>SJYT01053979.1:0-166693 GCA_006410635.1 Cephalophus harveyi
GCAAGGAGATCCAACCAGTCCATTCTGAAGGAGATCAACCCTGGGATTTCTTTGGAAGGAATGATGCTAAAGCTGAAACTCCAGTACTTTGGCCACCTCATGCGAAGAGTTGACTCATTGGAAAAGACTCTGATGCTGGCAGGGATTGGGGGCGGGAGGAGAAGGGGACGACCGAGGATGAGATGGCTGGATGGCATCACTGACTCGATGGATGTGAGTCTGAGTGATCTCCGAGAGATGGTGATGAACAGGGAGGCCTGGTGTGCTGCAATTCATGGGGTTGCAAAGAGTCGGACATGACTGAGCGACTGAACTGAACTGAACTGAATGAACAGTAAGATACTAATGGTTTAGGAAAATATGGTGGTTTCTTTTTCCTTAAGCCTATAACGGTTCCTTTTCCTAAAGTCTCTGGAATGTTACTTACTGGATCTGGAGTCTTTTAAAATTTGACACAGTCTAAAACTCCTAGTACTTACTTATTTATCTGTCTTAGTTCTGGCGTGTGGGATCTAGTTCTCTGACCAGGAACTGAACCCAGGCCCCTTGCTTTGGTAGCACAGAGTCTTTGCCACTGGACCACCAGGGAAGTCCCCCCAGTCTAACTTTTGAAATAACTAGAAAAGGTGCTTTTGTTTTCTCTCTATGATTGTTAATACTTGCTTATGTTCTGAAAAAGAACCAGAGTTAGTAGGAATTTCATTTGAAATAGTTCATTCCAGAATAGCATATGTTCTTTGATGCCACATAGTCAAGCAACTCTGCTTTGCTTGGAGCTGAGTAAATAGCTAAACTTCAGGAAAAAGAGTTAGAAAAAGACCTAAACCAGAGTTTCTCAACTTGGGGACTACTGACAGTTGAGGCCGGACAATTCTTCATTGCTGGGAGGCTGACTTGTGCAATGTAGGATGTTTAGCAGCAACCCTGGCCTCAGCCCACTGGATGCCGGTAGCACCCCACCCTCTCCTGAGTTGTGACAATCAAAAAGGTCTCCAGATATTGCCAAATGTCTCCTGGGGACCCAACATGCCCCCAGTTGAGAGTCACTGACCTAAATTTAGCCATGTCATTGTTTCCTGAACAGTCTCTGGGAGTTATTTCAGAAACACTCAAAAATTAAAAACGGTAGAGGGAAACATTTTAGACGCCTCTAGAGTTTTGTAAGATGATGTGTCTGTCTCTCCCAGGAGACCTAGGCCTGCTCCAGGAATGGACTTTGATGATCTAATAGATCTCTTTCCTGTCTCAGTATTCTGGCTAATGACAGCATAATCAATGTGCCGATGCTGAAAACATGCTGAGAAAACAATGGGAACTGGGTCAGCTTCTCCTGAAGAAAGATCTCTTTTTTAGCAGCCTGGGCCAAACACAACATTGCAGTGTACATTTTTCATAAGGCAGAAAATGTTAATGACTCAGATGAAATAAAAAGTCGTCCTTTTTTATTGTATTCAAGTTCAGCACACATTTGTACATAGATGGAGCTAAGATACAGTCACAAAAAGAGAGCTCTTGAAATATGTTGCCAGGTGGTTTAAAAAAATCACAGCCAAATCTATACATTCAGTTTGGCAGGAAAGTGCTTTCTTTCCTTTTTGGGCAAGTCATCACACTATGCTTCCTAGATTCAGCAGAATTATGAAATGCAGAAATTGACACTTTGAGGCAAAAAGGAAACCATTCCCTCCCCTCCCCCCTTTCTTTCCTTCCTTTTTCTTCTTTTTTTTTTTTTTAAATTACAGTGTTCACGCGTATCAGAAAAGTTGATTCAACACATCTGGATTGTGAAATCAAGCATGAGGCATGGATGTGTCAGTGCAAGTATTATACACTGTTAATGTTCCATTGAACACTTAAAATCAAATGGCTGCCTTAGCAAGTTCTGTAAAGAAGGGAGTGTGGATTTTACGAGTTTCTCTGTAGCCTGCAGAACTTTTCATATTATACGAGCCAAGGACAGGTATTTGGTTGTAAACACTAAATATTATTCCACAAAATGCTTCCTTAGTGGGGTGCCTGGCTCACTGGCTGCTCCATTCATGTAGCTTTACATGTCTGAAAACATCTTCTTCTACTTGGATTGCCAAGAGAGGGTCACCCAGGTAACCTGCTTACTGAGAAAACTTTCTCTAATAAAGTGAATGACAGCCCCAGAATGCTTTCTAAGCCTGTAACGGAAGGCTGTTACTGTTAAAAGAAGTTGACCTGCAAGCATCCTGCATCATGAACAAACTAAATTCTCTGCTCTGGGTCTGCCTCCTGGATATCCTGCTTTCAGCCTTAGCCTGGGTTGTTTCCTCTGCCTGGGATGTTCTTTCTTCCCACGGCTATGTGCCTTCCGAATCCTGCCCATCTCAACTGCCTCCTCCTCCATGAAGTCTCCTTTCCCTTATTCTTCCAGACTGAGGGAGTCACACTTTTCTTTGAACTATATTATTATCTCACAGCTATCGTGACACTTCGCTTTCTGTCTTGCTTTAAGGTTTTTTATGCTTCCTTTCCCATTATCCAGGAAATGCTCTGAAGGGACAATATGTTTCTGGTTCCTTGTTGCATTTCCCATATCATGTGGCTCAGGACTTTGTACATTGCATTCAGATCACATGTTCAATAAAAGACTTTTATATACCAAGTGCATATCTGGTTCCACCCCGAGGAAGTTCTTCTGGTCGGCAAGATAATGCAGGCAAGCTCTTCTCCACCCTGTCAAGTTGAAGAAAGACAAAGTCTGGTTACAGTTCAACTCCCTGGATTAAGGTTGCAATCATCCCCTTTGCAAATGCCTGTCAGCATTTTTGCTTCCATTCTTTCTACCTTTCTGCAGTGAAAAAACTCTCATAAACCCTGGGTGCTTCTTGAAATGGGGCTTGTTACTAAAGACTCAGCCATTCCTTTTCTTTCACTGTTGTATAACACACCAACCTGTGCTTTCATATTTAGTAATATAAAAACGGCTACATTACCTAGCCCAACCCCTTTGTAAGGCTACCACTGCCAGGGACGTGTTGAGATGACATGCCTGACCTTTCTGAAAGAAAAGGAAGAATGCTCCCAAATGGAATTCTTAGCATGAGAATGTTCAACCTTCAGTGTTCCTAAACACCTGCTGGCTTGTTACTTTATATAAATCCATCGTTGAATTAAAGGAGTTCTCTGAGCTGACTATTTCTTCCCACAGAATGAGGATTAGATTTCTTGAATTTGGCTTGGCTCTGGGTCTATCTGCCTTCTTCCTTCTGAAGAAGTGAACTCTGGCAGATAGTTTCCAGTTTTCTGCTCATCTGTGGTCATTGCCTCTTTTGCAGCGTTCAAGAGTCACATAAAGTTTCTTTTGCCTCCACAATGATACTGTGCCATTGGTTGGGTCTCAGATGGCACTGGGGGGAAAGTAAAGGTGTCCTAAAGGGCAGCATATGGATGGACGCCTGAATGTGAGTCGTCGCTCTGCTACGATTAGTAGTTTGGTTTGAGGACAGCCAATTAGCTTCTCTGCCTCCCAGTCTTCTACTTGAGAAATGGAGACAGCAATAATACATGTCTTCCAGAACTGTGGTCAGATCTTAATGAGATAAGGCACGTGAAAATGCACTGCAAAGTGTATAGTGCTTTGTAAGTGCCGTCTGTTTTTATTACATCCCCAGACTCTGGTATCCAAACCGTGCGTTCACTTCAGAGCAGCAACACCAGGAGTATGAACCCCTTCTCATCTGAGGCATAGGGTGTACAAAGTTGAGAAAGAGATGATGACTTTGCCTTCAGAGAGCATTCACTCTAGAAATGAACTTAAGAGGACAAAAGAGTTTAGTCACGTTTGCTTTGTAAATCTGGAAAATTAGCTTAGTTTCTGTGAGGGTGGGTTTCTCCATCTGTGAAATGTAAGTGGAAGCTGGAGCTCCAATACTTTGATCACCTGATGCGAAGAGCTGGCTTATTGGAAAAGACCCTGATGCTGGAAAAGATTGAAGGCAGGAGGAGAAGGGGACGACAGAGGATGAATGAGATGGTTGGATGGCGTCACCAAATCAATGGGCATGCGTTTGAGTAAACTCTGGGAGCTGGCAATGGACAGGGAGGCCTGGCGTGCTGCAGTCCAAGGGTAGCAAAGATTCAGACGCAACTTAGCGACTGAAAAACAAATAAGCAAATAAGACAGTACACATGAAGTCCTGAGCTCAGTGCCTGACGTATCTAGTTACCTAGTAAGTTGTATCTTTCCAAGGGGATAAGATAAGTGCCAACCTAGTATGACAAAGGTTCAAGTAACTAAACAAGAATCATCACATCTGGTTGAAAAAAAATCTAGAAAGTCTTCGCAGAAGATTAAAATCTGGCCCGAGGCTTGAAGGATAAAATAGCTTCTGCCTTTGAAGAACATGGTAGCAAATGGCTAGTGCTGAGACTGATCAGGACCTTGTGGGGTTCCTGAGCACGGAAGCCTTTCTGTCACTCATTGCTCATTTCTGCAGACAAGCCTGCAGCCTCCATGACCATTCCGGAGTTCCAAAGGGCAGATTCTAACAGTTGCTAATCAAGGGAGGGGTGGCCAAGAAACTACCTGAGGCAAGATTACAGGGGCCGGAGAAGCTCACCAGGGTTAGAAGATCTGCCACCTGAGACGAAATTAAAGGAGTGCAAGCCCTGCACACATACTAATCTTATCAGCAACCCCAACCTTGAACTATTGCTATATAGTGAAAGTGAAGTTGCTCAGTCGTGTCCTTTGCGTCTCCATGGACTGTAGCCTACCAGGCTTCTCCATCCATGGGATTTTCCAGGCAAGAATACTGGAGTGGGTTGCCATTTCTTTCTCCAAGAGATCTTCCCGACCCAGGGATTGAATCCGGGTCTCCTGCATTGTAGGCAGATACTTTACCATCTGAGCCACCAAGGAAGTCCATTGCTAACTCCTCATCGAAACCTCCTGGGTGGGGACACATAGATTTTGAGGGCAGAAGCCCACTATGTCCCCCTTCACCTGGCAAAGCAATAAAGCTTTTTTCTCTTTACCCAAAACTCTGTCTCTGAAATTTGATTCAGTAATGGTGCATAGCGGTTGAGATTTCAGCATCAGTATGTATCAATCAGGCTTTCTTGGTAACTCAGAGATAAAGAATCTGTCTGCCGATGCAGGAGATGTGGGTTTGAAACCTGGGTCAGGAAGATCCCCTGAAGAAGGAAATGGCAACCCACTCCAGCATTCTTGCCTGGAAATCCCACAGACAGAGGAGCCTGGCAGGCTACAGTCCATGGGGTTGCAGTCAGACACCACTTAGTGACTAAATAACAACGTATCAATGACTGTTCAAAACACTTTGTACGTATTATCTCATTTAATACATCCCCTGACATGGTTAGTGTTGTTATCCTTATTCTGCAAAGAGAAGGGCGAAGCACTGAGAGTCAAGGTGATGAACCCCAAGTCCCATGGATGTTTGGGGATCAGAGCAGGGACTAGATCCAAGCAGCCTGGCTCCTGAACTTCAACTCATAACCTGAGCACAGAACTGGTTACTGTCTATTTGTTTTCCCTGGAGACAGGAAGCTTTTATTGATGATGATGATGGCTAGGAGGGCACCTAGGAATCCTGGGGGATTTGGAGGGCCAAGTCACTCAGTGGATGCACAAGGCTGGACAGGTGGAGGTATGTTAGGGCAGGTATGTTAGGGAGGTATGTTAGGGCACATGGAGGTATGTTAGGTAATGTTAGGGCACATTCATCTTAGGATTCTGTGGCTCCTTCTTTGGGGAGGGGAGAGAGTGTCTTTAGGGGGGAGCAATTTGAAGAAATGGGATATCGGGTAAGAGGTATAGGGATGATGGGAAGCACCACAGGAACAGAGAAGATGAAGGAAAGCGTAGGATCCTCCTCTCTCAAGAAGAAGCCATGTAAAGAGAAGAGGCACAGTCAGAGAGAAACCCTGTGTGGTGAAAAAGTTTAGGGATGAAAGGGCAAGAGGGGCAAGGTTGCCCCAGTGGACACAGAGAGGTCACAGAGAGGTCACAGAGAACAGCCTGGCACTGAGCCCAGCTGATGTCTATTGACTGTGAAGGCAGTAAGAAGGAGGGTTCCAGATGGCACCCCACTCCAGTACTCTTGCCTGGAAAATCCCATGGACAGAGGAGCCTGGTAGGCTGCGGTCCTTGGGGTCGCAAAGAGTCGGACACGACTGAGCGACTTCCCTTTCACTTTTCACTTTCACGCATTGGAGAAGGAAATGGCAACCCACTCCAGTGTTCTTGCCTGGAGAATTCCAGGGACGGGGAAGCCTGGTGGGCTACCATCTATGGGGTCACACAGAGTAGGACACGACTGAAGTGACTTAGCAGGAAAGATTGAAGGCGGGAAGAGAAGGGGACGACAGAGAATGAGGTGGTTGGATGGTATCACCAACTCAATAGACCTGAGTTTGAGTAAACTCCGGGAGTTGGTGATGGACAGGAAGGCCTGGCGTGCTGCAGTCCATAGGATCGCAAAGAGTCGGACACAACTGAGTTAATGAACTGAACTGAACTGAACTGAGGCCATACTGAAATCCACGGCCTGGGTTTGAAACCAAGCAGAACCCTTGTGGGGCTCCTGGGCACGGAAGCCTTTCAACAGTTGCAATCAGGGAAGGGAAGGGAAGGGATGCAGAGACAAGGGAGGAGCAGTCAAGAAACCATAGTGCAGCCTTGGGGCAGGGTCCTGGTTCCACCTCAAGCGATACACACTGTAGTGTGTTCAAGCTCTTCTTCAGAGCTGTGAATAAAACCCCCACCAAATGGAAGATGTTCCAGAGAGAAGGTCACAGTTCGATAACCTTGAGAAGCTCATTAGGACACTATCTGATGAAAGGAGTGCAGGCCTTGCACACACCCCGATCTTTATCAGCAACTCTGCCCTCGAACTTGGCTATATCCTCCCAGGTTGGGACACACAGATTTTCAGGGCATGATCCTGCTTCATCCCCCTTTGCCTGGCAAAGCAATAAAGCTATTATTTTCTACTTCATCCAGAACTCTGTTTCTGAGATTTGATTTGACATCAGTCCCCAGAGGCCAAGTTTTCCGCATTGCTTCCTTAGGAAGATAAAATGAAGTCGCTCAGTCGCGGCCGACTCTTTGCGACCCCATGGACTGTAGCCTACCAGGCTCCTCTGTCCATGGAATTTTCCAGGCAAGAGTACTGGAGTGGGCTGCCATTACCTTGTCTTAGAAATCAAGGTTAGGGCTCCCCTGGTGGCTCAGTGGTAAAGAATCTGCCTGCCAATGCAGGAGACAGGGGTTCAATCCCCGGTCTGGGAAGATCCCACATGTCGTGGAGCAAGCAAGCCTGCAGGCCACAACCCTTGAGTCGGTGCTCTAGAGCCTGGGAACAGCAGCTACTGAGCCCTTGAACCCTTACACCCAACAAAGGGGAGCCACCACCATGAAAAGCCCTAACACTGCAATGAAGAGTGGCCCTCACTTGCCACAACTGGAGAAAAGCCCTCAGAGCACCCAAGACCCAGCGGAGTGAATAAATAAAATGATTAACAAAAGAAAAAAATAGAAACCAAGTTTAACCCCTTCTCAGGCCACAAAATGCTGGTGACCTTTGACTTCAACCAGAGATTCATCTGCAAGTCTTTCATTTGGTGTCCCCCCTACATCAGGTCTTAGCAATTAGGCATACTTTTGAAAAAGGTTAGCCTTGCAATTTTTCTAAGCTCACACAGTAGAATGTCATTGTGTGCATGTTTAATTAATCACATCGGCATTTAGACTGTGAAAAGCACTGCCACAAAGTACATTGAAGGAAACAATAAACACCCTTCAATCTTAGAAACTCAAATTGCCATAAGAATGCACATTTTCCTTCCAAAGCAGACAGACTCAATGTACATTTCCTTTGTTATCTTATTTTGCATCTCCGCTCTCCAATGCAGAGTTTTATGGATGTGATTTCATGAGGCCTCCAGGGTCAACTTTCTTTTCAATGGAATCATTCTGTATCTTTTACAGCCCTGTATTGTTAGCATTTAGATTCAAGGTTGCTTCCTCTGCAAAAGTTAATTGGATGGTATGATGGTTATTCGATGATGATGTATTACACTGCCTTGGTGTTACCCTTGGGTCTGCCTTTTCATTAACTGTCCGAGAGCATGTCTTACTAAGGCTTTTTGGCTCCTAATCACATGAGCAGCTTTCACTTACTTTCTGTCAGTAACATTAGGGGCTTCCCTGATAGTTCAGCTGGTAAAGAATCTGCCTGCAATGCAGGAGACCCCTATTTGATTCCTGGGTCAGGAAGATCTGCTGGAGAAGGGATAGGCTACCCACTCCAGTATTCTTGGGCTTCCCTTATGGCTCAGCTGGTAAAGAATCTGCCTGCAATGGGGGAGACTTAGGTTTGATCCTGGGTTCAATCTTCCCTGGGTTGGGAAGATCCCTTGGAGAAGGGAAAGGCTATCCACTGCAGTATTCTGTCCTGGAGAATTCCATGAATTGTATAGCCCATGGAATTGCAAAGAGTTGGACACGACTGAGCAACTTTGACTAACTGATCACATGAGCTCACCTTTGCATGCAAAATTCAGTTCAGTTCAGTTCAGTCGCTCAGTCGTGTCCAACTCTTTGCGACCCCATCAATCGCAGCACGCCAGGCCTCCCTGTCCATCACCAACTCCCGGAGTTCACTCAGACTCACGTCCATCGAGTCCGTGATGCCATCCAGCCATCTCATCCTCGGTCATCCCCTTCTCCTCCTGCCCCCAATCCCTCCCAGCATCAGTCTTTTCCAATGAGTCAACTCTTCGCATGAGGTGGCCAAAGTACTGGAGTTTCAGCTTTAGCATCATTCCTTTCAAAGAAATCCCAGGGCTGATCTCCTTCAGAATGGACTGGTTGGATCTCCTTGCAGTCCAAGGGACTCTCAAGAGTCTTCTCCAACACCACAGTTCAAAAGCATCAATTCTTCGGTGCTCAGCCTTCTTCACAGTCCAACTCTCACATCCATCCACAGGAAAAACCATAGCCTTGACAAATTAGAGATGCTGAAAGGTAGTTAGCATAAATTATTCCATCACTCAACCACAAAAGCATCTTTCTTTTGGCAAAATATTTATGCTTTTTAAGTAACTCCCCTGCACATGCATTTCTGCTCTGTCTCTAATGAAGGAAAATCTGAAGTGTTAGTAGAGTAGTCCAGGCTACCATTTGTATTTTGCCAGAAAGACCCAGAGAACTGCTGCACCTTTCTTTTGTAAACTAAAATAAAATTAAATTACTGTCAAAACTACCTGCTGGAAGTTGTGTCAGTTTTGCTTCTATAAAAATAGGTCAACACCACCAGTGAGTATATATTAAGTGGAAAAATAAATGCTATCAATCATCTGTGTTCACCCTTTTCTACAAGGTTGATTCCCCCATCCCATTTTCCTGCTTCCATTAGAAACTGTTAGAGGTGGTTTCTAAATATTTGCTACCGATCAGCAGTCATCCCAGAACAATGATTATATTCACTTATTTATTCATTCAACCATTTATTTATCGACTGTTAACTGAGCACCCAAATTACCTAGCACAAATCAAGGCGCCTCCAATACATTAGTGAAAAGGATAATTAGCATCCTGGAGCTTACATCCTCGTGGGAGACAGTGAGATAATCAACAACAAACATGGTAAGTGAGAACAATACCATATTCAGGAAGTTTGTAAGCGCTCAGGAAAGAGTAAAACACATAAATGAAAAGGAGAGCAAGTTTAAGGAGATGGAGGATTGGGGAGTGTATGTGTGGGAAGCAGGTTGCCACATTAAATAGGGTCATCCAGATAGGCCATGTTGAGAAAGTGAGATGGAGAGAGGTGAGTGAGTTAGCCAGTTATCTGCCTTAAAAACAGAGGGAGCAGCTAAAGGCCCCAGGCAAGAGCCTGGCATCTACCCAAGGAGGCAAGAAGGTGAGAATGGCAAGGCAGAGAGAGAAAGAGGCAGAGCCTTGTAGAAGGGGAGGACGAAGGTGGGGGCAGGCATTACAGGACCTGGAGTAGCAATATGCTGGGTACAACTTCCTGTTTAAAAGGACCTCCTTGTATCTGGTGGAGAATGGACAGCAGAGAGCAAGGTAGGTGTGGAAGCAGGGAGACCAAACGATTTCTTAAAGTGACATTAGAAAATATTAGAAACCTTCTTGGTTTACATCAGACTGAAAAATAGAAAATCAAAGACAAGCACACCAGGACCTCTGTTCAGTCCCTCTCTTGCAGAGAGAGCTTGCCCGCCCTCCCATCACAGGTGGCAACATGCCTAGCACATGGCTTCTTCCACTTGTGAGAAGCATGAGACATAAGCTAACTCGGTTGTTCCTTCGGGGACAGCACCGCTGTATCACAGAAACGAGTCATCAAGTCAAGGGGCACTGAGGCAGATACAAGGTTGGAACTTTCCAGAGCTGGTTCTGGAAGGCTTGATGATGCAAGCAAAGAAGAAAGGCAAGAAAGGGGCCCCGCATGGGGCTCTACTCTCAATGCATCTAACTGATGTCATAGATACAGAGCTCCTATTGGATATTTAAATGGCACCCCACTCCAGTATTCTTGCCTGGAGAATCCCATGGATGGAGGAGCCTGGTGGGCTATAGTCCACGGGGTCACAGAGAATCGGATATGATTGAGCGACTTCACTTACTGGATATTTACAGTGAAGAGGTGTAAAACCCCACACTGCACCTCAGTTGTCATTGTCTTTGAACCTCCTGATGCAGCTTAGATTTGTGTCAGTCTACTTGTTTCTTCTCCAAAATCTAGCATTAGGGATATCGTGGAGAGAAAGGGAGAGAGGGAGATTGATCACTGATACAAAAGAGGGTTTTGAAATCAAGACACAAGCCCTGTGGTAATAATAGTTTTAAAAAACTGACTATGTTAACAAGCACCAATGTGTGCTCAGTTGTGTCAGACTCTTTTGTGACCCCATGGACTGTAGCCTGCCAGGCTCCTCTGTCCATGAGATTCTCCAAACAAGAATACTGGAGTGGGTTGCCATTTCCTCCTCCAGGGGATCCTCCCAACCCAGGGGTCAAATCCACATCTCTTGCATTTCCTATGTTGGCGGGCAAGCTCTTTAACCACTGAGTCATCTGGGGGGCCCTATGTAAACATAAGCAAGGATTCCTAGGGCTCTTAATCATTTCACATGACTGAGAATATAGGAGAACAGCTATTAGGAAAAAAATCCTAGGGGAGACTCCTGCCCTAGAAATAAGAGATCGCTAGGCCTCAGCTGAGCCAAGTAAAGCCATCAGAAAGTTTAAACGGGATGACAGGAAAATCCGTCATCACAGTTCAGGTCAGTTCAGTTGCTTAGTTGTGTTTGACTCCTTGCGACCCCATGGACTGCAGCACGCCAGGCCTCCCTGTCCATCACCAACTTCTGGAGTTTACTCGAACTCATGTCCATTGAGTCGGTGATGCCATCCAAACATCTCATCCTCTGTCGTCCCCTTTTCCTCCTGCCTTCAATCTTTCCTAGCATCAGGGTCTTTTCCAATAAGTCAGTTCTTTGCATCAGGTGGCCATAGTATTAGAATTTCAGCTTCAGCATCAGTCCTTCCAGTGACTATTCCGTCATCACAAGAGACTGGGAACAACATTGGAAGGTCATTTAGCCAGAGGATGGCATATAGGTTGCAGACCTCATTGCCAGCTGGGAGGAACTGAGCTGTGAAGGACTCTCGGGCCACACCTGGTATCAGTTTAGAAATAGTACAATGAGGGCAAATGATGTCTGCTTGGGGCTAAGGAGGCAGGAATGGTGTGTGCCCAGACAACGTATTTAACGTTCCTGACCAGCCTCTTGCCTCTATAACTGTCTACATTCAAATCATCTTAGATAGATGAGATGCTATTCTATTTTTGAAGAGGCTTGCAGAGGACAGTATATAAACTTCTTTTAGAACTGCAAAGATAGTTACTTAGAATAAAATTCCCTTGTGTTATCTAAAGCTTTGCTGCTTTAATATAAAGTTCTTTTGTCTTGGCCTTGCTGGAACCTGGAGAAGTGCCATGTCCAAGGAACCTACTGTGGTGTCCTGGCCACAATCTGCGTGGAGACCTTGGACTCGCTCCCTTGCCTCCAACCATCGGCTCCTGCGATCTGGGCCTTCCCTCCCACAGTGTCCTGTTCCCCACCTTGGTCCCCCACCTGCTGACACAGGGGTCTCCTGAGAGAGTCTCGGGGAGGCGGTGGGTCACGGGGAATCTAGGTTCTTGTCCTGGGTCTGCCACCAACTCCTTCTGAGACATTTTTTTTTGCTTTATATTTCGGAATCTGATTTTTCTCAGCTGTAAAATGAGGGGGACTTTAACCTGGGCACAAGGACCAGGCTGAGATTCATGTTGATATGCTTGGTGCACAGTTCAGGGAAGGGGACTGGCATCTTTATCAGGTCCTCAAAAGGGGGCTGTCACCCCCAAACCCTTAAGAAGTAAGGCTGCTGCTAAGTCACTTCAGTTGTGTCCGACTCTGTGCGACCCCATAGATGGCAGCCCACCAGGCTCCCCCGTCCCTGGGATTCTCCAGGCAAGAACACTGGAGTGGGTTGCCATTTCCTTCTCCAATGCAGGAAAGTGAAAAGTGAAAGTGAAGTCGCTCAGTCGTGTCTGGCTCCTAGCGACGACCCCATGGACTGCAGCCTACCAGGCTCCTCCGTCCATGGGATTTTCTAGGCAAGAGTACTGGAGTGGGGTGCTATTACCTTCTCTGAAACAGATGTTGCTGCTGCTGCTGCTGCTCAGTCGCTTCAGTCATGTCCGACTCTGTGCGACCCCATGGACGGCAGCCCACCAGGCTCCCTCGTCCCTGGGATTCTCCAGGCAAGAACACTGGAATGGGTTGCCATTTCCTTCTCCAATGCATGAAAGTGAAAAGTGAAAGTGAAGTCGCTCAGTCATGTCTGACTCTTTGCGATCCCATGGACTGCAGCCCACCAGGCTCCTCCATCCGTGGGATCTCCAGGCAAGAGTACTGGAGTGGGGTGCCATTGCCTTCTCCGAAGAAGTCAGGAGCTTTCTAAAATTGTTTCCACTTGAAACTTTTGTCTGTGAAGATCCCTTTTCATGTAACTGATGACTATATATATGCTCACGGCTGGAAGATGAGGCCCACCTGCACTCTTCAAATGGCAACTTCCAGTTCTTACAGTGCATGGACCCATATTAATATTAAATAGACCCAGTTTAGTCACATCTGTGGAAGATGACTCAAGTAGACAAAAGTGCAAGCTGCATAAAAAAGAGGAAGTAGGGTTGTTAAAATGACCCCCGAGGGCATGAGAATTATGAAAAAGAAGACACTGGGACTTCCCTGGCGGTCCAGTGGTTAAGCTGGAGGTCCAGTGGTTAAGACTCTGCAGTTCTTTTGCAGGAGACCTGGGTTTGATACCCGGTCGGGGAATTAACATCCCACATGCTGTGTGGTGGTTGGGAGCGGGGAGTGCTAAAAAAAATGAAAAAGGTGGCATTGTTCCAGAGGATTCTCTGGTCTTTCAATGGTTGTCATTCAGAGGCAGTGCTCATGGGAGACACAGGAGAGGGTCCGCTGGGAGAGGCAGCTCAGCAATCCTCATCCTGAAGGTGGTCCAGCCGCCTGGCTCCAATCAAGGCTGCAGAATGCAGTGAGGAGAGTTTAGCCACCTTCGCCACATGCTGTTGTCAACTAGATGAAATATGCTAGACTCACGGGAAAAGGCCTGGAAAGGTAATAAAATGACACTCTGGCGGGAGAAGGGACATGGATGGGGGGATGGGGGACGGGTACCTTAGGGTAACGCGGGATTTACCGGCTCGATTCATTTCCTACAGCTGATATGACAGATGTCCACAAGCTGGAAGGTTGAAAACACCAGGAATTTATTCTCTCACAGTTCTGGAGGCTAAAAGTCCACAATTGCGGTGTCAGAGGGAGGTGCTCACTCCAAAGTCTCTGGGGAAGGCTGCTTCCCGCTTCTTCCAATTTCCTGGGGGTCCTGAGTCTTCCTTGGCTTGCACTGCTCTGTCCTCTGCCTCTCTCGTCACGTGGCCTTCTTCCCAAGGTGACCCCATGTCTCCTTTACTAACTGATCACATCTTCAAAGATCCTGTTTCTAAATAAGATCACACCTTGAGGTCCTGGGTGAATGGGGGACATTATTCAACCCATGACTCTAGCACTGTCTGAAGTTCTTTTTTAAAAAATGAGTCTGTATCCATGTTTTATTTAGCATATTGAAAAACAAAAGCAAACAACAGCAAAAGGTGTTGTCAGAAGCCACACACACGCACACACACACGCACACACACGCCGCGCGCATGCATTTACTCCCTTACTCTGGCTGGATTGTAGTGGAGGTGGTTGATGGGAAGACAGAGAAACATAATAATAATAGCTAACACTTGTGGAGTGCTCATTATTTGCCAGACACTATCCTAAGTGCTTTGTTTGTTCATTGTTCTGTTTTAGAAGGATCCCTTTCATTATTTTCGGAAATAAACAAAAGATTAACAACCCCAGATTCAGTTCAGTTCAGTTCAGTCGCTCAGTCGTGTCCGACTCTTTGCGACCCCATGAATCGCAGCACGCCAGGCCTCCCTGTTCATCACCATTTCTCGGAGTTCACTCAGACTCACATCCATCGAGTCAGTGATGCCATCCAGCCATCTCATTCTCGGTCGTCCCCTTTTCCTCCTGCCCCCAATCCCTCCCAGCATCAGAGTCTTTTCCAATGAGTCAACTCTTCCCATGAGGTGGCCAAAGTACTGGAGTTTCAGCTTTAGCATCATTCCTTCCAAAGAAATCCCAGGGTTGATCTCCTTTAGAATGGACTGGTTGGATCTCCTTGCAGTCCAAGGGACTCTCAAGAGTCTTCTCCAACAGCACAGTTCAAAAGCATCAATTCTTTGGTGCTCAGCCTTCTTCACAGTCCAACTCTCACATCCATACATGACCACNGTCCAAGGGACTCTCAAGAGTCTTCTCCAACACCACAGTTCAAAAGCATCAATTCTTCGGCGCTCAGCCTTCTTCACAGTCCAACTCTCACATCCATACATGACCACAGGAAAAACTATAGCCTTGACTAGACGGACCTTAGTCGGCAAAGTAATGTCTCTGCTTTTGAAAATACTATCTAGGTTGGACATAACTGTTCTTCCAAGGAGTAAGCGTCTTCTAATTTCATGGCTGCAGTCACCATCTGCAGTGATTTTGGAGCCCCCAAAAATAAAGTCTGACACTGTTTCCACTGTTTCCCCATCTATTTCCCATGAAGTAATGGGACTGGATGCCATGATCTTCGTTTTCTGAATGTTGAGCTTTAAGCCAGCTTTTTCGCTCTCCTCTTTTACTTTCATCAAGAGGCTTTTTAGCTCCTCTTCACTTTCTGCCATAAGGGTGGTGTCATCTGCATATCTGAGTTATTTAGTCTTAAAAGTTCTTTATATGTTCTGGATATAAATACTTTATAATATATATAGTTGCAAATATTTTCTTTTAGTCTATGGCTTACCTCTTCATTATTTTAATATTGACATCATGCTTCAAAAACAAAGTTTCTAATTTGTCTGAAGTTCAATTGTCCAATCTCTTCTTTTACAGATTATGCTTTTGATGTCATAGCTAAGAGATCCTTCCCTAAACACACATCACAAAAGTTTTCCTATGAATTCTTCCAAGTTTTACATTTAGGTCCAAAATATTTTGGGGGTTAGCTTTTCTAATACAGGGTGAGGTATTTATCAAAGATCTCTTTGGTTTTTGGTTTACCTACACAAATAACCAATGCTGAAACTACTATTCTTTCTCCACTAAACTGGCTTTGCAACTTTGTAAAAAACAAAAACAGTTGTCCACATATCTGTGAGCTTCTTCCTTAACTCTTCATCTGTTTCATTTATCTGTTTATTTTGATACCAGTACCACATAGCCTCCATTACTATTGCTTTAAGCTTTATATTCCTCAGAATTTTTCTGGCTGCTCAATGACTTTTGCAGTTGCAAATGAAGTTTAGAATAGATGTTTCAATTCCTATTTTAAAAATTTAAATGGAAGAATAGGGCTTCCCCAGAGATACATTGTGAAACTCTGTGAATCTTCCTCCATAAAAATCATTGAAAATTCTAGAAAAAAATGTCAAAATCAACTTTCTCAGGACTCTGGAAATTATTCACAGGTTTGTGACAATGAGAGGAGTATTTGTTTAAAAGCCAAACAAAACAAAACTGCTGTACCTTGGTAACAAAAGCAGAGTTTTTGACTTTTTATGCTTGGCCTATTCCCATTCCTCTCTCCAAAGATACTCATTATCAATCTAATTTAAAAACTTCATGGTAGTCTTGAAACCAAAGAACTTCACAACCACAACAGCAGTGAAAACCAGGAGTCTCAGAACAACCACAAAGAGCAGATGAGGACTTCAGTTCTTCAGAACATCCCTTTTCCATACTATTGTTATTATTACATTTAAACGTCTAGAAAAGTCCGATTTACAGAAGTGAAGTCGCTCAGTCGTGTCCGACTCTTTGCGACCCCGTGGACTGTAGCCCACCAGGCTCCTCTGTCCATGGGATTCTCCAGGCAAGAATACTGGAGTGGGTTGCCATTTCCTTCTCCAATTTACAGAGCACTGTCATAATTTAGCCTAACTCAGAGCTTGCTGCACTACAGAATCTCTACTGCTGTGGCCTTTGTTGGGAAAAAATCAATGGCAGTTGTTTACCTTTGCTGTTTCTCAGGTCTGTAATACCACTGAGGCAAATATGAGCCTAACAACAACAAAAAAAGGTTAAAAGTCATATTTGAGGAGCCAAATGTCCATAGGAAACTCTGGAAATCTTTAACGTATTTCTCTAGCTATAAAAGTCTGCATGCTGTGCATTTTCAAGGTTGTACATATGCCCAAGGAAGACCTGGGAGCACCCTGAACCTCTCAGATGTGGCTGAAATATATGTACTATCCAAACAGGAAATGAAGGATAAGGCAGAGTTGTGACCAGCCTGTGTACTGAAGGCA
Source organism: Cephalophus harveyi (assembly GCA_006410635.1). Classification (NCBI taxonomy): domain Eukaryota; kingdom Metazoa; phylum Chordata; class Mammalia; order Artiodactyla; family Bovidae; genus Cephalophus; species Cephalophus harveyi. Next base: position 17,007 of record SJYT01053979.1, read on the forward strand.
TGTATTTACCCACATACAGAGACCCTCTGAAAAAGATGAAAGATTTATCTATTGAAGGGATTTAAATACATCTCTGATGAATCATTAGAAGATTAGTAATTTTACCAATCAGGTTTCAGAGGCAGCACATTATTAAGAATACAGACTTTATAGAACTGGTTCAGAAAAGTCATTAAATAAATAGAAACAACACCAAATTTAACAGAGAGAAAGAAATTTCTAGAGTTAACATATTATACTATTCCAAATACTCATTTGTTAACAAAAAATTAAAAGAAACGCAAAAGTACTACCCATACCCAGAAATAAATTAATTCAATAGAAACTATTCCTGAGAGGACCCAGATGTTAAATTTATTAGACATAGACCTAATCAACTAGCATAAGTGCATTCAAAAATAGGACAAGTATGTCTAAACAATTAAATACAATGATTCTCATCATTCACAGAGAGACTATCAACAAAGAGAAAGAAATTTTATAAGAAGGACATTATTCTCTGAAGATCACACAAGACGACTCAAAAACTGGTGCACCACCAAGGAGTACTAACAAATGCTTAACAAATGCCCCAGAGGAGATGAGAGAAAGAAAGAGGCAGAGATACTATTTGAAAAAAAAAAAAAAAAGTCTAAAAACATCCTCATAACTGAAGAAAATCATTTAGAAAGAAAACATAACAGGTGAAATCATTAGCACAAAAAAGGCTACAGCAATTCTTAAATATAGCTAGGCAAATATTGGAAATTCCTGGTAGGTCTCAAAGCCTGCAAATAATTTCTTTGGCTATCAGTTTTGCCCTCTGGGCTGTCGGTTCTGCCTACTCAGTCATCTATCCTTCATCACAAAAGGCAGTGATTGTTTGTAGCTTGGTAGTTTCTCAGTCTCCTCTCTGTCAATAGAATTTGGGAGGTCCCAAGTTCTCTTTTCATTTAAGGTCCCTTTGTACGGCCTCTAAGTCTTTCAGTCAACTGGTAATGTTTCTGTATCTACAATGCTTCAAAAATCGCTGTGGATCTTCTCTGGCTTACTGAGCCTATTCCATTAGAAGTTACACACATAAATTTTGTTAACATATGCCCTTTTCTATTTCTGTATTTTGAGTTTCTCATAAAAATGCTGAAAGGAGACACCCTGAAGCTTCCTAACAGCCCTTTAGAGAAGATGTATGAGGCAGAACTTTGTTCTACTTAGAGAACATTTTGTTTCACCGAACAGCACCCTGATACATCATTGTTGATCTTCCTGAGATCTTAACAAAAGATTTTACAGTCATTCTCTTGGCTCAAACCTTAGTGCACTAGGATTCATTTTTACTTATTACTTAATTTAAGCATTTGTCGTCTGTAGAGACAGAATTTTCAAAAACATCAAGTTCCAGTTTCTTCATGTTTAAAAGCACTTTGTCAATATACCTCTCTTCTCTTGAATTTTATATTATGAAGCAAGGATACAAACAAGAAGCACATTCAAAACTGTGACTGGAAATATCCTTAGCCAGATCATCCAGTTCATCAAGTATATTTCCTACTTTCAACATGATGGATAGTGTTCATGTTGAACTTTCTACCACTATATAAGAAGGATCTCCCTTCTTCCAGTTTTCAATAACATTTAGGTGACGTTCCTGAATGTCCTCAGCAGCAGCCTTATCTAAGACAATGAAACTTCTGTTAATAGTGTCTTAAAGACATTTAGGTTTTCCATAACAGACTCAGAAAAGACAGCTGTCTGGTATCAAAGACACACCAACACTTTAGGTTTTTTATTATGACAAAACTCCATTCTCAGCACCAAAAGTCTCTACTATTCACATCAGTGATTCAGTCAGTCAGTTCAGTCGCTCAGTCGAGTCCGACTCTCTGTGACCCCATGAATCACAGCACGCCAGGCCTCCCTGTCCATCACCAACTCCCGGAGTTCACTCTGACTCACGTCCATCAAGTCAGTGATGCCACCCAGGCATCTCATCCTCTGTCGTTCCCTTCTCCTCCTGTCCCCAATCCCTCCCAGCATCAGGGTCTTTTCCAATGAGTCAACTCTTCGCATGAGGTGGCCAAAGTACTGGAGTTTCAGCTTTAGCATCATTCCTTTAAAGAAATCCCAGGGCTTATCTCCTTCAGAATGGACTGGTTGGATCTCCATGCAGTCCAAGGCACTCTCAAGAGTCTTCTCCAACACCACAGTTCAAAAGCATCAATTCTTCGGCCCTCAGCCTTCTTCACAGCCCAACTCTCACATCCATACAGGACCACAGGAAAAACCATAGCCTTGACTAGACAGACCTTAGTTGGCAAAGTAATGTCTCTGCTTTTGAAAATGTTATCTAGGTTGGTCATAACTTTTCTTCCAAGGAGCAAGCATCTTCTAATTTCATGGCTGCAGTCACCATGTGCAGTGATTTTGGAGCCCAAAAAAATAAAGTCTGACACTGTTTCCACTGTTTCCCCATCTATTTCCCATGAAGTGATGGGACCAGTTGCCATGATTTTTGTTTTCTGGATGTTGAGCTTTATGCCAACTTTTTCACTCTCCTCTTTCACTTTCATCAAGAGGCTTTTCAGCTCCTCTTCACTTTCTGCCATAAGGGTGGTGTCATCTGCATATCTGAGGTTATTGATATTTCTCCCAGCAATCTTGATTCCAGCTTGTGTTTCTTCCAGTCCAACGTTTCTCATGATGTACTCTGCATATAATTTAAATAAGCAGGGTGACAATATACAGCCTTGACGTACTCCTTTTCCTATTTGGAACCAGTCTGTTGTTCCATGTCCAGTTCTAACTGTTGCTTCCTGACCTGCNTCCAGCTTGTGTTTCTTCCAGTCCAACGTTTCTCATGATGTACTCTGCATATAAGTTAAATAAGCAGGGTGACAATATACAGCCTTGACGTACTCCTTTTCCTATTTGGAAGCAGTCTGTTGTTCCATGTCCAGTTCTAACTGTTGCTTCCTGACCTGCATACAGATTTCTCAAGAGGCAGGTTAAGTGGTCTGGTATTCCCATCTCTTTCAGAATTTTCTACAATTTATTGTGATCATAATTAGGCCTTTTTTGTTGTTGGCCTAAATAAGTTAAAATTCCTACTCAATGGTTTCTAGAAACACAGTGCACTTTTTTCATATAAGAAACATCTAGATATTCTGCTCTTAATTTTAGCAAAACGTTTAGGACAGGATCTTATTTTAATGAAAAAAATGACTTTTTAGACTTCTTTCATGATCAACTGAGATCCTTGTTGCAACCACTTACCAAAAATACACTTAAAAGCAAAGAATCACAAGTTGTGGATCATCTTCATCAAAGTACAGAAATAAGATATTTTGTGAAAATTGGCATTTTTTAACTTGTGCAAAGAGTATCAAAACTTTCTAATCAGTGTTTTTTGAGGATTTGTTTGTTTTCACACACACAAAAAAATCCATAAAACTTGAAAATATTGGTCAAAATTGGTATAGAACAGAGCTAACAAAATAAGAATTATTTTTTTGACAGAGCAGTCACACATATAACAGATGACCTGATTGTTCCACAATGTCAGTAGGCTCATCCAATTTTATATTGAAGTGATCTGTTATATTTTTTCATAGGATGCTTCAAAATTCTATGATAATAATAATTTCATGATAAAAATTTCTTTACAGAGATATCACTTTAAAATTCATTTTCTGTCCCAAGTCAAATGTGACCACTTTGGTCCAGATCAACTTGACCATTTTAAATTACAGGTTTTCAGCATCCACTGTCTCAAGGAGCAGTGTTAGAAAAATTACTAAATAAAATACAATAAAACTCAAAAAAATAGAGGGAAAGTCTCTTCTGGACCCTGCTTTCAAAACCTGGGATCCAATAGGAAAACAGAAAGTATCAATGACAAAGGAAAGATTTGGTAAAATCATGAGCTGAACTCTCTAAAACTCTTAGAGAGTTTTACATACATGTGAGTTACATGAGAAACCAGCAAAGACAAATGTGTGACAAGTGAAAAGAAGGCATTAGCAAAATGAAAATGCAAACCACATTCAGATAAACAATCCCTATAAACATTGTACATTCATGTTCACAGCACCTTCATATGTAATAGCTAGAAAATGAAAAGAGCCCAATGGCCATCAAAGGTAAGTGGACAAACTGTATGTAGTCAAACAATGTAATATTATTCAGCAATACAACACAATAAACTATTAATATACACAACAATATTGATAAATCTCACAAAATTATGGTGAATTACAGAGGCCAAAGAAGAGTATTTACGTCCTGTATGGTACCATTTATATTTTATTTTAGAAAATACAAAGTAAGTGGCAGAGTGTAGGACAATGATTTCTTGGGGACTGATGGTAAGGCAAGGATAGGGCCAAGAGGGAGTGACTAGGCAGGTTATGAGGAAACACTGGTTCAGTTCAGTCACTCAGTCATGTCTGACTCTTTACGACTGCATGGACTACAGAACGTCAGGCTTCCCGGTCCATCACCAAATCCTGGAGTTTACTCAAACTCACGTCCATTGAGTCAGTGATGCCATCCTTCAATCTCATCCTCTGTTGTCCCCTTCTCCTCCCACCTTCAATCTTTCCCAGCATCAGGGTCTTTTCAGTGAGTCAGCTCTTTGCATCAGGCGGCCAAAGTATTGGAGCTTCAGCTTCAGCATCACTTCTTCCAATGAATATTCAAGACTAATCTCCTTTAGGATGGACTGGATGGATCTCCTTGCTGTTCAAGGGACTGTCAAGAGACTTCTCCAACACCACAGTTCAAAAACATCAATTCTTCAGTGCTCAGTTTTCTTTATAGCCCAACTCTTGCATCCATACATGACTACTAGAAAAACCATAGACTTGACTAGATGGGCCTCTTTTGACAAAATAATGTCTCTGCTTCTCAATATGCTGTCTAGGTTAGTCATAACTTTCCTTCTAAGGAGCAAGCAGCTTTTAATTTCATGGCTGTAGTCACCATCTGCAGTGATTTTGGAACCCAAAAATGTAAAGTGTGCCACTGTTTCCCCATCTATTTGCCATGAAGTGATGGGACCAGATGCCATGATCTTAGTTTTCTGAATGTTGAGTTTTAACTCCAACTTTTTCACTCTCCTCTTTCACTTTCAACAAGGGGCTCTCTAGTTCTTCTTCACTTTCTGCCATAAGGGTGGTGTCATCTGCATGTCTGAGGTTATTGATATTTCTCCCACCAATCTTGATTCCAGCTGTGCTTCCTCCAGTCCAGCGTTTCTCATGATGTACTCTGCAGATAAGTTAAATAAGCAGGGTGACAATATACAGCCCTGATGTACTCCTTTCCCTATTTGGAACCAGTTTGTTGTTCCATGTGCAGTTCTAACTGTTGCTTCTTGACCGGCATACAGATTTCTCAGGAGGCAGGTAAGGTGGTCTGGTATTCCCATCTCTTGAAGAATTTCCCACAGTTTCTGTGATCAACACAGTCAAAGGCTTTGGCATAGTCAATAAAGCAGAAGTAGTTTTTTGGGATCCAAAATCACCGCAGATGGTGACTGCAGCCATGAAATTAGAAGACGCTTACTCCTTGGAAGGAAAGTTATGACCAACCTAGGTAGCATATTTAAAAGCAGAGACATTACTTTGCCGACAAAGGTCCGTCTAGTCAAGGCTATGGTTTTTCCTGTGGTCATGTATGGATGTGAGAGTTGGTCTGTGAAGAAAGCTGAGTGCCAAACAATTGATGCTTTTGAATTGTGTTGTTGGAGAAGACTCTTGAGAGTCCCTTGGACTGCAAGGAGATCCAACCAGTCCATTCTGAAGGAGATCAGCCCTTGGTATTCTTTGGAGGGAATGATGCTGAAGCTGAAACTCCAGTACTTTGGCCACCTCAAGCGAAGAGTTGACTCATTGGAAAAGACTCTGATGCTGGGATTGATATGGGGCAGGAGGAGAAGGGGATGACAGAGGATGAGATGGCTGGATGGCATCACTGACTCAATGGATGTAAGTCTGAGTGAACTCTGGGAGTTGGTGATGGACAGGGAGGCCTGGCGTGCTGCGATTCATGGGGTCACAAAATTTCGGACATGCCTGAGCAACTGAACTGAACTGAACTGAGATGTTTTTCTTGAACTCTGTTGTTTTTTCGATGATCCAACGGATGTTGGCAATTTGATCTCTGGTTCCTCGGCCTTTTCTAAATCCAGCTTGAACATCTGGAAGTTTATAGTTCACATACGGTTAAAGCCTAGTTTGGAGAATTTTAAGCATTACTTTGCTAGCATGTGAGATGAGTGCAATTGTACAGTATTTTGTGCATTCTTTGACATTGCCTTTCTTTGGGATTGGATTGAAAACTCACCTTTTCCAGTCCTGTGGCCATTGCTGAGTATTCCAAATTTGCAGGCATATTGATTGCAGCACTTTCAAAGTGTCATCTTTTAGGATTTGAAATAGCTCAACTGGGATTCCATCACCTCCACTTGCTTTGTTTATAGCGATACTTCTTAAGGTCCACTTGACTTCACATTCCAGGATGTTTGGCTCTAGGTCAGTGATCACACCATTGTGATTATCTGGGTCGTGAAGATCTTTTTTTGCACAGTTCTTCTGTGTATTCTTGCCACTTCTTCATAATATCTTCTGTTTCTGTTAGGTTCATTCCATTTCTGTCCTTTATTGTGCCCATCTCTCCATGAAATATTCCTTTGGTATCTCTAATTTTCTTGAAGACATCTCTGGTCTTTCCCGTTCTATCGTTTTCCTCTGTTTCCTTGCATTGATCACTGAGGAAGGAAACTGTTAGCCTTAATGGATGTGTTATCTTGAATATGGTGATAGATGAATATATATATATATATATGCTAAATTTATCAAATTATATACTTTATATATGTGCTGTTTATCATATGCATCACCCCAATAAAGTTTTTTTTTGAAAAACAAACCAAATAGGGGAGTTAATGTCTACATTGTCAGAATGGTAGATTCTTCTGAAGGCCTGAAATTTTTATTGCCCCATTTAAATTCTTTCCATCACTTTGGGATCTTGGTTTTATGCTCATTTTTTTTAATTGCATAAAAATGTTCCTTATAATCTCTATTCATATGAGCTTGCAGCACAATTAAATGTAATATGCAAACCAAATTACAGCATGAACTTAAAGATTTTATCAATATCACAACATAAAACACAAAATGCAAGCAGGTATAAAAGGCGTTAATTGGTTTTTAGAAAATACTTAAAAAAAATAACCTCGGTGCTTTATTTTATCAAGATTATAGAAGTATAAACGTATACAGTTATATCAGAATGCAGTATGTTGTTAATTTACATCTTAACATTATCAAATATGTTTATGCCCTCATTTAACCAGCCTAAGGGGATTTTCTAGCACTGTTTCTTTTTTCCCCCATTAATGTATGTAAACATACATTTAGAATTTTGTTAAAATCAAAATTTTGCACATAAAACAAAGCACAGTAGCAATTTCCTAAATGAAACTCTAAAGAATATGTAACATGACTCTCCTGAAATGAATGACCAGATCACTGAGAGCTATCAGGACTTCCCTGGTGGCTCAAACTGTAAAGAATCTGCTTAAAGGAGACCTGGGTTCAATCCCTGGGTTGGAAAAATCCCCTGGAGGAGTACATGGCAATCCACTTTAGTATTCTTGCCTGGAGAATTCCATGGACAGAGAAGCCTTGTGGGCTACAGTCCATGGGATCCCAGAAAGTTGGATACAACTGAGTGATTTTTCACAAGTACAAGGACATTGGAACATACTACCAAAAACCTTCCTGATAGTAAAACTGTGTGATTTCTTTTAATGCCAGGTGATATTTCTGGAGCTATAAGAAGCATTAACTATTAATGTAATGATTATTTTGCCAAAGTTACTTTGCTTAGTAAACAATAAAGAACCAAAGCTCTGCCTTTTAAAAATAAATATAGTTTCATAAGCTCTGGTGGATTTGAATGGAAAATATTTTTCCTAAACTTCTTTAATAAAATGTATTAATATCAGAAATACTTTACTATCATGCTTCATGCTTGGCTGCTCAGTCATGTCAGACTCTCCAACCCCATTGGCTGTAGCCTGCCAGATTTCTCTGTCCATGGGATTCTCCAGGCAAGAATACTGGGGTGGGTTGCCACTTCATCCTGCAGGGTATCTTCCCCGCCCAGGGATCAAACCCATGTCTCTTGAGGCTTCTGCACTGGCAGGCGAATTCTTTACCACTGAGACACCTGGGAATCCCTGCTCACTATCAGGAATGCTATTATGTGTCAAACGTTGTTCTAAGTGCTATCCAGATACCAATTCTCCCAATCTTCATAAAAACTCTAAGAGGTAGATAATACTGCCGTTCTACTTTTAACAAATACAAAAATTTTGGATCAGGGAGTTGAGGTTGTTATGAATTGAATTGTGTCCCACCCCAGTTCATATGTTGAAGTCCTAACCCCCAATACCTCAGAATGTGAGTTTATTTAGAAATAGGGTTGTTACAGAAGTAATTAGTTCATTTGATATGGTGCTGTACTGGAGTAGGGGAAGCCCCTAATTCAATATGACTGATATATTTGTAAAAGGGGAAATTGGAAGAAAGACATACACACACAAGAGGAATGCCATGTGAAGATGAAGGTAAAGATCTGGGTGATGTCACAGAAGCTAAGGGATGCCAAAGATTGCCAGCAAACCAGCAGAACATAGGAGACAGGCATGGAACAGATCAGCTTTCACAGATCTCAGAAGGAACTAACTCTAGCAACGCTTTAATCTCACACAGTCATTTCCAAAAACCCCAAGACAATAAATTTCTATTGTTTAATCCTCCCAGTTTGTGGTTCTTTGTTGTAACAACTCTGGTAAATTTATACAGGGATAGAATCCAGATATCTTGTTCCAGAGTATGCATTATGTTATATATTCCCAGCAAGTATTAATTACATTAATTCTACACCAGAAAGGAGATAGGGATTTTCAGAGGGGACAGATCAAAGGGAGCAAACTGTGGAGCTGGTGATAGGGAGTCCAAGTGTACTAAATGAAGGAGTAGCTGGAGGCTTCATGTAAATTGGAGATAGAGTAGGAAGAAGGAGGGGAAGGAAAGCCTAGTGGGAAGTAAGGAAGATTGCACTGAGAGGAAAAATTAACTTACAGAAACTTCACTTGTTTTTCAAATGTGTCTAAAAGTTTGTACCTAAATCCTGGTGTGAAAAGTCCAAGAAACAGGTGAAAAAACAATATTCACTGCAAAACCAAGAGGATGACTAGAATTACAGCAAATTGCCTCTGTCACAGAATAGCTCTCATAAATAACCTCAAGTATGTCTGGTTTAAAATTTCAGGCCAGTTGACCTGAAAAAGTGAATGACTTCTTTGAATACTCTACATTCAGAAAATAACTTGTTCTAAGAAATTCTGATGGGTCAAAAACAAACAAACACAAAAACTCTCAAAAAACTACTGTTAATGTTTAGTATTCCCAAAAAGAAATATAAAACTAATACAGCTCTTTTGTTGCTTTGTTTGTTGTTTGTTTTCTTTTGGTCGAAGACCTATTTTATTTTCTGGGAAGTGCTTAGGAGCTTTTCTTTGCAGGATAAACTAATATCCAGTCTCAGCATTTACCGGCACAACTCTGAAAGGGACTCAGGTAACTAAGCTTCTTTGGTTTCACATCATTGAACTCTAGAATGTTCTTGCACCAGGCAGAACCACAGTGGAGAGATTAGAAATGATGACTAAGGATGTGGTTCATGGACCATAATGTTGTGTAGTGTTGAGTCCTAGCTGGATTAATGAAGTACACAGCCTAGTTCAGGTGGTCGCCACCACACGACTGAATGAAGATACATCATGGACTACTCTAGCCTTACGAATCTAATGCTGGTGGGATCTGGCAGGAAATCGTTATGCTCTTAACTGTTCTGGGTAACCTTTACATACCGAGACATTATCATTTGAAAGTATGCATTTGTTGGTAAAAAGTCTGGAGGACAAGAAGCTCTTCCCTGTCTCAGAATGTTGCTGCTTTCTATGCTGCATATTCTATTATAAGATCAATCCTTCCTTTCACAACTCTAAATTCAGTAAAAACTTTTTCTCACTTTTCCATTCCAGTTTAATGTTAACATTTATCTACATAGTTGTAATGTAGTCTTTTATCCATGATGTAGTAAAATTTTACCAGGTTTTATCTATTTATCATTCTATCTATCTAACTGTTGTCTTTTATCATCCTTGGTGTTTAGTGAAGTCTTTCAATTTGAGAATAAATATTATCTTCAGCTATATAAAAATTTTATATTATATTTTTGAATATTGCCTCTATTTCTCCTTTTGGAATTGCTCTTAGACTGGATTTATCCTTTTTGAATCTTTCTGTATACACCCTCTATATTTTAGGCTTGAAATATTTCCCATCTGTTTGATTTTTTTAAGCATGGGAAATTTCCTGGTTTCCACTTTTCAGTTTGCTAATTAGCTCTCCAGATGAACTTATTTTATTATCATTCAGTCTTAATTTAGTTGTTCTTTTTCTTATAGATTTTTTTTCTTTCCAAGGTTTCTAATTAAATTTGTGACATATTGTTTCATAGATTAAACACACTTTTTTACTCCTTTAAATATATTATATTTTTAAGAAAAAGACACAAATAAGAGTACAAAGTATTCTATAATGAAGACGAATGACTTAAATCACAGTGATAAAGTGTCGTAATACAAAAATTTTTAACCACTTTTTGGTTTATCTTTCTGAGATTCTTCAATGGTGGTCCTGTGATTACAACTTTTTTAGTGTCATAAGATATTCTTATTCTAAGCTTTAAGAACTGAATTAGTTCCAAGTCAAAATACCTACTTATATATTTTCTTCTTGGAATATAAGTAGACATTATTCATTAATGTTATCAACCATGTTGATTCTAGTCTTCACATTTGAAAATCAATTTCTTTGAAAAGGAGCATAAAGCAAACATAGAAGTCATTTACTTATGTTTGCAGAGCTTTGGCAAGATGAATGAAGGAAAATAGCACAAAGTCACACATAAAGGTTAAGAAACAGGGAGGGTTGACTGGTGACTGACTGTCTCAGGTCAGTTTCTCTAGAAGCAGAGTTTGAGATGAAGATTCTGGTATTTTGAGAGTGTGCGTTCAGAGGAATGGGAGAAAAAGAAGCTGAATAGGACATGGAGAGAAAGTTAAAAAAGAATGTGGTCGTCACTGGAGATGAGATTCATCCTGGTGCCATGGGGAATCTCTGAAACATGTCAAAACTCAGAATTTCTCCTAACTTGAGGCAAGAGGGATGACCTTCTGTACACTATGCCATTCATTCTTTAGCCTCTTGCTGACCCAGCAGTAAGGAGTGGCTAGCATAATTATTTCAGAGAAGGCAGTGGCACCCCACTCCAGTACTCTTTTGGGAAAATCCCATGGATGGAGGAGGCTGGTAGGCTGCAGTCCATGGGGTCGCTAAGAGTCGGACACGACTGAGCGACTTCACTTTCATGTTTCAAATTTCATGCATTGGAGGAGGAAATAACAACCCACTCCAGTGTTCTTGCCTGGAGAATCCCAGGGACGGTGGAACCTGATGGGCTGCCATCTATGGGGTCGCACAGAGTCAGACACGACTGAAGTGACTTAGCAGCAGCAGCAGCATAATTATTTATACAGGCAAGACATTTCTCTATAGAGGATTCAGCTGTGAATTCTTTGTAAGCATCATTCAGTTGGAATGTTCATGAATTTTACAGGCTAGTTGTTACACTAGTTCAGTTCAGTTCAGTCGCTCAGTCGTGTCCGACTCTTTGCGACCCCATGAATCGCAGCACGCCAGGCCTCCCTGTCCATCACCAACTCCTGGAGTTCACTCAGACTCACGTCCATCGAGTCCGTGATGCCATCCAGCCATCTCATCCTCGGTCGTCCCCTTCTCCTCCTGCCCCCAATCCCTCCCAGCATCAGAGTCTTTTCCAATGAGTCAACTCTTCGCATGAGGTGGCCAAAGTACTGGAGTTTCAGCTTTAGCATCATTCCTTTCAAAGAAATCCCAGAGCTGATCTCCTTCAGAATGGACTGGTTGGATCTCCTTGCAGTCCAAGGGATTCTCAAGAGTCTTCTCCAACACCACAGTTCAAAAGCATCAATTCTTCAGCACTCAGCCTTCTTCACAGTCCAACTCTCACATCCATACATGACCACTGGAAAAACCATAGCCTTGACTAGATGGACCTTAGTTGGCAAAGTAATGTCTCTGCTTTTGAATATGCTATCTAGGTTGGTCATAACTTTTCTTCCAAGGAGTAAGTGTCTTTTAATTTCATGGCTGCAGTCACCATCTGCAGTGATTTTGGAGCCCCCAAAAATAAAGTCTGACACTGTTTCCACTGTTAGTAGCAGCTTGAAATCAGCCATGATGAAAGATTTTACATAATAGAAATTGGCAAATATTACAAGTCAGAGATTTTTTTTTTTTTTCCAGAGAGCCATTTTACCTGCACCCAACTGATAAGGCGGAGGAATAAAATGGCGTTTGATAAGGATTAGGGTGGTGCATGAAAAACAACCTACAGTTCTCTCCTGGCACTACTCAGATTTACTTCTTTCATTTCCCAAGAGTCTAGTTGGTCAACCATATTCTGAGAAAACATTAAGGAAAGCTTTGTGGGATAAAATACAGGTGCTACATCAGGTTTTGGTCATGAAGCTTAACTGATATTAATTTTCTCTCTTTAATATACACTCAAGATTTCCTTTACTTTATATAGCACTTCTTTCTGTGTGGTTAGGTGGCCTGTCTGGCTATCATGCTCTGATGAGGATACAGTTGCTTTATTTGCTCATTTACAGTTAAAATTGGACACAGGAATAATAAGAGATGCTCTAGTAGATTACCTGGATACTAAACACATATCTCCAAACCGCCATTATATAACATCAATCCTTCCCCTGGACCACTGGTAAATTCTTTGTGCTCTTTGATCTACTGAAGCTAGTTTACCAAAGAATAGAAGTTTTAACTGCATGTTTATGGAAACTCTTAATTGTGTCACCTGGCAGAACCCAGGATCTCTAGGTAACAGTGCTGAAATTCATGGGGTCAGGAGATATAAACATCACACATAAGTCACTGGGAGTGATGGTAAAAGCAACCATTCCTACATCCACTCCTTATATTCTACCTATTGATGACACGACATCCAACAATATATAATGGCTATTTGTTGAAAATATGTCACAGTCTGTGGAATGTCCAGACCATCTAGATCCTTTTGAATTACATAATAACAGGGAGCAAGAGAATGAATATAGCTTCAGACAAGACTACTGTCAATCTCATATAAATATAAGTTATTTCCGATACTCCTTCTAGATGGGTAATGAAATGATAGAATTTTTCAGATCAGTAGTTTCACTACTTACACAAGACCACACTAATAAAGATACCACATGAAGCACAGCAAGAAAAATTGGGGCTTCAACTTGGTTATGGTAGTCCATTTTCTTCTGCCATTTCACTTTAGTCTTCACCTGACAAGAGAATTAAATGTAAATGTAAGAGGAACATTCGCACTGAATCTTTAAGTATTCGTGTAGCATCAGTTGGAGCTTGTGAATGGCATTAATCATTGCCATTCTTTCTAAGATTGGATACTACTTTTATTTACCATCTTGGGGAAAGGGGACAATTTCAGGGGCTTTCATTTTGGTTTTCCTACTGCAATGGATCTTACTCTACTAGACAACCAATTTGTAAGAGTTTTACAATTGCTAATTATTTCCACTGTGGTTATTATAATTAGGAACCCAAAAGATAACTACACAGACTTTGGATCTAGGACTCCATTTATAAAGAGACCTTCAGTGCTCTGTTGATCTTGGAGAAAATGATGCCTTCTCTAACCAAACTTAAGTACCCAGATGCCATTCATATCCTGCTGCCCACCTTGTTTCTAACAGGCAAATGCTACCATCAGATTTGATCTAATCTAGGATCCTATTTTTTTCACTGTCATTGTGGGGTCCAGTTTTGTAACAACAACTCCTACCTTCAGGCCTATCTTACCAAATATAGCTGCCATACACTTTTGGTTATTTCACAAAGTGAGAAATATAAACAGCTCGTGGGTATCTAGCATTGCTACTTTTCCAAATATGTTTATATTATACCTTCCTCCAGTCTTCCTTCTCTGGAAGGAAGGCTATTCTGGAATATATTCTGGAATCTCTATTTATATACCCAACAGGTTTTGTAAACTCATTATAAATGGAAATGAAGATTTATCCTGAGGAGGACAGGCATTGTCTTCTAAGTCATCTGCATTGAAGACCTTTCATAATAGTAAAAAAGCAATTCAGGGGAGGTATAATCACTTCTCCAACTGATAAAATGAACATTTCTATAGACCTAGAGTTCAGAAAATCTGGGAACTCAATATTACTTTTTTGAAAATTAAAATACTGTGTGTCTCCATGAAATACACATTCACCAAACATGAACAGCTTTGCTTTTCATGTGATTAAGACCTTTTCCCATTGTAGAAGTCTTTTGGGAACCATACTACTCTCATGATGCTTCATGAATCTTCATCATGTATGCTAAGCCTGATACAGTTGACAGCATGTGCAATTGAGGACAGTAGAGCTTCCTTTTAAATCTATAGACAGTGCATGTTTTGCAGTACTCCAGGTGCCAGCACTCAATGAAACATTGACTAAACAAACAAACCACAAATCTTGGAAGAAAACCATGGTAGGAATATTATTAGGGATATTAAATTAATTTTAAATAAAAATTTTCAGGGTTTTTGTTGTTGTATCTTGAATGTTTTGATACACTTCCAATAAATCCAAGGAGGTTTTCCTCAACTTCACCATCTAACTTCACAATTTTGTCAAATCCACATAACTTTGTATAGGTGAGTGTTCAATTCTCAGCATAACTCTTCTTAACCTTTATATGTTTTTTCCCCTTAGAACTGGTGTTATAAAAGACTGATTACAGAAGGCAATAAAACAGTATGATTTCTATTTTAACTTTCTTAAGTCAATACCAAGTAGAGAGGAGTTATGATGTCTGACTTGTAGCCCTCCAAAGACAAGCTCAATCCAAAATCTTTAACATGACCTCTTCTTTAAACCAAGTATCTGTCCTATTCTTACATGAAATTGAATAACATTGAAGCTGTTCTAGAATCAGTGTCTTGCTTTAGTCTCCATGGTTTCTGAATGCCGTCCTGACACTAGTAAAACAAGAATATCTCAAGCACTCTTATTCTCAAGAATCCCAGTCTGGTCGGTTGCTCAGTCGTGTCCGACTCTTTGCGACCCCATGGACTGCAGCATGCCAGGATTCCCTGTCCATCATCGACTCCCAGAGTTTACTCAAACTCATGTCCATTGAGTCAGTGATGCTATCCAACCATCTCATCTTCTGTCATCCCCTTCTTTTCCTGCCTTCAATCTTTCCCAGCATCAGAGTCTTTTCAAATGAGTCACTTCTTTGCATCAGGCAGCCAAAGCATTGGAGTTTCAGCTTCAGCATCAGCCTTTCCAATGAATATTCAGGACTGATTTCCTTTAATATTGACTGGTTGGATCTCCTTTCAGTCTATTAACTATTTACACACTTTAGTAGTTTATAAAAACTCATTTAGTATTTTTCAAGTTTTGTTCCATAGACTAGTTTTCCCACAGAATGATAGTGGTTTTACTGTTCTTGTCTTTTTAAACATGGCTTCCAAGAGTAATTTTGGGGGATATGATTGGCTTAATAAAGCTACTTCTGTTTTATTTTTATTGCAGTAACTATCAAAGTATTACTATGACAAAGAATAGAAAGAAATGCATTACCTATTTCTTTCTTTAACTAAAGAAATTAAACTTGGACACACAGCAGGCAATGGTTTAATCGTGAATAAAGGAGAATAGTATATATACTAGCAAATTGTTTAGTCTTAAATTGTAGCTGTACTGTAAATTCTCTAATTACTTATAAGGGCTTCTCCCACAGGAAGAAAAAGAATTCTTATTGAGTGCAATTTAAAAGCTGCCTATCCTAGTAGAACAAAAAAGAGGAATTATGGCCAGCTAAATTTACTTAAACTGTTCTAAGTACTTCTATGTCATTGCCTATGGAGGGAAATTTTAAATTCAGAAATATCATAATTGTACCAATACTCACCTTTTTCTGATCTTCTGTTTCTCACTTTATATAATATAAAAAGTTTACGTAATGCCACATCTGCTCAATCAAATAATAACTTTTAAGCACACCCATGCATGATTTTAAAATAAAGTATATATGAGTGCTCTAAATAACTCTTTTTAGTAGCTCTGAATATTGAGGAATTAGCGTGTAAATTTCAATTGCCAAAGAAAAATGAAAAAATAATGGAATTAAATTTTCTAGATGGGAAATCTAGATATGTGAAAATATCTTCAAATATGAAATAAATTAAATTCTCATTTAGAATGGTCTAATCTATAAATAAAAATATTTTTCAGAATTAAGCCATAATAAAGAAATTCATATATATATTATAGAATATGATGTGTTATAGCTAATATTTATTCATGACCAAGTTTTCTGTATTGGACCACAAATAGAGAAAATGAGCTTGTTTCTTTTAAGACTATTAGCACATAAATACCAATTATTCACTGAAGCCATGTAGAAATGCATGATTTATGAGAACTGGTCTCAAATATATCCACATACTGATTCCATAAGTGAACAGAATGTGGATGGTGGGAGTGTTTTAGTCCCACAGGAAATTAAGGAAATAAGAAGAAAAGCATGATCAAAATAAAAAACATCCATCATACTAAACTGGTAAAATTCTCATCTGTTAGATAAAATAACCTCTAATATATATATTTATTTGAAGGGTGGGGGTATGACTGCAGATGAGAAATCCACAATAGTGGTCAGACAACACTAAATAGAGATGATAAGGTTTTTTTATTTCCCAAACCTTGATCAAATACCTCATGTGCTCTACTTCTTTCTTTAACTTAGAGTTTGCATGAGAAGACCTTTGCTGAGTTTCTGATCAAAATAACACTTAATGCACTCTACATTATTGAAATCTAGTGGTTACTCTGAGATATTTTCAAACCTATGAGCTAACAAAATAGAGGCAAGATACTCCAGTATGGCCTGTTGTAATAAGAGTGTAAAGCAGCCTCCTATGGCTTGGTTTTCTAAGATAGTGTTGGCTTTCCTCTCATGCCATCCTGCATTCATCTCTCTGACTGTCAACAGGCTCTGATAGAACTTTTAGACTATTATCAGTATTCAACTATATTTCTCATTGATTCAAAATTACACAGTAATTTAAATTGATTATAATCTTGTGAGCATTATAATATTTCTCCCAAACGTATAACCAAATAAAAGCTATGTTTCTCTCTCTCCATCCCTGTTTATTTTTATGGGTTTGTAAAATAACAATCGATGTGATGTGGGGGTTGTACATTGATAGGGAAAATAGTGTATTCCAATATATTATTTTAATTGGATATTCCTTAAAGCTAAACTTTTGCCAGGCCTTCATGAGCTTGGATAGCTTTGTACTATGAAGTAAATGATGGGTTTCCAATAAAAGTGTAAATGTGAAGCTCTATTATAAAATAAGGTATATATTTGGGGATAAAGATAAAACATGTGCTAAGTATTGATAGAAATTTAGCTTTTGGAAAGTGAATTAAGTGAAAAGTATTCAATTTAATCAGAAATTTTGGCTTCAAATGGATCAGTAGATAACCTATACTCAGAAGTCGTTTGGTGATTGGACAGACACCAATTTAAATCGGTAGATGTTTTTACTTCTATTATACAAACGGACTGAACGAAAATACACGAGTCATCTCTTTTATTTACGTTTTAGTGAGTCATATAAGATTTTTGATTATTCGATGTTGATCAATACCCGAAGCCTCTTCCGTTATCGTTCGGTGAGGTCATGAGAACGGATCTTTTAGGGTACCTACCTCCTCGGACCACCCGACGTCAGGTACCCCAGCGATCCTCAGTCTGCGCTGATTCGCTGAAGTGAAAGTGAAAAGCGAAAGTGTGTTACCTCTTCCTTTACCGTTGGGTGAGGTCACAAGAACGGACCTCTTAGGGTCCCTGTTCCCTCGGACAACCCGACGACAGACACCCCAGTGTGTCTCAGCCTGTGCTGACTTCACTAAGTCGTCGTCGTCGTCAATACCCGAAACTAATTACGAAATCTACTTGATCAAGATATCAAAAGAACACGTTTTTAAGACTCTACGTAATTTTTATAACTGTACTATTCACTTTACTTAGATGTATAAATAGTGTCTCTTACAGAGTTATTTAGTTTACTGTTCACCCTTTACTATCTCAGATAAAGTAACCCTGTTAAAGGAAGTCTGATAACTAAAAATTTCATTATTTAATGAGGAATCTGTGTTCTACCTCAATTTTGAAACCTTAGAGGGATTAACGTATTCGTATCGTCTAAGGACTCCCACTAAATCAATCATCTGTATTAAAATTTAAGTAAAATGAAGTGAATCCTTTTAAGACTTTTGAACATGATAAAAAGGTTGTTTAAAGATCTGTTTTAACAACCCCTCACTCACTCCTATTCTACGTCCAATGAACAATCCATGAACATTCCCATGAACTTGGTTAATCGTCTTTGTTCTTTTAGAAATCGAATGGAATTCATAGGGAAGAGTTTACTTCTCTACGAAGATTATTTATTTTAATGAAAAATGATCCATATTTGTAAAATTTCAATATTTAACTGTATAAAATGGTAAAACTGTCATTTATTTAAAAAAACTATTCTGTTAATATCAACTTTTAAATACATTTATATTTTATTTACCAGTATGTCAGCATGTATGAATCATTTTAAAGTATTAAAATTCTATTCAGCATGAAAAAACAATAAAATTATTCTATATTGATTCTCCAGTTTCACAAGACTATAGCTTCATTTTTAGACTCCCTTCTAGCTTGCATTATCCTTACACAACCAGCAGCTTTAAGTTGCTGTATCTACAGTTTTCAAACTTGCTCACAACTGAGTTGTCAGTAAACAATTTAATTTCAATGATAAAGTACATGTGCTTTACTATTGTTGCTTTCTTTTCAATCAAAGAAGAAAGATTAATGTATATTCTCAAAACTTTGGCCACATGATGCAAGAACTGACTCACTGGAAAAGACCGTGATGCTGGGAAAGACTGAAGGCAGGAGGAGAAGGGGATGACAGAGGATGAGATGGTTGGAGGGCATCACCAACTCGATGGAAATGAATTTGAGCAAGCTCCAGGAGTTGGTGATGGACAGGGAAGCCTGGTATGCTGCAGTCCATGGGGTCTCAAAAAGTTGGACACGACTGAGTGACTGATATAATTGACTCAGTGTTATTTTATCTACCCCCAACCTCAGAATGTAGTTCCATTAAAAGTCAGTATGCTAGAACATTGGAGAAGGAAATGACAACCACTCCAGTACTCTTGCCTGAAAAATTCTATGGACAGAGGATCCTGATAGGTTAGAGTCCATGGGGCTGCAAAGAGTTGGACACAACTGAGCAACTTCACTTTCTTTCTTTCACTTTCTTTATGCTAGAACATATCTGTGCATAAGTACAAAAATGTGGTATTGACCTTAAAATATAAGGAACTGAATATATCCACCCTCTTTGATTTGTGTGAGATGTTAATATTGCAAACTACCTACTTCCTATCTGCTCAATACAGAATTGTATATAGATAGAAACACTTAAGCAGGTGTCTGTTCAACCTGAACTAATATTGGAGGCATGACATTGCAGCACATTTAAAGCAAAATATAAGTGGAGTGGTCATCCCAGTAGATGTAGAGATATGAAGTGTGGAAAGAAGTTCACATTGTGCCTGTTCCCAGAAATATTCTTTATCCTGTGTTCCTGGCTAACTTTTTCTTACCATTCAGTTGTAAGAAGAAATATGTCTTCTACAGAAAGTCTGTAGAAGGCCTCTCTTAATTTTTTATTAATAACATTTATTATAATCTGTAATGCTACATTTGTTCTAGTAGGCATTTTTGTATCTATCTTCAACAAATTATAAGCTCCATCAAGTCATCTTAACATATAACTATTCACTATAGTTCATTTAACTCTTACAAGAGCCATATACATTCTAATCAGACAATAAATATTTTTGAACAAATAAATGCAGCATTTTGGGGCTATATGGAGCATCTGAGAGGCTTTAACTAGCTTCTCAAGTCTGGTCTCTTGAGCTAACTCCAGCTATGTCAAGATATAGATACTGAGTTCAGTGAGTTAAGCTGAAGAATATTGTAGAGGAATTCTAATATTAGTTGAGAGATCTGTCTCCTTGTGACAAACAAGGTTGATTCAGGGTGTGATAATGTGACCAGCATATCCTTCTGAAAGGCTGACTTTGTTTTTGACAGAATATGTCCTTCAAATGAATTGAAAACAGAACCCAAGAGAACGATGTCCTTATTTAGCCTTGTAGTCTGCCCTCTTTATTCTTGGAAAGGGATATTTGAGATTGTAAAAGGATAAGAGTGTATGAGTCTTTACTGAATTCAAAGGGGCATCTTTAGATTTCTAAGAATAGAAGGCTTCAACAGAAGTTCTTAGAGTACTTAACTATGTGTCAGTATTCAAAACTAGCAAATTTCTACCAACTGTACCATTTTGACTTTAATGTAACATAAAAGCTGTTTTGCATGAGAAATTACACTGTTGCAACCAATATTATAATTAGTATAGAAAGCAGACACATTAGATTCACATTTAGGAACAAGCTAGAGAAGATTAATTACAGTCTATTAAAATTCTAAGTTCATCATCATTTAAATTTTTTTCACTTGATGCCAGAATGTAAGGATTCCAACACATTTGTGAGATGAATCTAGCATGCCCTAATCTACCATGCTGAATCCATTCAAACTTAAGGGCCCAAATGTGTTATAAAGCATAATTACTTGAGAGCTAAATCTTAAGCAAGACTGAAATCTGAATTAAAACTGGCAAGGATCACACGTAGACAGAAAATAAAATCAAGGAGAATCTATATAAATGAAGATTTGTCTTTAAGTAGTCCAAAATCACAAAATTATGAGAATCATGTTGCCTACTATAGTTTAAAGTGACTTCTTATGAATTAATTTTAAGGCATTGAAAGGCATAGCTACTTTCAAATATTTAAACATTCATTTTATATTAGCTGTCGCTTGTCACAGTTGAGTTTCATCTTAATCTTCTAATCATGCTTGCAAATGAAATGATTCTGCAAGACTATTTTAATAATATGAGTACTTGATGCCACTTTTTGATTTTTATTAGACTAATTAATATAATTGCATACAATACAATTTGTGACATAAATTCCAAGTGACAAGCTGTCATTCAAATGTAATGTGATAAAACATTTTGGTTAATCTCATCCAAAACCACTGTCTTAGTTTTCAGAACTCCATTTGCCTTTTTTAAACAACAGATCAGTGCTCTTTCACAGGTAATCATGAAAGTCTTCGATGTGAAATACAATGTGATCAAAACAAATGGGATCAAAACTGACAGTCATAAATAGTACTTCCTCATCAAGAGAGCTCTTTTGAAATAAAACTTTTGGCTAGAATTCTCAGGTTAGGTTTTGAAAATTCTGATTTGCTTTATTTTGTTTACCTGCAAACAGAGTATGGGGGGCAAATTAAACCTATTCTATCCTTCTAAGCTAAATGTACTGCATTAAGTTAAAAAAAAGTGGGGGGGGGAGAACTGTGACAGAACACTTCATTACTTTCTTACTTTAATACTCAGCCTAATTTATCCTGGATTAATTATAGCTGGATGATCAGCTAATTAGGAATAGTCATTATCATTTTCATAGGCTCTTTGTAGAGTATTATGTCTGAGTGATTTAATATTCATTGCTTTATGAATACATTCTTGCAAGTAAGACACTATCAAAGCCATAAGAAAATGAAAGTAAATGCCATTTCCTGACCATGAAAATCACTTTATTTTTTTAACTAGAGTTTTAGGTCTGAATAAATTCATATATGTTAGAGTTAAAAGAATAAAAAGCAGCTTTATTCTTCAAAAACACATTTCTCTATTAATGTGTAACTTTCTGATTTTCTATATAGTTCTCACCACACATTTGTTTTTCCTGAATGTTAGGACTTTTATGCCAAATTTATCATGGATATAATTATTGGATTGACCAAAATATTCCTTCAGTTTTTAAGTAAAAATTAAAGATATGTTTTCATAAAGAACTTTATTGAAAAATATATTAATCATTTTACTCAACTACTTTCTGCCATTTTCCAGGCAAATTCATAAGTCCATCTTCCCAAAACTTTTAATCTTTTTGATTAAAGAACTGTTCCAGGTGCTTTGTATAGTCTTCTAAAAAACTGAAATTTTTTCAATTAAAGAGAATTTTGTAAAGATCAAAATACTAATAAATGGAAATCCAAAATTGTAATGTCTGGTGAATACAGGAGATGACTCATAACTTCCCAGCTAAGCTATAACAGTTTTTGCCTGGTCATCAAAGAAACATGCAGTCTTGTATTCTCCTGATGGAAGATCATGCATTTTCTGTTGACATTGTTATCAAAACGCCAGTCTACGTGCCAGATGCACAGTAAGGGCAAACGATATCCAATCGTCAGAATTTGGAACAAGGAAAGTTTCATTGAGGGCAATGCAAGGAGATGGATGGCTCATGCCTTAAAAAAAAAACCAAACGCCCCAAAAGCCTTCAGCAAAGATCTTTTATAGGAAAGATGAGGGAGGGATGTGGATAATGATTGCAAACTTCCTGGTGCCCAATCCTTTGTTGCTGAGGTCAGGGTATGGTCAGGTGATGACTGTTCTAAAAATCTCTACTAAACAAATGTTATTTTGTTCTGACGAAAAAGGGCAAGGTCTCAAGGTATGACTTTTACCTTCTGAGATCCAGGTCCTGGCTAAAAGGAGACATATCTCAGCTGGAGGCTCCCTCAAGGCCAGGTCCTCACACCCTTCCCAACTGGCATAGCTGGGGGAGCCAAGTGCCCAGGACCCAACTGCCCTCAGTGAAAGATTGTTGCTGAACCATGAAAAGACACCTGGATTCTTAGCCTTCCGGGGGAGAGGAATTCAATCTGGGGCCAGAGACAAGGCTTGATTGCTGAGAGTTTTTGTGTAATAAAGTTTTATTAAAGTATAAAGGAGATAGAGGAAGCTTCTGACATAGGCATCAGAAGGGGGCAGAAAGAGTACCTGCTTGCTAGTGTTAGCAATGGAGTTATATACTCTCCAATGAATCAAAGAATGTCTGAAGGTTGTAAAGACCTCACCAGACCTACTCCCATAATTTACATTTTATTATAACAGGATTAGCCAGAGTGTTTAATCCAGAGACTGTCCTCAGGCAGGATACATTTAGTTCAGTTCAATATCTCAGTTCAGTTCAGTTCAGTAGCCCAGTCCTGTCCGACTCCTTGTGACCCAGTGAATGACAGCACGCCAGGCCTCCCTGTCCATCACCAACTCCCGGAGTTCACTCAGACTCACGTCCATCAAGTCAGTGATGCCATCCAGCCATCTCATCCTCTGTCGTCCCCTTCTCCTCCTGCCCCCAATCCCTCCCAGCATCAGAGTCTTTTCCAATGAGTCAACACTTCGCGTGAGGTGGCCAAAGTACTGGAGTTTCAGCTTTAGCATCATTCCTTCCAAAGAAATCCCAGAGCTGATCTCCTTCAGAATGGACTGGTTGGATCTCCGTGCAGTCCAAGGGACTTTCAGAGTCTTCTCCAACACCGCAGTTCAAAAGCATCAATTCTTTGGCGCTCAGCTTTCTTCACAGTCCAACTCTCACATCCATACATGACCACAGGAAAAACCATAGCCTTGACTAGATGGACCTTTGTTGGCAAAGTAACGTCTCTGCTTTTGAAAATGCTATCTAGGTTGGACATAATTTTTTTCCCAAGGAGTAAGATTCCTCACAGTCCAACTCTCACATCCATACATGACCACAGGAAAAACCATAGCCTTGACTAGACGGACCTTAGTCAGCAAAGCAATGTCTCTGCTTTTGAATATGCTATCTAGGTTGGTCATAACTTTTCTTCCGAGGAGTAAGCGTCTTTTAATTTCATGGCTGCAATCACCATCTGCAGTGATTTTGGAGCCCCCCAAAATAAAGTCGGACACTGTTTCCACTGTTTCCCCATCTATTTCCCAAGAAGTGATGTATTATTTAATTTAATAAATTAAATTAAATTTATTTAATTTAATGTCTATATTGATCTTATATTCTGCAACCTTCCTGAAGTCATTTGTTAGTGTTAGCAGTTTTTTAGTGAATTGTTTAGGATTTTCCATATATAAGACCATGTCTGCAAATAGAAATAGTTTTACTTCTTTTTCAATCTGCAGTCCTTTATTTTCTTGCCTTAACTGCCTTGTCTAGAACCTCCAATCCAGTGTTGAGTAGAAATGGTAAGAGTGGACATCCTTGTGTTCCTCCTGATACCAAGTTGAATCCATCCAGTCTTCCACCAGGAAGCATGATGTTAGTGGGATTTTCATAGATGCCCCTAGAAGATGTCTTCTATTCCTAGTTTGTTGAGTGTTTTAATGAAAGAGTGTTCAGTTCAGTCGCTCAGTTGTGTCCGACTCTTTGTGACCCCATGGACTGCAGCACACCAGGCTTCCCTGTCCATCACCAACTCCCAGAGCTTTCTCAAACTCATGTCCATTGAGTTGGGTGATGCCATCCAACCATCTCAACCTCTGTTTTCCCCTTCTTCTCCTGCCTTCAATCTTTCCCAGCATCAGGGTCTTTTCGAAAGAGTCAGTTCTTTGTATCAGGTGGCCAAAGTATTGAACTTTCAGCTTTAGCATCAGTCCTTCCAATTAATATTCAGGACTGATTTCCTTTAGAATTGGCTGGTTTGATCTCCTAGCAGTCCAATGGACTCTCAAGAGTTTTCTCCATCACCACAGTTCAAAAGAAAGAGTGTTGGATTTTGTCAAATACTTTTTCTGTGTCTTTTGATGATCCTGTGGGTTTTTTTTTTATTATTCTATTGATATGTGCTAGTCTAGTCAAGGCTATGGTTTTCCTGTGGTCATGTATGGATGTGAGAGTTGGACTGTGAAGAAGGCTGAGCGCCGAAGAATTGATGCTTTTGAACTGTGGTGTTGGAACTCCCAGAGCTTTCTCAAACTCATGTCCATTGAGTTGGGTGATGCCATCCAACCATCTCAACCTCTGTTTTCCCCTTCTTCTCCTGCCTTCAATCTTTCCCAGCATCAGGGTCTTTTCGAAAGAGTCAGTTCTTTGTATCAGGTGGCCAAAGTATTGAACTTTCAGCTTTAGCATCAGTCCTTCCAATTAATATTCAGGACTGATTTCCTTTAGAATTGGCTGGTTTGATCTCCTAGCAGTCCAATGGACTCTCAAGAGTTTTCTCCATCACCACAGTTCAAAAGAAAGAGTGTTGGATTTTGTCAAATACTTTTTCTGTGTCTTTTGATGATCCTGTGGGTTTTTTTTTATTATTCTATTGATATGTGCTAGTCTAGTCAAGGCTATGGTTTTCCTGTGGTCATGTATGGATGTGAGAGTTGGACTGTGAAGAAGGCTGAGCGCCGAAGAATTGATGCTTTTGAACTGTGGTGTTGGAGAAGACTCTTGAGAGTTCCTTGGACTGCAAGAAGATCCAACCAGTCCATTCTGAAGGAGATCAACCCTGGGATTTCTTTGGAAGGAATGATGCTAAAGCTGAAACTCCAGTACTTTGGCCACTTGATGCGAAGAGTTGACTCATTGGAAAAGACTCTGATGCTGGGAGGGATTGGGGGCAGGAGGAGAAGGGGACGACAGAGGATGAGATGGCTGGATGGCATCACTGACTTGATGCACGTGAGTCTGAGTGAACTCCGGGAGTTGGTGATGGACAGGGAGGCCTGGCGTGCTGCGATTCATGGGGTCGCAAAGAGTTGGACACGACTGAGCGACCGAACTGAACTGAACTGATGCTAAGTCCCTTCAGTTGTGTCCGACTCTGTGACCTCATGGACTGAAGCCTGCTAGGCTCCTCTGTCCATGGGACTCTTCAGGCAAGAATACTGGAGTGGATTGCCATGCCCTCCTCCAAGGGATCTTCCCAACCGAGGGATCAAACCTACATCTCTTATGTCTCCTGCCTTGGCAGGCAGGGTCTTTACCACTCGTACAGCTGATGTGATGTATAGCATTAACTGATTTTCAGATGTTTTCAGATGTTAAAACAACCTTGCATTCCTGTGATGGATTCCACTTGCTCATAGTGTATAATTCTTTTATATGATATGGATTTGGTCTGCTAGTATTTTGTTGAGGGTTTCTGAATCTATATTCATCAGTGATATTAGCCTATAGTTTTGTCTTTTTTTTTAGCCTATAGTTTTCTTCTCTGGTACTATCGTCACAATTTTGGTGCTGGTGATACTGGCCTCAAAGAATGAGTTGGGAAGTATTCCTTCCTCTTCCATTTTTGGAATAGTTTGTGAAGAAGTATTTAGTTTTAATTCTTCTTTAAATTTTGGTAGAATTCCGCAGCGAAGAAATCTGGCCCTGAGCTTTTCTTTGTAAGCAGTGTTTTGATTACTAATTCAATGTTTTGTTAAAGACTTTCTATTTCTGGAAATACCCTGGCGGTCCAGTGGTTAAGACTTGGCACTCTCATTGCCATGGGCCCAAGTTCAATCCTTGTTTGGGGAACTAAGATCCTGTAAGCCACAGCAGTACCAAAAATTTTTGTTTTTCTATTTCTTCCTAAAGGTAGTTTATATCTTTATAGGAATTTGTTTCTTCCAAGTTATCTAATTGATTGGCATACAATTGTTCAGTCTTCCTTTATAATCCATTTTATTTCTGTAAAGTTGGTAATATCATTCCTTCTTTCATTTCTGATTCTAGTAATTTGAGGGTTCTTTTTAATTTTCATGGTCAGTTCAGCTAAAGTTTATCAATATTGTTGATCGTTTCAAAGACCTAGGGTTTGATTTCCTTGATTTTTTTTTCCTCTCTGCTTTTCTATCTCTATTTCCCACTCCAGTCTTTATTCTGCTTTCTTTAGGCTTAGTTTGCGCTTATTTGACCATTGTCTTAAGGGAGAAGTTAGGTTGTGGATTTGAAATCATTCTTCTTTTAATTCAGGCTCAAAATTTCCTGTAAGTATGCTCTTAGGTGTTTTATTACCTTCATTTTTATTCAATTCATTTTCTAATTTTCCTTTTGATTTCTTCTTTGACCCATTGATTATTTAGGAGTATTTTCATATATTTATGAGTTTCCCAAATTTCTTTCAACAGAATGACTAAGAGACACATTCGTGGGGTTTCCTTGATGGTCCAGTGGTTAAGACTCCTGATTCTTCTGCAAAGGGTGCAGGTTTGATCCTTGATCTGGGAACTAAGATCCTCCATCGCACTTGGTGCAGAAAAAAAGAGAGAGAAATTTGTGTACACGTTCTAAGGATACATTCCCGGGTGTGAAAGTGCTGGGCTAAGGGTAAATATATTCAGCATTTGCTTAGATCTCACAGAAATGTTGCATCAGTTTGCACGCCCACCAGCAATGTGTGAGAGATCAGTATAAGGTAGAATTTTCTAGTTTTCGTGAACCTCCTGCATAAAACAATTGTTTTGAATGACATTTCAATTATAAATGAGCCTGCACATTTTTTCAACTGTTTTTTGGCAAATTGCATTTCTTTCTCAGGAATTTATGTTGATGTGAGTAGGAATCAAACTTTACTATGCAGGTGGCATGGGTTCAATCAGTGGTCGGAGAACTGGGATCCCATAGGCCATGTGGTATGGCCAAAAAATAATAAAAAAAAAACACAGGCTTTTCAGATCCGCCATCTGTGCTGGAACCGTGGCCCAGAAGACTCGGGGCCATCCACCAGACACCAGTCCCTCCCACCGGGAAGTCTACACAAGCCCCTGGATCAAATTAATCCACCAGGGGGCAGACACCAGAGGCAAGAGGGACGACCACCCTGCAGCCTGCGAAAAGGAGACCACTGACACGGAAAGATTCTAGGGGAAGAGATGCAAAGTCCGGCCTAACTAATACAGTGGCCTGAAAGAGGGCCCATTTTTAGGAATCATCCGTGAGCTCTGGAAAAGAAGGCCTCCTCCTGGGCATGATCTGCATATAAACCCGGGGGCACGCCTGCACTCACTGAAGAGCAGACCTGTGCTATTAACCGCTCTAAGGCCCTCCTGGCGCAGAGATGTGGCTGACTGCGCTGTGGCCTAGCCAGCCTGTAAGTGCCGGGTAGTGAGGTTGGCTGGCAGGGTCCCTGCGGGAACTGGACACCACCACTGCCTATCAGTGTGGGAGGAACTGGACCTGGGAGAGACAGCGAGGACTTGCAGCAGGGGCTGGTGCAAGGTGCTTTATTTAAAACTGACTGTATTGAAGTACAGTTGATTTAAAATATTGTGTTTATTTCTACTATATGGCAGATATATATAAATTACATATATTATATATATTATAAGCCTATATATGTGTGTGTGTGTGTGTGTGTGTGTGTATAGGCTTTCCAGGTAGCTCAGTGATAAAGAATTTGCCTGCCAATATAGGAGACGCAGGAGACTTGGGTTCAATCCCTGGGTTGGGAAGATCCCCTGGAGGAGAAAAGGGCAACCCACTCCAGTATTCTTGACTGGAAAATCTTATGGACAGAGGAATCTGGTGGTCTACCGTCCATGGGGTCACAAAGAGTCGGATGTGACTGCGCGCACACACACACATACAGGCATATATACATTCTTTTTCGTATTTTTCCATTATGGTTTATCAGTGAACAGGGTATTGAATATAGTTCCCCATGCTATGCAGCAGGAGCTTGCTTCCGATCCATTCTATGCATAATAGTTTGCATCTGCTAACTCCAAAGGTGTAAAGTTTTTTAGACAGGTAAAAGGTAGTTCCTGTCCCTTCTGAATCCCAAAGGGCACTTCCTCCCAGTGGAGATCCTCTCTGACTGTTGACAAGAGCTAATCAGTCGCCTGTGGGAGACGTGGCTGTGCTCTGTCTTCCGCCTGTTTGGCCTTGTCCAGCTGACGAGCCTCGATGAGCTGGCCAGCCGGCCCTGGCTGTCATGGGGAGGAAGGGGAAGGCCCATGTCCACACCCAGCCTGCCTGGCAAAGGGAGCACAAGGCCCCCAGGCCAGCATGACAGGGTCCCCCTGGAAGGGGACTCTCAGGGTCAGGAGGCAGGCTTGGGAAGGTCAACTGGCCACCCTCTCATGAGGGTCTCTCTCCATGGCCTGTCTCAGCGAGGGAGAATTTTGTCATGAAAGCTTCCTTACAACTCATTTTTTCAAATAACTTGCTGGTAAATTAGAAAGATGTCACCCACCTCCCATCCCATTACAACTGAGTTTGCTCAGCTCTCCACACATTTCTATCCATGTTTGCCTTATGTAATTCCTGGTGGGATTTGGTACAGAAACCTGTTTTAATTGCAAATTACACACTTTATCCACAGAAAATATTGATCCATTAAGTGGCATTTGGTCCGGTTTATTTTTTTTTGTCTTGAGTTGCACTGCCTGATACTAAGCGACCCTGGTTTGCTGCTTGCATCTGCTTGATATACTTGTCCTCATTCTTTTCCGTGTAACCTTTTTGTTTTCAGATCGGTTGTCTGGGGGTGTTTCTCTTCACTTCTGCGTGGGAGGTGTCTACACTCACTAATGGATGAGGGGCACGCTGCCTGACCAGGTAGCTGAGCAGCCGAGCGTGTGCTGGTGCGACCCCTGGAGCACCTGTGTGGGGTTCTCCCGGCACATCTCTTGCTCAGGAGTCATGATGCTGTGCTGGACCCACAGCCTGCGAATTCAGGGTCTCCCAGGTAGCTTTGTAAATGTGAAATTAGATCATGGCTAGAAAACATCAGTTAACAACACGGGGAAGAGTCCCATGAAGAGACAGTGACAGGCTCTCAGCACTGGGCAGTCAGTGGCGGGCAGCGGGCAGGTTGGAAAGGAGAGGAGAAGCATCACTTGGTCCTTCACCTTTATCTTTGTGAAAGCCCAACAGGGAAGCAGAACAGGGGAGGGAGAGGGAGGGGTAGGGAGAGACAGACAGACTGACCTGGAATCTAGCTTTGCCCAGAGCCAGGTGCAACACTTAGACTTTTTCAGGTTTGTTAAGTCAATAAATTCTCTTTTTAAAATTAAGTTAGTTTGGAGAGAGTTTAACTTGCAGCTGAAGAAATCCCAGTAAATCCAGGGCAGTGCCTCCAAACTGAGTTTGGAACCTCACTGAGCAGGAGCAAGGCCCCGTTCAGTACCAAGAATCCCTAGAAAAGAAAATAACAACTTGTCAATGTTTGCAGCTTAATGCCATCTGTGGCTTGACTGGACACTGTCAGGGGTCTCTCCAATTTTACGTCAGGAATTTTTATGTATTTGCTTTTCCATATATCGTTCATATGGTATATGATGAGACAGAACGACATTTTTTCCAACTATTGGAGCCAAATCGTTGCCCAAATTTGGGTCAGAATTTTTCAGCTCCAAAACAAACATTTTCTCTCTCATTCTCTCTCTCACACATACACACATGTCTGGAGGCTAGTAATTCCAGGGCTCATGCCCAGTGTAACTAAGAGGTCAGGCTTTTCCTTTCGCCCCTTGTTTTTGCCCATTGCACCAGGGCTGCTGCCTGAGTGCCAAGCATGGTGCCCTCTCTCCACAAAGGGAACCAGGAGGCGCTGGGACAAAATCCCTTCCCCTCCCTGCAGGCTTCAGCTGAATTCTCTTCAGCCTGACTGGGTCACGCAGCCACCCTGGCTGCAGGAGGGGCTGGGAAAGGGAGCATTCAGCAAATAGAAATGAGAGTACCGAGAGGGACTCAAACCAATCATGACTTTCCTCAGGAGCAGTGGAAGGTCCTACCTTTTTTGAGATTAAAGCATCACCAGTCATCACCTGAAACAAAATTGGATTCTGTTAGCAGGGAAGGGAAATGGGCGAGACAAGGTCATGAGTGGCAGACAAGGCATCACCAGAAGGGGTGCACAGGGCCATGTTTACACATGGCCTCAATCTGGAGGCTGGGTTATTTTTTTTAATAGGAATTTACCATTTTAAATAAAACATAGTCTGGAGAATCTAGTATATGAAAAGAAAACACGGGGGACTTAAAATTCTTTGAAAATTACAGAATTTAAAGCAGGAACTTGGGTTTTTCACCAGTGGTTTATTTAAAGCACCGATACTTAGCATGCTTCTGACTGGTTGGGTGAACTTATTTGTTGAATGAATGCGCAAGCGCCCGCCATGGTGACAGCTTGGGGGCTGGGCGTTAGGAGAACTGGGCTGGTCTGGCTCTGCCACTACTTCCCGTGTAATTTCAAGATGACCTCTCAGCTTCTCGTTCTTTCTCAAATGAGGAGGCTCAGCTGGTTGAACTGTTTCTTTTCCGTTCCGAAAGGCTTGAGTTCAAATTGCTTTTGACCTCTGTGACCTTCTATTGTTCATGCTTTGTCGCTCAGTCGTGTCTGACGCTTTACAACCCCATGAATTGTAGCCCGCCAGGCTCCTCTGTCCATGGGATTCTCCAGGCAAGAATACTGGAGTGGGTTGCTATGCCCTGCTCCAGGGAATCTTTCCAACCCAGGGATTGAACCCAGCCAGGTGTCCCCCACTGCAGGCGGATTCTTTACCATCTGAACCACCAGGGAAGCCCAAGAATACTGGAGAGGGTAGCCTATACCTTCTCCAGGGGACTTCCCACCCAGGAATTGAACTGGGGTCTCATGCATTGCAGGCGGACTCTCTTTACCAGCTGAGCTCCCTGGGAAGCCCTGTTGTGTGTTCATAAGCTAATCTCCTCTGCAGCCTCTCTAGCCTAGCTGAGGCTCAGACAGATTGAGCACAACACAGGCTCTCGGGGCCAACTTTAAAGACTCAATGAATAAATGTTGCTCGGGCAACACTGCCTGAGTATCAGGCCTGAATATTCATTGGAAAGACTGATGCTGAAGCTGAAACTCCAGTACTTTGGCCACCTGGTGCAAAGAACTGACTCCTTGGGAAAGACCCTGATGCTGGGAAAGACTGAAGGCAGTACAGAAGGGGACGGCAGAGGATGAGATGGTTGGATGGCATCACCAGCTCAATGGACGTGAGTTTGAACAAGCTCCGGGAGTTGGTGATGGACAGGGAAGCCTGGAGTGCTGCAGTCCATGGGGTCGCAAAGAGTCGGACACGACTGAGCGACTGGACTGAGGCAACACTGCAGGATGTGAGAGGGCCAAGGTGTCACCAACAGGCCCTAGAGGGGGTACTCGGAGGCTGCGAAGACCTTGGGAGCACCAGTTCTGCTGAGCCTCACGCTGATCCAGTTCTCTCTGGCCTCAGGGATGAGGGTCGAGGTTGGGTCTTGGGTCCTGTCCCTGGATCCCTCAGAAGGCAGGCTGGGGGCTTTCAGGGGACGTGTCAGGTGCTTTCAGACCAAAACAGATGGGCCTGGAAGGTCGGTTAAGTCCAGCCCCTACCAGTTTCTCCTCTCTAATTCACGAGACAGCCCTCAACACCAGGAAAGTGGCTGAGGAGGGGGCAGACCAGTGACCTGAAGGAGGAAGAAGCTCGAGACCCCAGGACGAGCAGACATTGGCCTGGTGTGGAGTCAGAAGCAGGTCCAGAGGCAGGCAAGGAGGAAGCCAGGCCCCAGAAAGGTAGCAGCCCTGTGATCAGACCACTTCTGCCATCCTCCCCTTGGCTGGCAGCACACACACCCTGTGAACTGTTAAGAGGTGAAGG
The DNA here is from genome assembly GCA_006410635.1 of Cephalophus harveyi. NCBI lineage: Eukaryota > Metazoa > Chordata > Mammalia > Artiodactyla > Bovidae > Cephalophus > Cephalophus harveyi. The sequence goes on from SJYT01053979.1 coordinate 49,842, forward strand.
AAGCCCAGGATGGGGTTGGGGTGTGTGTCTGGAGAGGAAGTGACTAGGGTGAGTGTGTGTGTGTGCACGCGCGTGCATGCACGCGCAAACCTCTGAGTGACTGTGCATAGGAGGGACAGGCCCAGGGAGCAGGGTCTGAGGATAAGATCCCAGAGCACAGACCCAGGGAGGGGCAGGAGGAGCTACTGGGAGGGGGGTGGGAGCTAAGAAACTTTCTGATTCCTTCCCACCCCAAGGCCTTGGGATTCTAGAATTCCATCAGTACGGACTTGCTAGAAACTCCAAGCATCATATTCATAAGCAAGGCAGAAGGAGGTGAAGAAAGGGAAAATAAGAAAAGCCCACACACAAGTGTACCTTTTTATATAGAATTTGTACAATATATTTCTCTTCATTTGCATATTTTACCCACAACTTAACATCCTTTTTACAGGCTGAACTTACTCAGCTGATATAATCAAAATTCTTTCTTTCAACCAAATAAGAAAAATTCAAAATCGTAAACCCGTAAGAAAACAAATTAAAAACGATGATGAAAATAAGTCACTCCCCGTAAGGAACAGCGTCTGTCTGTACAATATACATGGTTTGGAACAGATTTCTTTATAGATTAGGCACATGTTTCCACAACACCTTCATTCCTGCCAGTCCCACCTCACTTCAGGCAGTCTCGCCTCCTAAGAAGGATCAGAGGGATGTCAGTCTGTCTGGATGGAAATCACTTTTGGACGCTGCTGGCCCGGCTGGGGACCAGGGGCGTGGGCCTGGCTCAGCAGCGCCACCCAGTGGCTGGTAGCAGAGACGATGGGAGGCAGGGCGCTGGGCAGAGCAGGGCACTGGCAGGAGAGCAGCAGTTGTGGGTGAAGGGAAAACCAAGGCTTATTCTATTCAAACTGAATACAGAGAGACCAGGGGCGGTGTACAGAGAGAAGCTCTGAGGAGTCCAGCGTTTTATTTACACTTTTATCTCCCTAGTGGGAGGACGGAGGGCAAAGCCAGTGGCTGCTGCCATGAGGGGTATGACCCCTGCAGCTGCTGCCAGTCTGGGGGGTTAGGGGGGGCATGGTGAGGGCAAGCAGCGAGTACACCATCTCTGCATCAGTGAGCCCGAGCCTCTGGCAGAGACCTCTCCTCGCAAGCACGGTGATCTCTGTGACTTCCCTCGTCACTGGGAGGCAACCACCTCGGGCTGGGCGGCATGGAGCCTGGGGCCTTCTTTGGGGATCCAAGCAGAGCAAAAGGTGAGAAGGGGTTTCCACCAAGCCAGCAGCGCTCGTCTACTCACACCCCAACTCCACGGGATACCGGGCCAGGCCTGGCTGTGCCCACGTCAGGGCCTTGGGCTTTAGGTCACCAAGCCTCGGGTCCTGTTCTGTTTCTCTCTTGTGAATTCTCCCTTCCATAATGGCTCCATGTGCTTGGGGCTTGGCCGATAATCCAATCTAGGGCTGCAGAAGGTTGCAGCACCTCAGCTTCCTGACGCAGAAGGCGGAAGTGCTCCAGCAATAAGGGGATTCCAGGACCCGCAGCCTTGGGCTCTGCAGAGGGGGGCTTCCGGGGCCGAGGCATGTGGACCTGCTCAACTCCGTCTGGCTGTGATGAGCCTTCCGTGGGTTTGGCCCTGTATGGGGGGCGACATGCTTGGGCCCAGATCCCCGCCCTTAAGTGGCAGCTGGTTCTAAGCTTCTTCAAGTGACAAGTCCCACTGAGGCTTTGTCCATGGCCCACTTGCTGACCCAGCCTCATACTCCAAAGCATGGCTTAGGAAAGAGGATAATCATCAGCACTTCAGGGCAAGACTACCACCACGGAAAGGAAAGTGGAAAACAGCATTCATTGGAACTGATGTAGTTATTGCTAGAGACAGGTGACAGCCAGATAACCATGGAAAGTCCCAGAGGCGGACGTGATGGACTACCACGACCGTGGAGCAGAAATACAATCGTGTGGTTTCTTGTTTGTTTGACTTCTAAAATAAGATCTCCTCTGATAACCTTAGAGTCTTTGGGTACAGACGCTGAAGAGTATTCTTCAAGATCTGCTCCTTACACACAAACCAGTGTGTCCCCCTGAATGACCAATCTGCTGGTCGTGCCCCCTGAGGGCCTCTCAAGGGAGTCAGTGTGGTTCTCTCTAAAAACATGAGGCGGAAACTGAAATATGTGTTAAAACAACTACTAAAACAACGCAGCTGAGCTGGGAGCCATGCACAGTGGATGTGCGTGGCGGCCTGCTGGCTGTTCCCAAGGGCACTTGTTCTCACCAAGGAGTTCTCTGGGACAGCCGAGGCTACGCAGAGGCCAGCATGGCAGCAGGTCCTGTACTGAATGGTGGGGACTGGGTGGCGGCCGGGCTCTCACTGGTTTTGGTTTAGACGACCCGGTCTCAAGAAGCAAAAGCAAAAGAAGAGCTCCCGGGGCAGGCTGCTGCTGAAGGTCCTGCTGAGAAACGTGAGTCCGGGCAGACCCTGTCATCCCCTGAAGGGCAAGTGCTGGCAGTTCCAGCTCAACGGAGACAGAGCCCTTCCCAGAGAGGCTGCGGATGGATCTTCAGGGGCTGCAGCCTCTGAACAACATTCCGAAAGGCCTGCAGCTGGCGCTTTCTGAATGATTTTGCATCGCTCTGTTTATTCTCACATGCTATGGGACGTGCAGGTGCCTCTCTGTGACACAGGACGTTCTCGGAGACGTGGCTGCTTGGCATTCTAGTCGGGGTGGAAGGGGGGGAGCTCAAGGAGAGCTGGGCACCGATGCCACGGGAATCTTCCCGAATGAGTGCAGGCATCTGGTCTAAGATCCTCGTGGACAGATTAGCGAGCTCCATGCACGCCACACCAAGGGCTAACACTCAACGTTCCAGAGGCGGGTGGCCTTGTTCGGGTAGTTGATGGCCAGGCTGATGGCAGCAATGTTCTGCAGAGCCTGTGGAGGGAGAGAGTCATTACCATGGTCAGGAAACTCGTCACCTTCTGGGTCAGTAAGTGCTGACAGAACAAGACCGGCAGCTGAGCACTGGAGGGGTGCAGGGGAGAGGCAGGCGCAGGCCAGGTGTGGTACCCCTCACCCGGGGGGCCACAGTCTAGAGGGAAAGAAGCAGCGATCAAGACACATGGAAACTCCACAGGCAGGCAGAGTCCTCACTGCCCTGAGAAGGGAGCAGGGGCAGAGCTAGGGCTCAGAGGACACCTCCGAGGCGGGGGAGCTGGGAAAGCTCCAGGGAAGGGGACAGCTGCACAAAAGTGTGGACAGGGAGAAACAGCCAGTGGTGGGGCCCCAGAAGCAGTGCTGGGAGGGCAGCCGCCCCGGAGCCTGGCCAAGGTTGGTCTCCAAGCCAAGGCAGCAGAAGAGGAAGGCGCGGATGGGGAAGAAGGGGTGGCGGCCGGGAGAAGCAGCAGAGCGCTGGTCCAGAGTGGACTGGCTGGCGGAAGTTAGGAGAGAATGAGGGTTAGAGAGGGAACACCAGGACAGGCAAGGGGGAGGAGCGCAAGCGATGTTCAGCTTTCGGAGTCACGACCGTCAGACGTCAGGACTGTGTGCTGTGACCCCACGGGTTGCAGTGGCAGCACCGGCAGGCAACTGACGGGAGCTGGGGCGGGGAGAGTCTTCACTCGGCCTACAGGTCTCAAGACAATTCACACAAACCCCTCTGTAGTGGACAGGGGGTGCCCACTTTTCTAAGCTGCACTCTGACCCTTTCGTGTAGGAGGATCAATCTACGGTTTGAGAAAAGCTGCCAGGAAGAGAGTGCAGGGCTCTGGCTCGGAGTCCCAGCTGGATGGAGGCCTCCTCGAGTGAGACCCCGGGCACACCTCTCCCCTCCTGGAGCCTCAGCGTCCCCATCTGTCCACTGGGGATGCAGACCGCATGCGCTACCGTATCCAAGGACTCGGAGCCTAAGGGTCTCACCAGGGAGTCTGGGGCCTGGGAGCTCCCGAGACCCTTCCAGAGGCTATGCACTGTTAAAACCCTTCTCACAACAATACCACGACATTATTCTGCTTTTCTCTTTCATACTCTCGCGAGCATCGGCGGGGCGCTCCGCAGGTTACTGTGTGACGTCACAACAACCGGAAGCAGAAGCAGCTCCGCGAAGCTCGCTGTCTCCCAGGAAGGCAGACAGGAAAGGGAGCTGCAAAAACGGAACCCAGCGCCGCCCTTCTCAAAAACTGTTTTGTCTTGAAAAATACAGTCAGTTTTCACAACTGTGATACTAAATATAATGAGATGATTATTTTTAAAAAATAGACAAATAAGTGTTTAATATTTCAACTTCTAACTTAATGTCTAAATTTATAATGTACTCTCTTAACAGTATGTATCAATCTCTATAATGCACATAAACACAAGCTCTTGGGGTTCCTCAGGAATGCAAAAGTGGAAAGGGGCCCTGAGGCCCAACAGCTGTCAGAGAAGTTCTCCTACTAGGGAAGAAAGTTATATCCAAAAATATCTGAAATCTAACTCTATGGAAACTTTAGGGATTAGCCAAACTATAAATTTAAGGCACTGGTTGTTTTGGTTTCAAAGACACAAATTCTTGCTGGTGTCTCCTGACCCTACGGTTTACCATGAAGGACACTGATAAATGGGGCTCGCTGCTGTCTGTGACACCAACAGGAAGTGGCTGACTGGGAACAGAGCTCCGTGTAAACCCGGGGTGGAGCCTGCACCCGGGCGCGGGGAGGGGGCGGGGAGGAGGCGGTACCTGCGCGGCGCAGCGGAGAAGGTGGTCATCAGTGGTTAAGGCCAGCAGGTAGTCCTGCAGCAGGCCGAGCTCCTGCGGAGAGGGAAGGGCGCAGGGTCAGAGGCCACCCCCCCGGGGATGAGGCCCACCCCCCGGGGATGAGGCCCACCTCCCGGGGATGACGCCCACCCATGACCCAGGACCACAGGAGCCTCGGTGGGCCATGGCTGCTTGCTCTGCCGGGCACCTCACCGCCCTCCTTCCTTGGGTGCCTCAGAAGGAGTGGGATGTGGGGAGCCGCGTGTCGGGACTCACCCGCAGCTCCTCACTATAAACCCAGGGGATAGGCCAGAGAGCTCTGAAAGGCCCTTTCAGCTCTCCTGGTCAATGAGTCTATTGTGCTGAGGCAGGGAAGAAAGGAGGAGGAAACAGCCCGTTGGTTTGTTTTCCCAAACTCATTGCTGTCAAGGGCTGTTTCCCTCTTTGGCATCAGGCCTGAGCAAACAGACAATCTCAGGGCGGACCCGGCTCCCTGGGGTGGGGCAGAAGGGAACCCCGGGCCCCAGGCCAGGCCCATCTCCCTGCGCAGTTCTGCTGGGACCCCAGTGACACCCCAGGGCTCCCGGCGGGGGGGCAGAAGCACAGACCCTCACCTGGGCGCGGTTCTCGGTGACAAAGAAGAGCTCGGTGAGCGCGCGATGCAGGGGCAGGAGGATGCCGGCCTGGGTCACGTCCTCAAACAGGCTGTACTCCATCTGGGTGAAGAGCTGCCACAGGGGCTTCAACAGCGTGAGGTCACAGAGGTCGCTGTGGGAGGAGGGGAGCAGTTTCCTGGGGTCATGCCCGCAGACAGAACTGCAGCTCTGAGGCTCCTTGCCACCCTGACATCTAGTAAAATCAGGCCAAGCCAGTCCCAATCACCCCCTCCAATACCCTCTAAACAGCCCCCAATAGTTGCCAATGGCAAATAAGAAAAGGGGCAGAATCTCAACCTCAAACCAGAACTCTGGGGACAAGGAGACCCTCCAGCACATTCACACAAATCAACTTTATAGATCTTTAAATATGGTTGTTAAGAAGAACTTCCAATGACAGCAGAAAAAACCTCCAGATAAATGTTAAGTAGAAAAGACCAAGATACGCAATATAAAATTGCAAAAAAAATTTAAAATGCACGTGTAGTATTGTGTGACCATATTAAAAAAATCATAAATAAACATACCAAAAATCTTATCAGTGGCTGTCCCTGTCAGTTTTCTAGATTTTCTATAACGTTCACAGTTTTAAATAATCAGAAAGGAAAAAAATATCTGATTTAAAAGATAATTGCAACCATTGTTATGATCTTAAGCTCATAAAACAAGAAATATGCCTATAAAGTTGCTCAGGACAGAAATCTTTCTATATAAAGCAGAGTCCTCCTCACTGGACAGACCCCTCTTGAGACTGCACTGATGTTTTTTACTCAGAGGAAGGTTGTACTTTAACTCCAGTTCAAAGTCCTTCCAAGGAGATACATTATGATTTCTTGGACACGATTTTATACATTTATAATCTACAATGTTGCCTTTTCTTTTTAATATATGATTTTTAAAAGACTCCTGATTATACATTTAAGTGTGATCCTGGAGCAAATCACTTTCTCTCAGAGGAATAAGACTCAATAAAGTAAACCAATGAAAAAACACGGTTTGATTTAAAGAGACGGCGTCATGGTTGAGTTTTCAGGACAGCACTGGAGCAGGAAGGAAAAGGCGCCTGCAAACTCATGCCCGCGGCAGAACTCAGGCCGTCATTCTGTGGCCACCCGGCCCCTCGGGGCTGCCTTTCCCCTCTGCCCGCTCCAGTCTCGGCCCCTGGGATCAAGGGGCTGAGGGAGTGTCCTTATGGGAAGGAGGGTTGGCGATGGCCAGCACACTGCAGAAATGCACCCACGATGCAGTTGGGAAGGGCCCTCCCATCTGATGACAGGGGAGATGGGACACATGCTTCATACACTCACACCGTACTCAAAACTCAAAAATGGATTAAAGCCTTGGAGGTAAGACCTGAAACTGTAAAACTCCTAGAAGAAGACATAGGCTGTAAGCTCCTTGACATTGGTTTTGGCAATGATTTTTTTTTTTTTTGGATTTGACATCAAAAGCAAAAATAAACAAGTAGGACTATATCAAACTAAAAGGGCTTCTTCACTGCAAGGAAATCAACCAACAGAGTTAAAAGGCATCCTATGGGCCAGGAGAAAGTATTTGCAAGTCATATATCTGACAAGCAGTTAATATCCAAAATACACAAGGAACTCATTCAACTCAATAGCAAAAAAGAAAAAAGAAAAAAATAGGCAAAGGACCTAAAGAGACGTCTTTCCAAAGAAAGCATACAGATGGCCAGCAGGAACAAGGTGCTCGATATCACTAACCGTCGGAAAATGCAAATCAAAACCACAGTGCAGCATCGCCTCACCTGTGTTAGGACGGCTTCCATCCAAAAGATAAGAGACAACAAAAGCCAGCGAGGAGGCAGAGCAAAAGGAGAACCCTTGTACACTGGTGGTGGGAATGTGAACTGGTGCAATTTGAAAAACAGTATGGAGGTCCCTCAAGAAACTCAAGGACTACCAGATGATCCAGCAATACCACCTCTGAGTATATCCAAAATAAATGAAATCACTGTCTCAGAGAGATTATCAGTACACCAATGTTCATTGCAGCATTATTACTAATAGCCACATGTCTGGAAATAATGTCTCCTGACGGATGAATGGGTAAAGAAAATGTGGTGTGTACATATACAATGAAATATAATTGAGCTATGAGAAAGAAGGAAATCCTGTCATCTCCAACAACATAAGTGAACCTGGAGGGCATTACGCCAAGTGAAGTAAGCTAGATAAAGGAAGACAAATACCGCACGGTATCGCTTTTATGTGGGATCCAAAAGCAGGCAAACCTGTAGAAACAGAGTTAGAGCGGTGGTTGCCAGGGGCTGGGAACTGTGGGAAACGGGGAAAGGCTGGTAGAAGGGCAGAAACTTTTAGTTGTAAGATGAATAAAGTCTGCGGATCTATTATACAACCTGGTGACTATAGTTGAGAACAGTGTATAACACCATAACACAGGAGAGAAATTTGCTGAAAAGCTCATTGCAGACAGAGGGTAAAATTTAAGTGTTCTCACATACCACAAAGAAGGTAAACATATGAGGTGATGGATGTTAGTTAACTTGATTGTGGGAATCCTTTCACAATGTATTGACATAAAGAATATCAAGTCATCACATTCTATACTTTTAATTCACTACAATTTATCAGTTACACTTCAGTAAAGCTGGGGGGTGGGAGGAAAAACTAAACTAAGTCTAAAATTTACAAGGACATGCAGGGTCAAGTAGCATCTTCAAGACAATCTTGAAGATGAAGAACCAGGTTGAAGGCTTTATACTGCCAGATATATAAATTTGCTGTGCTGCTAAGTCGCTTCAGTCGTGTCCGACTCTGTACGATCCCATAGACGGAAGCCCACCAGGCTCCCCCGTCCCTGGGATTCTCCAGCAAGAACACTGGAGTGGGTTGCCATTTTCCTCTCCAATGCATGAAAGTGAAAAGTGAAAGGGAAGTCGCTCAGTCATGTCCAATTCTTAGCGACCCCATAGACTGCAGCCTACCAGGCTCCTCCATCCATGGGATTTTCCAGACAAGAGTACTGGAGTGGGGTGCCATTGCCTTCTCCATAAATTTGCTGTAAAACTATAATATATAAGACAGTGTGGTACTGGCACAAAGATAACCAAAAAGATCACTGGAACACAAGCAATCAGTGATAGATCGGTGTGTACAAGGACACTTTTCTGTGACAAAGATGGCACTGGAGTGTGCGAGGGGAAAGATGGGCTTTGGAGTCAAATGGAGATCCATACGAGAAAAAAAACAGAAAAAAAATGTGTGTAAGAGAAGCTTAACTCTATCCTTCAAATCATGCACTAAAATTCATTCCATGTGGATTGTTGATCTCAGTATAGAAGAAAAAATAATTAAGCTTCACCTTCATGACCCCAAGGTCAAGTGAAGCAAAATTTCCTAAACAGGACAATGAAAGCTCTGTCATAAAGGAAACAGGTGAACTGGAAGACACTAAAACCAGAAACTTCTTTTCATCAAAGACACCATTAACAGAGGAATGGCAAGCCCTGAAGTGGGGGAGATATTTGCAATATAAATACCCAGCCAAGGAATTGAATCCGGAGGGCAGCTTACCTGTGGGTACAGCATCGCACGATCCTCAGGAGCAGGTGGATGGCTTTCAACCGTTGATGACCAGTCTGGCGACAGGCCACACCCACCAGCCATTCCCAAATTTTGGCCAACGGGAGGTGTGGCACAACTCTTTCCTCTGACAGCATCTGCTTCAAGATCTCGAATCCTGGCAACCCCCACAAAAGATATTTTAAAAAAGACATAGACTGCTCAAGTTTTAATAAATAGCTCCTCTTTCTGGCTGTAGAGAAGTTACAACCTCCCAATTCTAGTACATTCACAAGTGATGCGTGTGGGGCTTGTGAGAAAAATTCTTTGAAGTCTCACAGAAAGGTATCCGCTTTGATTTTAGCGAAGACCAGTGACTTAACAGTACCGACACCCACAAGCATGCGAGGAGGGACCAGCGCACACACCTGTCTGGAATCGCCCCAGGTGTCCGGCCGTCACGGTGAATCTGTAGCCCCACTCAGTGTTGCTCATGTCAGAGGTGAAGCGGTAATACAGAGTGTCTCCTGGGCACACAAGAAGCACAGACAGGTCAGGACACTGCAGACAGGGAAAGGCCCGTGAGGACTTCCCACTGAACAGATAACGCCCAGTTCCAAATCCTTCAACAATTTCCCTTCTCAGTACTTAGCATTAAGAGTCTGTATTATTTGGTACTTCTTTACTACCTGGAAGCTCAAAATCTTTCCACTTCTGTTGAGACCCACTGAAATTGTGTCGGTCCTGCTGGAAGTCACTGCTGCTGGACATGGCCAGCTCGTCACAGCCTTCCTCTGTGTTGCACTGAGGGTCGAATTTGATTGAGAGGTAGATGGCACCAGGAATGTGAACTTTGTCCTAGGAGGGGAAACAAGGACATGGCATTGTCACTGGTCACTGGACAGTTCCTGAGGGCTTCCTCATGCCATGTCCTGCAGTCAGAACTGTGCTGAAGAAGCAGCGAGTCAGGGCCTCTGCCTCCAGGAGCTCTTGGCCCGGCTGGGGGGGAGGATGCACGCGGGCTGCCAACACAGCAGGGAGGACACTGTGCAGCCTGGGCACAGCTCGAAGGAGGGGAGGCAAGGGAGGCAAGGGCAGAGAAACGTCCCAGGGAAGGGATGCCCCAGTTGCTGTGCAGACTGAGGAGGACTGGAGAGGACTGTCAGGGAGGAAGGAGTGGAGGCCGCGGTGAGACACGAGCACGTGGGGATGTGTTTCAGGCAAAGGAAACAGCACCGGAAAGCCTAACGTGTCCAGGGGACAGCAATGAGCTTGGGGCGTCTGGGGTAATGGGTGAGCTTCGCGTGCACACATGCTAAGGAGACGGGGAGGGGTGACGTGACCCTGCAGAGGCTGGGAGGAACAGATGGAAAAAGAAGGCCGTGTGTGCTAAAACGAAGCACCGAGACTCGTCCGGACAGCAAGGGGCGCCCCGGGTAGGCAGTGAGCAGGAGGAAGCCTGGATTAGGTTTGTGCTGTACCAGGATCACTGCCAGCTAGGGGGCGGCAAGGCCAGGGCTGGGGCAGGCCAGCGTTGGGGGAGGAGACAGGAGCAGCCAGAGGGACCCAGAGAAGGGGTGGGGTTGGGGCAGCGGCGAAGGTAAGGCGATGCCTCTGAGGTAGAATGCAGTGGCTCACTAGGTGTGTTTACAGGGCAGGGGTGGACGAGGGGTGAGGGTGGGGATAAGAGTCCAGGAACTGGGGGAGAAGAGGCTAAGAAGGTAGAGAGTGAGGAGGTTTACATTCTGGAAAACAAACTCTCAGCTGTCAACAAGCACATTCTAGATAAGTCTCTCTGTCACCCAACTACTCAGAACGACAGCTCCCATATTCTGAAAGGAGCTGAAGAGACACAAGCAGCACCAGCGTATGAGGACCACTAAGGCCACCCCCCTCCTGCCTCATCCAAAGCCCTACCTCTCTCTGTCCAGGTACAGAGTTAAGGATAAAATAGATGAGGCCTTTCAGTTCTGGGTAATTAAACAAAGGGGAGGGAGTCCCCCAGGTGTGGCTGGGTCATCAGGAGAAGGATAGAGTGAGGATGGAATCCAGACCCACATTCAAAGTCTCTGCCAGAGACACGGAGGTCTCAGTCCAAGGAGCTCACTGCAGGACAAGTAATCTCTCCTCCAGCGTGGGGGGCCCCCAGGTTTTCTATCACAACAAGGTCAGGAGAAGAGAGGACTTGTTTGCACAGAATCCTGGGATTGGCTTCAGGGAGGCAGACGGCTGCTGAGACTGAGAGAGCACCTTCTAGGTCACGTCTGTTGGGTGGGGGGAAAGAACCGCAGGGGGCGGTGAAGAGACTCGTGCCACTCAGCAACCCTTGTGGGTCCTGCCATCTCATGCCCTGACACTGGGCGAGGCTGGCCGACCCTGGCTCATACCTCGAAGTTGGTGTTGTTGTTATATGGGTGTTTCGACTCCCGCACCTGCACCTCCATTCCTGGTTCCTCCATGAACTGGCAGGCAGCCAGGGCCATGGTTCCCAGCATGCTCTCCCGGCAGCCTTGAAGCACCTTCTGCAGGATCTGGTGGGAAACAGGCAGAGAACATGGCAAGACGATGGAGTTCAGCTGGAGACCGTGCCCAGGGCTCCTGAGCTCTGCCCTGTGGGTCCCCCCGATTCTAGACAGCAAGAGGTAGAAGAGATGCTTCCAGCCCTGTGAAAGTCTGCTAAGCCAGCACCACTTTGAAAGGCTCAGCTGAAGATTTGATTTTATAAACCAAAGACGGTCACCACCTGAAAACTTGAAATATAAATTAGAGCACTGGACTGAAGAGAATGCATAGACTCTCTAAGATCCCATGTCTGTCGCCAGAAGCTGGGAGCCTGGGCAAGCCTCCTGGGTTTGATTTCTTCACCAATAAAATTCTCCCTGGGTCATGATGTAACACAGGTGTAAGTGCTGGCAGAGTGTCTGACCTGGAGCAGATACACTAGAAATGATGGTTTAAAACAGAAGACATAAACCTTCCTGGAAGGTTTCCTGTATTATGGGAATAGGCTGTCCCAGTTGTAACTAACCCTGCCCCCTGGACTTCATGCTGTGTGAGACCCCAGGGGACATGAGAAGAGACAGGCCAGCATGCAGAGCTAGACTTCGAAGTGTGAAAACAAAAAAGGAAGACTGCAAGGGCGAGATTTGTGAGATTATTATTTCAAATTCTCTCTGAGCATCCAGTCTGCCTGGGCCGTGAGCTTGGCTCCAGGCCAAGACTTGGGAGACTTCAATTGTGACCTGAGTCAGCTTCTGTCAGGTTCACACCTATCGAGGGGCTGAACAGCCACACACAGATAACCTCACTCCAGGAAGGCACTCCCTAGAGGAAGGCTGTTCAAACCCCCACAGGGGTCTTGGGGCGGGGGGCAGAGAGGAGAAGGGAGTGGGGTGAGTGCCCAGCCCAGAGGCCTGGTTACCTTCTCCCACTGGTGCTTGTCCTCCAGCTGCATGAACATGTCCAGAATGTAGGTCATGTGGGCTGGGCCGCTCAGCTCCAGGATGTCCTCGCTCACCGGCACGTGCCCAGGCCACTCGGCAAGCAAGGACGCCAGCACATGGCGAGCGTACAGGACGGCCGTGGCCTCGTTCACGCGGAAGAGGTAGTCCCTGACGGCCCTCTTGCTCTTGCAGTTGAGCTCCTTGTGCAGCAGGGCGGCGCTCTTGCTGCGCCGCTGCTTGGCATAGCTCTGCTGCAGCTCGCTTTCGGTGCTGGAGATCAGCTTCTGGGTCACAGGGTTCGACTCGACAGTGGCCTGCTCGCAGCGGACAGGCCTGGACTGCAAGCCCAGAGACCACTGTCATTGGGCCTGGTCATCTCACCACTGGGGTGGGGGACGGGGGCAAGTAGACACCCTCCTTCCCAGGGGTAGGGGCCGGTGGGGGGCCCACGTACCAGGCAGGGCAGGATGATCATGTCTGTATCTACGGCCTTGGCACTCTGCTCGTCCAGTCTCAGACTCCGGCTGGGCTGCCACCGCTGAGCCAAGGTCCGGATCCTTTCGTCCGTGGTGAGCTCGTCTCCGTCAAACCTGAAGAGAAGGAAGGAGCACAAAGCTGGGCATCTGTGTTCCAGAGAGGTGAGAGTTTAACCTTCAGTGAAACTTGCAGAAATGCTGATCAGAGTTATTTTCCCATTACTAAGGAATTAGGTAGTACGGTCCACACTTCCAACACCAGACTCACAGTGCTAATCTACCCGAGCAGGAATGCCCGGACGCCTGCAATGAGGATGGAAACCGTCCTTTAGGATCCATTCTCCCTTTCATTTAGAAACAGAGTTCCCTGAAGTTTTAGCAAGAAACACAATCACCCGGGTGGAGACAGGGTTCCCAGTACTCCCAACAGCTGGATACAGCAATGCAACCGGGGTCATGCCAATGGGAGGCCAGGGAGGTGATGTGTGCCACATTCAGGGCCTGCCCTCAAGCAGCTGGGTTAAGGAGGCGCTCCGTTCCCCGCCTTCCCCCTTTCCTCTGGGCTGGAACTAAGAGCGGGTGTGGGAGAGCCTGCCCNAGATGTGTATAAGAGACAGCAGCTGGATACAGCAATGCAACCGGGGTCATGCCAATGGGAGGCCAGGGAGGTGATGTGTGCCACATTCAGGGCCTGCCCTCAAGCAGCTGGGTTAAGGAGGCGCTCCGTTCCCCGCCTTCCCCCTTTCCTCTGGGCTGGAACTAAGAGCGGGTGTGGGAGAGCCTGCCCTGATGACACAGAGGAGGACAGCGCCATGGGGACACAGGGTCACTTGGGAAGCAACCCACCAGAAGGACAGGACAACAAATTTCTGAGCCCTACTGAGGTAATCCTGCTTCACTTCACAAAGGATTTGAGGTTGTAGATAAGAAATACATATCAGAAAGAAGAAATATGAAATAACAAAAGAAAATTAAATTGGAATTGGAACTAAATTAGAATAGGAAGTCAAAACCAGGATGTGGGGAATGGAAGAGGAGATTAGATGCAGAAACATAAAATTCTCCATAAATTTAAGAGCTAGGCTCAAGAACTAGCTCTGAACTTCCTGGCCAAGATGAAGGGTATATTGCTTTAAGATACCTTTCATTGAATACCCTTGAGGATAAAACAAGAAAATAATACAAGTTAAAAAAAAAAAAAGAATACTTTGACCAGAATGTATCAGAAGTTCCTATTCTACACTGCTTGCTCCCTGGATTGATACAGGAGAGAAACCTTGGTGTCTATGTCAATCTGTGCATTCATAACTAGTTTACTCTAAGAGGCCGAGTATGTATGTTGCGAATATGAAGTTCTTCCTAAAGGAACACACAGTACAACTCAAAGACGAGCCATGCCACGTGGCACTTTATGAAGACCCGAAAACCAGTTCTCCAGCTGCTCCTGGCCTCTCAGATCTTGTCAGCAGGAGGTAGACAGAGTCCCACCCTGACTTGTTTCCTTGCTCCTTACACTTTGGCTGCATCCTTACCTCTTCTGAACCTCCAGGAAGAAAGAGTCGGTCCTCTTCATCTGCAGTTCGTATATGGCCCGGAGGATGTGCAGAGGGGCGTTGAGGGCATCATGAGCCATCTGGAGGCCACGAGGAAGAAGGCGAAGAGAGAAAACTTTAAGTGTTTCAACACATTACTGATAACCTGAACTCAAAAGTGATGAAACAATTATTTTCTACAGTTACTACAAGTTATAATCTAAGAACATCACATCACTTAAGAACATCACACTTCATGCATATAAGATTATAAGCTCCAAAGTATGGATTATAAAATCCGCATTACTGTTCTAAATCCAAAGGAAAATCTCCTAGTTCTGAAGTCCATGTTCTTGGTAGTTTACTTTTATTTGTGCCATAGTTATCTGTGATTGTGTGTTGCATTTGTTAAAGATTATATAGATGAGGGGGGTACAGCGTGTTATTTTAAAAAAGGAAGAACAAGAAAGCAAATAAAGATGATAATTAGAAAAAAATTTTACCAACAAAATGTAATGCTAGTAGTCAATAATTACTCACCAAATGGTATTTATTCATTGCTAGCTTTCCTGCAGTAGCTGCCTTGCCCTCAAGTATGACAACTGGCACATAAATCTAAGTACTAGACTTTCTTTTGATGTTTTTGAAAAGCTGTATTTGCTTTTCTTACATCCGCCCCATAGTCTCTGTTTACTCTTAACATAGTTAGAGCCTTTGAAGTCCAAGCCTGTGCCCATTTTCACATCATTTTGAGGAAGAGTGGATTATCCAGGGAAAGTAAGGATGTACTTGAGGAATTATGAGGACAGATTGTCACTGGGGGCTTATGGATGGGCCTGACATTACATGCCAAACTTTACATATAAGTATTTGCACACGTAGTTTATGGGAGAAATGATCTAAAGTTTTTGGGTCCACAACTCCCAGACATTAGGAACTACTGTTGAAAGGGCTTTTTCCTCCTTCCAGGTCAGTTCCGTACAATAGAGACTGAGTTTCCCAGAAGTGCATTCACAGGACATCAGCCTGAAGCATTTCCACGGGGAGGCTAAAACTCAGTCCAAGCCAAAGAGAATCCATTCCTGAGTCCCTTCCTCACGCCACCTAGGAACATACCAAGAAACATATCCTGGTGGGCTCATCCAGGCTCTCGAGAGGGTCTAGCTTTTTCTGCTCTTGGTCACCAGGGCTGCTGGCCGACCGTTCCACCTCCTCCTCCTGGTCCCCTCGCTCATCCAGCTCCAGCTCTCCATGCTCAGCCAAAGTGTTGATCTCCTTTTTTGAGGAGTACAGCATGATGGACAAAATCTAGATAGAACAAAAATCAGGTAGGGCAGGAACCTGAGTGTTTAGTGTGTGAGATAACCTTTAACCTTCAAAGGGTAGAAAATATTTGACTTGACTCTTTAAAAAGACATCAGAATTTACAGAAAGAGTGTAAGATTAGGACTTCCTGGTGGTACAGTGGATAGGAATCTGCCTGCCAATGCAGGGGAGAAAGGTTCGATTCCTGGTCCAGGAAGATCCCACGTGCTGCGGAGCAACTAGGCACGTGCACCACCACTACTGAGCCCGTGCACCTACAGCCCGCGCTCGGCAAAAACAGAAGCCAGTGCAGCGAGAAGCCTGCGCACCCAACAAAGAGTAGCCCCTCTCACCACAACTAGAAAAGCCCGCGCACAGCCACGAAGACCCACCACATGCAAAAAAAGCGACTTAAACGCTGTATTAGTTAGTGGATATGGAAGCATGTTCAACTGTCCTTATAACCAAAGACATGCTAACTAAAGCTGCAAGGGACCTTTTTGTTAATTAACTTTGCCACTGACAGCGTAAGTTGGTATCATCCTTTTAGAATGCATTTTGATGAACTGTAAAGACCTATACAAATGTTCATAACCTTTGATTCTGCAACTCATTTTTTAGGAATAATGTAAAATGTGTAAAAAGTTATACTCATGATATAGTCAATGAAGCATTTATTAATGGCAAAAACTGAAATCCAACTTTATGGATCATATGCAGCCGTTAAAAATGGTGGTTATGAAAACCACCCAACAACTTAGAAAAATGGCCATCACAAGACTTCAATTTATTTCAGTAACGTGCTCCACTATACAATCCAAATCTATGTATGCAATACAGACAAAGAAGGAAAAAAAATCAGAAAAGGGAAATACATGAAATACTAATAGTAGATGTGCCGGCGGGGGTGAAATTTGGAGTTTTTCTTTCTTTTTTACTTTTCAAATTTTCTGCACACAAAAAAAATGTAAATTTTTGAATGTAAAAAATTTTAATTACAAATTTTTCTATTTTAATTTAGAATTTTTTCTATTTTTGCTCTATTTCCTAAACAGCAAGAGAGCAAATGCTCACCAGGTTATCCCTGAATATGTTTCAGCATATTTTCCCAAAACTTAATTAAATCCTCTTGTGACAACTGAGAGCTGTTTCCTGGACTTCAGGCCTCTGTGTGGCTGAGAATGGTCAGCGGAGCGCCTCCCACACAGCAGCAGCCTTCCCTGCCCTGAGGCTGGCACTGGGCACAGAAATACCCCAGGGAACCACAGTAATTCCACTAAGAAAATCTAAGGCTTATGGGGAGAAGCAATAAAATGAATATTGTCAACTGAAGTCCTACATAAAATAAACATAAGTGGAGGACAAATTTAGAAACTGATTTTAGCTCAAAGGAACTTTAAGGGGAAATAATAATTCAAGGGCAGATTTATTACCACGATATAATGGTCAACCGTGTGTTTCCACAAATTACTGCTCTTCCAATATTCTTTGGACAAACATCAAATTCATTCTCCCTGACAGGGGAGGACAGGTGTCATAGCCTCTATTTCCAAAAGGGAAGACAAATGTAAGACACTGGTTTAACAACCGCACCAGGTGAGAGTGCACAGGGCAGAACCAGCTGTGACTGACTGGCTGTTCTAACTCCCAGGCCTGTAAATCTGCAGCGGGAAGCAGTAGCAGGGGTCCCCTCGTTCCTTACTTCCAGGTCCCGGAGGAGCCATGTTTTACTGAAGCCAGTCCCTTTGCTGCACTTTTTCACCAGCAACTTCAGCAAATCTGTCTGTAGGAAGGTAGCGTGCGTCTCTTCAAAACCATGAACCTGCCAAACAGGAAAAGAATGATTTGCAATTGCCTCAGAGTGAAGAAAGTCAAGGGTCACTCAGGGAGAAGCAGGCCCCTATCGGAGCCCAGTCTCAGCTCTTGGCCCAAGCTCACCTTCTGGTGAAGATTCCAGAGTCAGCAGGAAAGATGAAACTCTGAACCTGAGTCGTAACCTGTCTGTCCACTCTCTAATTCATTCACTTGACAAGTATTTCTGAAGCCTTGTACATTGTACGTGCTGAGTCCTATGCTAAGAACAGAGGTTTTATGTCCCTCTCCTGCTCTCTGCCTCCCTAAAGCTTCCCACTGTCCTGCAGACTGAAGTCTGAGTCCCTGTTCTTGGCTGACAAGGCCCCTGCAGGCTCCCTGCCTGCCTCTGTGTCTCCTCTCCTCCTTAGCACTGTCCCGAAGCCCTGAAGTGTTCCTTCTGCGCCCTGAAGTGTTCCTTCTGCGCCCTGACAACCAGGCCTGCTCCTGCGCCTGGAGTTTGCTCTCTCCCAGCAGGCAATACTCTGGCCAGACTCCTTATCTACCACCTCAGATTTCACCTCTTCAGGAAGGCTCTTTCTGACTCTGGTGGTTTTCCTTGCAGGCTCCTTGGTGTCTCCCTCACAGTTAAGGCTGAAAGCTCCATGACAGCAGGGACCTTCTTTCTAGTTCAATACTACGGAATCAGTTCCACCTGGCACCTGGTGCTCAACAAATATTTACGGAATCAAGGATCCAAAGGCATAAATGGTCTTTGCCCTCAGGGAGTTTATTTTCCCAAACCTACTATAATGCAAAACTACTAATACAATAGATTGTGATAAATGCCATGAAGTCAACAAACAGCAGATGTGTGGTCGCAAGCCTAAAACTATAAATTCTCAGGGATGGGCCAGAGCTGAAATGCCACCTAGACCAGTCTCCCTGTGGTGCTTGAGTCCTTTCATGTCCACCTTGCCAGTGCTGCCCAACTCAGAGAACTCGTAAGCCTTCCAGAGGAAATCCTTCTTCTTTGGCTAGTTCTGTTGGGAAGGTCATCCTTAAAGTGATCCCTCCTCACTCCCGATGCCCCTCAAGTAGTAGAAGAATCATGTTCCCCACAAGTCAAGGCTTCCCATCTCCATGTTAGTTACTGCCCAGCTCTTCAACTTGTCTGCCTTCTCTCACCCCAAATGCCAAAGTGAAGTGAAGTCGCTCAGTTGTGTCCAACTCTTTGCGACCCCATGGACTGTAGCCTACCAGGCTTATCCGTCCATGGGATCCTCCAGGCAAGAATACTGGAGTGGGTTGCCATTTCCTTCTCCAGGAGATCTTCCCAATCCAGGGATTGAACCCAGGTCTCCCGCATTGTAGGCAGACGCTTTACCATCTGAGCCACCGGGGAAGTCAAACTAATCATCGCCCAACGTGGGGCTCAAACCCACGACCCTGAGATTAAGAGTCTCGCGGTCTACCGACTGAGCTAGCCGGGCTACAGATAAATGCAAGTGAAAGTCCCTCAGTTGTGTCCAGCTCTCTGCGACCCCATGGGCTATCCAGTCCATAGAATTCTCCAGGCCAGAATACTGGAGTGGGTAGCCTGTTCCTTCTCCAGGGGATCTTCCCAACCCAGGGATCGAACCCAGGCCGCTCTCATTGTAGGCGGATTCCTTACTAGCTGAGCTACTGCTTAAAGATCCCATAAGATGTTAGTCCCCTTTTTTCTCCCTATGATGAACCAGAGGGAGCTATGGTTCAGAGGGAAGTGAGAAACTATTGTCAATTTTTCTTCTCATCTTCCAAGGTTATGTGCCCATAAGGTAGTAGTACCTGGTTCCATGAGGCAGGGCTGAAAAATTACAGAGAACCAACTACTGGGAAAATTCTGTTTCTTCCTTAATGATATCCTTGTGCAAGGCCCCAATCATTTCTAAAAATAATCAAGATCCTATGATTAACTATTCACTGAAATTGGATGATACTTCCTTCTAGTTAATACCCTGCAGGTGTTAGATCACAGCCAGACTGATTAGCAAATGGAAGAAACTCAACATTACCTTTAGTGTTTTATATAATCCTTTGAGGGCCAGGGACAGGACCCAAGTTGCTTCCACTGCCTCGGGACAATGGCTGTCCATGCTGGTTTGTAGAAGGTGACTGGCAATAAAGGCAAAGTGCTGAGAGTATTGGCTTAGCTGGGCCGGGGAGTCACTGCCTTCCTGTCCTCCTCCTTTCTGGACCAGCTGGTAGTCCTTCACTGAAGGATTAAGAGAAAAATCTTAAATGTAGCCAGAGCAAAGAGACACATCTTGTTTATTAATATTTTGGCTATACCGTTTATAGGATCCTAGTTCTCTGACCAGGGGTTGAATCCAAGTCCACGGTAGGGAAAGCCCCAAGTCCCAACCACTGGATCGCTGGGGAATTCCCCAAGAGACACGTTTTGAAGAGTAACAGAGAATTATGGCTGACTTCACAGCAGAAACTATGAAAGCCAGAAGAAAATGGATCAATATCTTTAAAATATGCTAAGAAAAAACTCTCAGCCCACAATTTTCTACCCAGCAAAACTGTCTCTCAAAGATGAAGTCAAATCACTGATTTAGACTTCCACCTCAAGAAACCAGAAAAAGAAAAAAAGAGCAAATTAAACTCAAAGCAGAAAGAAAGAAATAAATTAATAATGGAAAGACAGAATTTAATGGAACAGCAATCAGAAATAACAGAGAAACATCAAAGAAACCAAAAGCCAGCCCTTGGAAAATATCAAATAAATTGATAAATCTCTGGCTAGGCAGTCTATGCAATGAAAAAGAAAAGACACAAATTACCAAAATCAGGAATGAGGGAAGGCAGCTTATACCCCATGCTAGGTTCAGAAAAACTAAAGATGTACATTTTATAAGACCTAAATTTGTTTCATAAGTGAATGGAGAGATATACCATGCTCCTGAATCAAAAGACTCAGTATTGTTAAGACATCATTTCTCCCCAAATGAATCTACAGATTCAATGTTACGTCAATCAAAACCCTAGCAGGTTCTTTAATAGAAACTGATAAGCTGATTCCAAAATTTAAACAAAAAGACAAAGAAACTAGACTAGCCAAAACAATTCTGAAGAAGAATAACAAAGTTGGAGGACCTGATTTCTCTCTCAACACTCAGGAGAAATCTATAACACTCAAGGGCTTTCTTTTGGTGGCTCAGTGGTAAAGAACCCGCCTGCCAATGCAGGAGATTCAGATTTGATCCCTGGGTCAGGAAGATCTCCTGGAGAAGGAAATGGCAACCTACTCTAGTATTCTTGCCTGGGAAATCCTGTGGACAGAAGGAGCCTGGTGGGCTACAGTCCATGGGGGTCACAAAAGAATCAGACTAAACAACAACAGTCAAGACAATATGGCATTCAAGTAAGGACAAATATACAATATATAGATTAATGGAACATAATAAAATCCATAAATAAACACCAAGATATGTGGGTCAATTAATTTTCACAAAGTTACCAAGATGATTCAATGGAGAAAGAATAGTCTGTTCGACAAATGGTCCTAGAACAGTGAGATTCACACGTAAAAAATAAAATAAACCTTGACTTTTACATCAAACTGTATACAAAAATAGCATAGACAGTGCCTAATACTGAAGCTGAATGATAAAGCAGAGTATCTCAAGAGCAGAAGAGGGCTCATAATAATCAGACACTCCAGATCATTTGGGATTTGGCAAATTAAATCAAAAGGGCACTTTATGATATACTTTCACTGTCCTATTGATGAAGTTGCTTTGCATTCCTGTAGCCACCATATGTTTAAATTACCCACTAGAAAACAAATGATACTGGCAAATGGAAAAAGCAGATGTTCAGAACCTAAACATCTGGCCAATCCTGAAACGAAGAGTCATATATGTGAAACAGCAACATAGAAACAGCCTTCAAAGTGATCCCAAGTCAACCACACCATTTCACAGATGAGGAAAAAGAAGTTACATGTCACTTCAGTTGTGTCCAACTCTTTGCAACCCTACATGGACTGTAGCCCACAAGGCTCCTCTGTCCAAGGGTTTCTCCAGGTAAGAATACTGGAGTGGGTTGTCATGCCCTCCTCCAGGAAAAAGAAATTCAGAGAGCTATAATTTGTTTTTTTAAAAATCCGTGTGCAGGGGCAAGAACAAAGATATTTTCACTGATTTTAGTGTATTCTTAGATAAAATAATTATGCTTGGGACCTGTTTTCCTCTTCCGGGTTTTGACATCGACGATCACAGCTCTGTTCTTCTCAGTAAAGTGCTTCAAGATGATCACATTATGTGGTTCGTTGGCATTATCCATATACACACAGCGGGTCCCCACACAAAGGACCTAAACACGACAGAGAGAGAAAAGGAAACTCAGCAGCACATAGAACACAGTCTCTTTTGCTTGTGCAGCTGACTTCAACAGGCCGCCAGGGTCAGGATTCTTTCCATCTGTAAGTCCAGGGTTGGCACAGGCCTGGCACAGAACTGGTTTAAGTGCTTGCTGAATGAAGCCATGTTTTCACAGTCTTCATTGTTTCAACTAGTTGAAAATTAGAAATGAGATCAAGCTGAAGGCCAAAGTGAAGAACAATCATACTTTAAAGTTCTCTGTAACTTATTAGTAGGGTATTAGTTACCTATTATTCAAAGCCAACTACCGGCTAATAAAATAAGTCAAATGAATAAACTGTTAAAAATGTAAGTTGAACAAACCATCCCAGAATCTTGAGAATATACCAGTACTGTAAAAGCAAATTATGTAAGGGAAGAAAAAACTCTGAAGGATATATGCTATCGGGACTGTGATATGCCTGATGAAGACAGGAAGAGACCAGGCCTTCAGAGAGGTGTACCTGGGGGAAGCCGACCAGCACCAGCAGTGTGAAGATGTTGGTGTGCTTCAGCTGGAAAGGCAGCTGCTTGATGCAGTGGTCTGTGAAGGTGGCAACGACGTCTCGCCACAGAGGGGCGCTGTTCAGCGACCGCAGGATCTCCGCCATAGAACACGCCCAGTCCAAGCCCACGCGGCTGGAAGCCAAGAGCGCCGTCAGGTGGTGGTGCACAGGCTCCAAATGCAACGCACCAGCTCACCGCACTCCAAGGCAGACCCATAAACATGCCAATGAGCCATTCACTGATTAGCTTAAAACCTACCACAATGATGCTTTTCAGAAATGATAAGTAGGGGGAAAATAATCAAGATTTGTACTTATATGCTCAGTCTATAGTTAAGGTTTTAAAAATCTCTATAAATGGTCACACATGTACACTTATGCACACTCATATGCATCCACAGAAAAGAAGCTTGGAAGGAAATATATTTTAAAAAGCACCAGGGAGTTCCCTGGTGGCCTAATGGTTAGAAGTCTGGGCTTTCACTACTGTGGCCTGGGTTCAAACCCTGGTCAGGGAACTGAGATCTGCAAGGAGTGGTGAGAGGCAGGGATGGGTAGGGGGAATGAAAGAGCACCAGACACATTGACAAGGTGCACAGCATTGCTTTTATAATGCAAATAGATCTATTCTGTTCAACCTCAAGCCTGTACCTATTACTCTCAGGAAAAAACAAACCAGAATATATATCACTAGAAGCTGAATCAGCAGACAGAACCCAGGTGGCAACAGCTGTTCTAATGTGGGTTTTAAGTACAACTTTAATATCAGTTTATAATGTTGCTAACACAACTAATTCTATTCTCACAAAAGAGCCCTAGACAATACAGGGGCAAAGATAGCACCGAAGCACACTGAAATTAATCAACAGCCAGATCAGTGACCTGAGGAAATGAACACCAAGGTGGGATAGAGTGGGGGTGGCTACCTGTCCAGACACACAGCCCCCAGGCTAAAGAGCAGGTGGGTGGTCTTCCAGCCGTCCGGCACGACTGAACTGTCCCCAGCTGCAAACAAGTTGTGTTTGGCTGAGAGGACCTTGGTCACGGCAGCATCTACCTCCGCTGGTAAGAGGCGGATGATTAACTGGCCGAGGAGACCCAGGGTGAGGTGGTAGGTTTCATTCAGGTGGCCTGCGTTGGAGATGACGACCTGGAACATGAGCGGGAGCACGTGCTCCAGGTCTATCAGGGGGACTGTGGGATCCTGTTAAGAGAGGAGAAAAATCTGTTCAATAAGACATCTAGGTAACACATCAACTAAACACTCCATGGTCTTCATGTATTATTTATAACTGGCCTGGTGCCAGGGGAATTATGCAGTGTCTTTCACTAATGGCTTAGGTACAATTGACTGTAAAATAAACATTCTCAGGCATCATCTTACAATCTTACTTCTAATTCATATTCTTATCCCAGGGATATACAGATGACCGCACTTGATATTTCAGTATATGACTTTCCAAAAATTTTTTTATGCATAACACTACCCTCTCATGCACTCTTTCTCCCTTTTTATTTATTTTTCCTTTCTCTCTCTCTTTTAAATGTCATTTTGTCTCTTACCGAGTTTAAGGGAGGTAACATGGCTGCTAGTAATCCCAAAATCCTCTTCTGGGAACACTCCGCAAACACCTGCTCAGGGCTTGGAATAACTGCCTTTTCCTCAATGGGCTTCTGAGAGGATGCTTCTGAATTTTCAGCATCTGAGTTGTAAAACAGCAAGCTATCAGGTTTTGCCAGGTTCCATGCATGTATGAAGAGGCAGGTAAATCACTGTATTGCCCTGTGCCACTACAGCATCAAGTCGAGACTTTAAAAACCTATTACTAAACAAGTCTTACTCAAGGAAGCCTGTCCCGATCACCCTGCTTAATGTCGAGCCTGCCCTCCCATCTCCCCAAACCCCTCTGCCTTCTCCATTCCCTGCTCTTTTGTGCTCATGGCATCTAATTACCTTTTAAAACACCATATCCTTTTTTTACTCGTTGGTTATTGTTTGACTTCCCTTCGAGATCCGCCCCCCCCAGTAATGTATCATAAACACCTAGAAATGTTTCCGAAGCACAGCAGCAACTCAATAAATCCCTGATGGCTAAAGCAACTGTACATGACCAGGATGCTGATTCTCAGATGGGATCAGACAAGAGTGGGTTTTGATGATCTGGACTGACACGGAGTGTCAGACCACTTCCTGAACTTAGAATCATGATCCGCAGAGATGAGCATCAGCCCCTTCTGGGACAGGGCAGGACGCTGGGTGCTCAGCCCTGCCTCTGTCACAGAACGGGCACCAGGGAAGGACCCTGCCTCCGCAAGCCGCCCTAAGGAGGAGGCTGACGTTTGCTGCCAGTCTCCTCGGTCCACAGCACCTCCATTTCCTGGCTCTTCAATCGTCCTGCAATACAGCTCTGACCTCGCCGCCATTCCCAGCAGGCAGCCCAGGGCCTCCACTGCAGGGTGCAAGCACCCCTACACTTCCCCATTTCAGGGCTCCCACTCCCTCCTCGTCCTCCCTGCACACCTGCCCCACAGACTTCTCCCTGGATTCCTTTGGGGGTTTCCTCTCTGGGGCTTTGCTCCTCTTGTCCTTTCTGTCCTGGGTGCCCCTGCCCCCAACAGATCCCAGCACTTCTGAGGTCACATGCAGGCCTTCTTTACAAGGGCTTTACTGCTGCTGCTGCTGCTAAGTAGCTTCAGTCGTGTCCGACTCTGTGCGACCCCACAGACGGCAGCCCACTGGGCTCCACCATCCCTGGGATTCTCCAGGCCAGAACACTGGAGTGGGTTGCCATTTCCTTCTCCAATGCATGAAAGTGAAAAGTGAAAGTGAAGTCGCTCAGTCGTGTCTGACTCAGCGACCCCATGGACTGCAGCCTACCAGGCTCCTCCGTCCATGGGCGTTTCCAGCCAGGCAAGGGTACTGGAGTGGGGTGCCATTGCCTTCTCTGTACAAGGGCTTTACGTGGACACAACCTGTTCAAGCTGGATCCCCATTACTGCTACCACCCACTCAGGCCTCTCCTCTGGACAGAAGCACATCCCACCTCAAATTACAGTTACACGCACCCCTGTCTTAAACCCTCCCAGGCTGCAGGCCTCATGAAGGCAGGAGCTATGTGTCCATTTGTCTGACCCGGTCCCTGCTTCATCCCCAGAGTCTAGCACAGTGCTTGGCACACAGAAGGCACTCAGTAAATCAGGGAATAAACAAGATAGGAAATTAGATAAACAAGATGAAGGAAAGATGACTTTCAAAGTGGTATCAGTACTATCTGAGGCAGAACTGAGAAACCATGCACCCTTGGGTGCTAATCAGTTATAAATTGTATGCAAGAGATAACTCAGAGAGGGGTATGTGTACATTTTAAGATGAAAGAGATCAAGGTAATTGTCAGAGTTTTTACCTGGAAGTCCTGTAGCTGTGCAGGCATCTGCAGGTGAGTCTGAAATTTGAGTCAGGCAGGAAGGATCCTTCCTTAATGATGCACCTTCACTGGCCTTACTTCTCTGCTTGCAATCTAAAGGTCTGACTTCCTTAGGAGCATCTCTCTTCCCCTAAAAACAAATCGGAGAGTGAGTAAACTTTTATGTGAAAGAAATTTTTTTACATCCAGACAATATAAAAAATCACTAGCCAAGGACTTCCCTGGCAGTCCAGTGGTTAAGACTCCACACTCCCACATTCCCAGGGTGGGAGGCGTGGGTTTGATCCTTGGTCAGAGAAGCAGGATTCCACTCCCACGCAGCACAGCCAAAAAAAAAAAAGTATCTGCCTTCCAAGGCAGGAGATACAGAAACTGCACTTTGTCACACAGAAGACTAAGAGAGAGCGCCAGGGGCAGGGTACCCTACATGCACACAGCTACTGATTGTGAGAAGACTCAAAAGGTGTGGGTACCTCAGGAATAAAAAGAATGCCCTGGGGGTTCCTTAGAAAAAGGCTGATTCCAATCCCTAGGCAGGGAAAGCCTAAGATAAGCCTGAAACCTCTTTTTGTATCAAAAATTAAAGAAGTGCTCAAAGAATAATCAATACATAGCAAAAGACACAAAAGCCAGCTGGAAGGAGCTTCCACTGGCCAAACATGGGACAACTTGAGCATCAAAAAGCCATAATAAAAACTAAGATTTTAATTCACTAAATTAAAAAATTCAAGTCTATTTTGATAAAAATAAGTGAATTAAGTAGATACCTAAGGAGTGCCGTGCTGATCGGTGGCACATTATAAGATGCCGGGGGCTCACAAGAAGATATGATCATTCTCAGCCTCAAAGGCGAAGAGAAGACTGCTGATTTACCCTGACTCTGCTGATGATGTTTTCCCTGTCCCACCACAATCTGTGGATGGGAACAATGCTGCCTGGAGAAGGGGTTTTGTGGTCAAAACAGGCTTGAAGGTTATTACGTCGCCTGTCCTTGTGCTGGCTTTCTGGCTGAACGAAGCTAATGGAATTTTCAAGCTTTTGCCATCTCTGCTTTTTTCCTCCTCTAAAAGACGACAGGATCCCAGGGAAAGATAAGCACAGACGGGGATCCTTCATGACAGAGACAGGGGACAGAAACAGCAGCAGCTCCTGAGGCAACGCCGGGGCGCTGACGGCACCGACTCGGGCCCTGAAGGCAGCGTCATGGAAGCTCTGCTCTTGCACAAAACGACCTTCAGTGTCCCTGTCACAGGCTCCATCTGGACCCAGGAGGCTTTTCTTCCACTTCAACAAGCACAGGTAAACTCTTATAAACTACCTATGTAAGCTACTTGGTAAGTACTAAGCACTTAGTACCACCTATCTGTTGACTGAATATAAAAGTAGCTTCACGTATATAGTGTTCACCATGGGCCAGGAAGGAACCAACCTCTTTAGGTGTGTAATCTTACTCAGTCCTTATAAAAGCCACAGGAGGCGGGGAACAGAGCAGTGTGCACCGATAGAGCTTACCATGCACGCTGCTTTAAGCACTGTGTATTTATCTGTCTCTGGCTGCGCTGGGTCTTAGCTGCGGTACTCGGGGTCTCTGTTTTGGCATGCGGGCTTCTCTTGAGTTGTGGCACCGGGGCTCCAGAGCGCGTGGATTCTACAGTTGTGGCGTGTAGTTCTCTCTAGTTCTTTCTAGTTGTGGTGCACAGGCTCAGCTGTCCCATGGCATGTGGGATCCTAGTTCCCCAGCTGGGGACTGAATCTGCGTCCCCTGCATTGGCAGGTGGATTCTTAACCACTGGACCACCAAAAACTCCCCTGAGGACTTTAGACATTAATTCGGTGTGTGTGATGCATGTAAATCCTCACAACAACCTTAAGGAATGGCTATTATTATTCTCCCTTCATTTTACTGATGAGAAAACTGAAGAGATGTGGTGATGTGCCCAAAGTCAGACAGAACAGGGACCCACACCCTGGCAAACTGGATCACAAACCTGGACCCTTCACGTCGCTGCTCCACTCCCTCATGTGACAGCTCTGGGATCACCTGTGACTGTGCCCAAGAAAGGACTCCTACTCACACTGCGGTGCCCAGCAGGGCCTGCGTGGGCCGGCTCCGCGGCAGCCTGCACAGCCTTCTCCTCTGGCTGCTCCTCTGGCGTCTGGGTGGGCGCGGTGACTGGCAGGGCCTGCTTTTCTGGAGGAGAGCCACCATCTGGCAATACACCAAGCAGAGCCAGAGCTTTAAGACCTAAACACGGGAAGAAAAAAGAGGATGGTTAAAGGTTTTATAAGAGGGTTATTCCCTACAAATGCCATCAATCTCTTTACTACCATATGCAGAGAGATGGCTGAGCTTTTCCACAAGCTGAACCAGAGTACTCAGTCCAGTCCCCCCACCCCCATCCCACACATCTACTCAGCTCCTGACGTCAGACACTAGAACTTTCGATAGCGGGGGACACCTGTGCTTTATTAACAACAGAGGACAAAAGATACGAGAGGACTGCCTGTTTAGAAAATCATAAATATGAAAAATTTATAGAGCCCCACAAAACTCCCTGGCAAACAGTTAACAAGACATATCTGAAGGACCAGTGTCACCCACCACTACTTCAGCCAAGTCTGATTCCCTCACGTTTACTAGAATGAGGAGTTGGTCTGTTATTCTGGAAGGAATTTAAATGTCTTAGGAATTTAACATTCACATTATTCTTCTCTTTAGCACCCCTCAGTAAAGTCAAGTCATCTAGATATTTTATTAGTCAAACTAATTTCATTATAAATAGCTCTCATTTAGAACACAGTTGTGTGGAAGTGGTTCTGCACTCCAGGTTTGTTTTTTTTTTTTTAAAAAGGCTGAATTCCTTTGGCAAAGTTAAGTCTGGTGTATTCAAATACTTTATCCCCAGACATTAAGAGTTTTAACTATTCATTTTTTTTCTCACCTTCACAAAATATTTTAGAGAAACTAAATGTTCTTTTAATGCCAATGTTTCTCTCAAATGCATATGCAGATTTAAAATTAAGTTCCGGGGGGACCTCCTTGTTGGTCCAGTGGTTAAGACTCCGAGTTGCCAACGAAGCGGGTGCAGCTCAATCCCTGGTCAGTGAACTAGATCCCACATGCCATGGGCCATTGCCAAAAGATTAAAAAAAAAACTAACAAAAAAAATTTTTTTTTAATTAAATAAATAAAATTAAGTTCCACTCCATGGTGAGCATCTCTTGTGGAAAACTGGATTTTGACACCTCCACACTGAGCACTGCGTTTCACTTCTGCTGCGGCTGTTCCCTCATGAGCAGTTTAGGGCTGGTTTGGTTTCCAAGCCTAAGGAAAACCTACCTTTTCCCTGGTGAGCCTTCATCAGACAGTCCCCGACGAGCTGTAGGCACCGGCTCCGCAGGGTGGCGGCGCTGCTGCGGACCTGTGGGTCCAGCTTTTCGCCGTCCACGTCCTCGGCGCTGGCCAGGTGGGCACTATAGAGAGCCAGGGCAGCGAAGAGCAGCCAGGAGTAGTTGTGGATGTAGGGCTGGATGAGCCTCTGCCGGTCGCTGATCCGGATGGTCACCATTGGATGGGCAGTGATGCTGTGTGTAGGCAAGTGGCTGCAAAGGCAAGATATTTTTAAGGCCTGAAGGCCCTTGTGAGTGTCCGAAAAGGAGAATGGGACCTCAGGGGACCACATGCATGGTCACAGGTGGCATCAGTTACCTCTAAGGCTGTTACTGAAAATTTTAAGATAGGTATTAGTCCTCTCTTCAGAAAAATTAATGAACACAAACACTGCACAATCCACTTCAGGATTTCACAATCCCTAGAAGACTGTCCATGGAAACCAAGTGAAGTAAGACTTCCTTTTTGTGAAGCTTCACAGGGTATGCTTATAGCATTTTGGTAATGTGAGGAAATGCCCATTATTTTTTGAGATGGATATGAAGTATGTAGGAAGGAAATGACTGAAGGTCTGGAATTGGCTTTAAAATACTTTTTAACAAAGCAGAAGGAAAAAAAAAAAAATCGAAGCACACACAGCGAAATCTTCCTGATTGCTGAGTCTGGGTAAAGGGGACATGAAGAGTCACTGTACTCCTCTTTTTACTTGTGGGTATGTTTGAAATTTTTTATAAGGTTTTTTTTTAAAAAAGCAAATGAGTACATGAAAAAAAGTTTGCTGGGCTGGAGGTCACGTGAGACATACCCATAGGAATATTTCTTGGCTGCATAGCATCCATAGCACAGGTCAAAGTCATCGCATACATTGCAGTGCATCCTCCGGCCTATGATCAAACCCTGGCAGTGGTCACACGTGAACTCCATGTTGACCATTTCGTGGTCATCTCCATGGCCCTCAGGCTTCACTCCACCTGGGGGAAGAACAGCAACGTGGGGTGGACTGGGCAAAGGACTCTGAGAAGGCCTGGTTTCCAAACCCAAACCAAACCCAGAAGCAGAGTTGCTCCCAACAGATCGCTCAGGATGTCAGGGACCACAGGCATCTTTCAGAGACTGGAGCATTCTGCCCAGTGGTTCTCAGAATACAAATGATACTCTTGGCACAGAAACTTCTTAGCAGTGGTACCATGGGCTGACTTCCCTTTTTCAGTGTAATGTAGAGCCTGATCAAATAGATCACCAACTCCCATTATGACCTCCATTCGGCAGCACAAGTCCTCATGCCAGTTTGTAAGGCACCTTCCACGAACCCGCCCCAGACATATCTAAGCATCTATTGGTGCATTCTTGTTAACAAGCACTGAGAACTTATCAGGTATTTGCTTTTACTTTTTCATTCCCGAATCATAGATGAAAAGAGACTCCATAACCCCAGACCCACTGAGTGAGAAAGAATGTGAGGCACGAAAGAGACTGACAGCTCTGGTCTCCTTCTCACTTTGAGGCCGGTGGGTCTCCAAGCCCCATCTCACACTCTGGTGAATGTTCCTCACCTCTGACCCACTTCTGTTCCCACGGCCAGAAACCTAGTCCAGGCACGAATCCCCTTGTCACTCCTGTGATTTCCTAAAGGAAGCTCTTACATGGACAGAACCAGCTTCCTCTAGCATAGCTCTGGTCATGTTAATATCCTGCTGGCAAAACATCCCCTTCTGTTTGTAGACTCATTCAAATTCCTGAGACTGGCATCTCTGGATCCCATAACCTGGGCCCAACTTGTCTCAATCCATCACTCAGCTGTGGACACTGGTAAGTCCATTCAAACACACTGCAGAAGCTCACTCCTCTGGCCCTGGACTCGCTCAGTCTTAGGATGACACACTCTCTACTGTTAACTTTCTTTAAAGCCCAATTTACATCCCTAGGAGCTTCCCTCATAGCTCAGTTGGTAAAGAATTCGCCTGCAATACAGGAGACCCCGGTTCGATTCCTGGATTGGGAAGATTCACTGGAGACGTGATATTGTAGCTCAGCTGGTAAACAATCCACCTACAACGTTGAAGACCTGGGTTCGATCCTTGGGTTGGGAAGATCCCCTGGAGAAGGGAAAGGCTACCCACTCCAGTATTCTGGCCTGGAGAATTCCATCAACTGTATAGTCCGTGGGGTCGCAAAGAGTCAGACATGACTGAGTGATTTCACTTTTACATCCCACCTCCTCCACCAGCTTTCCTTCAACAGCAGCCTTCCCTCCTTCTGAACTCTCCCAGAATACTATGCACTGCTCATCTGTAACTCAGCAGGGACACTCTTGTCCTGGAATACACCTTGCATGAGCAGGTCCCGTCTCCTGCCACAGCTGTAAATGCTGCTGGGACAGGGGCTGTATTTTACACAGCCAGGCGATATGCACACCAACAGCACTCAGTTGCTTACTACTGTCAACCTGCTTTGCCTCAGCACCTGTGAGGTGAGAGGATTCAAGAATTTCTGAAGTTTGCTTGTGTGTATTTTACTTCTATAAACAGCCTGATTCAGAGGGCAAAATCATTTCCTGAAAACTCAACTGGATGGACATTCACTGGTGCTGAGAGTTTATCAAGTGTCTACACCCAGTGAGGTGGAAGGTGGAAGCTTGTCAGGTAACAGAGCTCTGGAGTTTGTTACTCAGCTGGGGAAGTGGGGTCATGTTTGCTGACGAGACAGAGAACACTGCTGGGCAGTGTTGTCACTGGACAGTGGAAGGTTAAAAAATGACAAGATCACAGAAGACAGAAATGCTTCTTCCTTGTGGGGATGGCACACTCAGGCCGTGAAGTTTACCTAGGAAGCAAGTCTTGCAGAGATCCATGTCGCTGCACTGCAGACAACGGTAGCGATGCCAGGGGGCGATCTCATCACACCCATCACAGGAGATGTCCACATTTAACAGGTCACAATAGCGAGCAATAAACATGTGCATCTATAAGGTGAAATGAAACACAATCAACCAACAGACTTTTAATGTGGCCACTATTCATCCATCAACCCATCCTTCAACAGCTACTTAAACACTCCAGGCATTGTACTAGGTGCTCGGATTGGGAGACTAAGGAGCTCAGTGTCTAGCTGGGAATTCCCTCAAACAGATGACAGCATACAGTATGATGTATGGACAGCCAAATTCAGGAGGCTGAGAGAGCACGTGGAGGTTTCTCAAAAAGAATTAATTACTCAGGGGAGACCCGAGGGGCAAACAGGCATCAGCTGGGCGGAGATGAAGGTGATGGGCCTGTGGGATAAAAGCAATAGGAAGTTCTATGGGAGACCACAAAGGGATCAAGCTGGGGGCTTGTGCACTTGGAAATAATTCCGAATGTAGAGCACACTATGAAGCAGGGCTAACCGGAGGCAGTTAGAAAGGCTAAACTGCGAGAGGCTGGGATGGAAGAGCAGCATGGTCAGATCTGAGCCTTCTGAAAGCTCCTCTGGTCACTGAGTGAGGGTGATCAGTGGGCAAGACGGGAGCCACAGAGACTGACCCTGGCAGAGGCTGTGAGAGCAGCCCCCTGACTGCTGAGAAGGGCAGGGCTGGGCAGAGAGTAAGACAGTGAGAGGGGGCAGATCTGAGCAGTGTTAGGAGGCACAGGTGAGGAACCTTGGGGGCTGGCTGGTTATGGGGGCCAGCGAAAGCCAAGGGTCAAGAACAACATCCAGATTTCTGGCTTGGGTACTTGGCTGGACAAGAGTCGGGTTCAGACACAGCAAACACTGCAAGAGAAGCACTGTTTGCTGGCACTTTAGGAGAAAAATTTTCTGGGGAAAGACTAAGGGCCCCGTGTCATGAGCAGTTTTATTGCAAGGTCCCTACAGGACGGTTTATCTTTACGGCTTGGAAACAAGGGACATAAATCACCGAGTCAGCACATAGCAGTAGAATACAGCAAATATGCCAAGCCACCTGAGGACTAGAGAATGGCTCCCAATAAGGTGTTAACATACAAGAGAGAAAAATCACAAAGGCCAAGGTGGTGTGCTCGATCCGAGCACCACAGAGAAGCTACATGAGCTAGGTAACTGGCACAGAGTAGGCACCTAAGCTAAGAGAATGCATGCATCTGAGGCAGCAGACACCTGGCATAGTGTGGCAGTGACAGATAAAACCCCAATGTGGAGATGGACGTGGCAGGCTGGGTGAGCCTGATGACATGTGGGAATCAGGTAGCTGATTCTGCACACATATGCGGCTTCCACGTGGGCTCACCAGATGACCTTCTGACTGAAACGTGCCTTCCTGTGTTGCTTGCCTACAGGAAAAGTATGTACCAAGGACACCAGAGTCCAGGGCCTTCAGGAATTCTGTTTCTCACTGTAAATTATCAACTGGCACCTAATGATTTTACTTCAGCCTCATGAGCCAATTTCCTGTGAATCTAGTTCTAGGCGAGGGAGCCACTGCCTGATGTGGCCAAGCCAGGATTTAGGACCTTGGGTTAAAAGACCAGGCTCAGTGACAGCCACTCACTAGGGTACTGACTGCCCCACGCAGCCCTCTCAGGAGAGAGCCTGCTGGCACGCCCCGATGCAGACTTTCATCTCCAAACTCCTAGCAAATCACTTCAGATTACCCTCGTTGAGAGATCTTACTTTCCTCTGCTTCTCTGGATCTTCCTGGGCTATTTTTTCATACCAGGCCTCAAACATGCCATCCTGACACTCATCCATCCATTCTGAATTCTGCTTGGCATCAGCAAGCTCATCTTCTTCACTCCACTGGCTGAAAAAAGGACATAAACAGAGAAAAGCATGCCTCTGCCAATAATCAAGGCAAGTGCAGGTTAGCAGACTCTGTCCTACTGATCTAGTACCTGAGACTCTTAGAGACTTCTGAGGGCAAGACGGCAATCTGGTTTTCAAAGCTCCAGGGTTTGCCAAATGTTTGATAGATACACACCAATAAAAAAGGCGGGAGGCCCTTCCAGAGCCTACTACAATGGGTGAGGAATTGGAGCTTGAAAGGTTGTGCCTTCATGGCAAAAACCCACTCAACAACCATTTGTGGTGAACCTACGATGTGCCAGGCACCAAAAAACTGGTCTGAACTGGACGTGCTCAGCACATCCGAGTGGCAGCAGCATGAGAAGGGAGTCAGGAGACCCCAGGGCCTTGGCTCTTTCACGGGCTGCTGTAAGACCTGGACATGGCACTCGGCCCTGGTCCTCAGTTTCCTCATGTTTAACAAATAATCTCAGGGATTCCTCTTAGATGCAAAAGTATAGATTTTCATAATTTCAGTCAATAGCTTGTTTCAGCAACTGGAATTTTAAATACAAAAGCATTTGCTCAACAGCAAATGCAAAGCATCTACCAACTGACAGAGACACATCCGTTTGTTGACGTGTTCCAGCTAACTGATTTTGGCGCTACTCACACTGAGCTTTGGGCCAGGGGCTGTGGGAACTGGTGGGGAAGGTGCAGTCCCCGCTCTCAAGGACTGGCTCGTGGAGCGGCAGGTGAAGCTTGAAACGAGGAGCAGACGGATAGCTCAAAGCCCACCACCCACCCCTTCCTCCTATGCGGGTCCCCTCCCTCTGCCAAGAGCGCCCTCTGACAGCAGGGCAGTGGCTGAGGCTTGGCAAATGAGGCGATCACTTACAGTCTATCTCCTTTTTCCTACTTCTGAGAGAGGGAATGTATCTCTTCTGAGAGAGGGAAAATAGGTGTTGACTCAGATCGTTCATTTCCTCCTAATTCTCTCCTCCTGCTCTTCTTTCCCCTTTCTCCTCTTTCTCCAGACATGTGTGATTAATGTGTAAGTGGAGTTGAGTAAGGTGGAAAGACGTTCATTAGATGTGGAAAGGAGGAACTTCCCTGGCGGTCCAGTGGTTAAGAATTCACCTTCCAAAGCAGGGGATGCAGGTTCGATCCCTGGTTGCAAAACTGAGATCTCACAACCCACAGGGCAACTAAGCCCACAAGCTGCAACCAGGGAAGCCCGTGTGCCACGGCAGACCCTGCCGGCTTCAAAGGAGATCCCGTGCGCTGCAACTAGGACCCGATACAGTCAAATAAATATTAAAAAATAATAACAATATAAAACAATAAGTGGAAAGAAAAAAAAAACCTTTGTTACTATTTTTTCCCCTTATACCTTAAGTTCTTACAATGTACAAGAGGTTATAGTGGCTGGAAATCACACACACGGAACAAAAAACTACAGAAAAGGACTCTTCAATTCAACAAGCTCTATGAGGATCTCCACAAACAAGGAGGATCCTCATGCTGAGTTCACAGCACCACTGCTACCAACTTATACACACCACCATGCCCCAGACACCATGCTGAACACTGAGGAGAACTCATTCACTCTTCACAGCAATCCTATAAGGTAGATACTGTGATTACCTCCAGTTTCTAAAGATGAGGAAGCTGAGGTACAAAGGAGTTTAAACAGTCGTCCGAGGCCATCCAGTGAGGGCGTGGCAATGCCAGGATACCCCTCAGAGAGACTAGCTCCAGGCTTGAGCTCTAACCCCTGTGCTCTCGCTATGACCCCGGAACTCCACGAGCGCCTGAAGAGACTGCAGATTGTGTCCTTACCTGATCACACTGTCATGGGCACTTATGTTTTCCTGCGACATTTTCATGAGGAGGTCTGGTAACTGAATGTCAACAAAGAAGGTGAGATCACTGGGTTCCCAGCCCATGTCCAAAAGGTGCAGCAGGGCCGTCTGGATGCAGGACAGGGCAGGCAGCAAGGACCTGAAGAGGCCGTGAAGGTGAAAGTTACCAAAGCTGCCCATCACTCACGGGGATGACAGAAACAGTGGGAGTCAGAGACGGGGTATGTCTGTCAGTGGAAAGCCGAAGGGAACCCCAGACTGCTGGTTTGGGTTCCTTACAATATCTTTCCAAATCTCTCAGACTCCATACAAACCCACTTCAAAGAAATTCTTAAGCAAAAGAGTTCTGAAAGCATCAAATAGCAAGGTTTCCATCCTGCCAGGACTACCACGGGAGACATTTTACAGGAAAGGACTGAGTAACACAGCTCAGCTCTGATCAACAGCAAGATGAGGGCCAGCCACACCGAGCCTGGGTCATGCCGCTCAGGCGCAGAGAAGAACCATTTGATTTAAGGTTTGTGTCTACACCACTTACTATGGAGGAGACTGGGGAATGGCTTTCAAGTTTTTAAAACTGAGATAACGGGTTACAGATTCTTAGATGAACCAAGACCCATCTGCTTTAAAAAACTGTATATATCATAGAGAAAAAAGGCTAGGAGAAAATATACTGGTAAGTTAACATTAGCAACTAGCTCTAGATGGCAAGATTAGGGGTTATTTTTATTTTACTCTTTGTGCTTTTCTGTATTTTTAACATTAGACATGCATTTCTTTAAAAGTCAGAAAAAACGGGAATGATTTTTCTCTAGAAATCACATTAAACTCTCTCATACCTGTCATTTTTGCTATTGAATCCTTTGACTGCTTTGACCAAAAACAGAACAAACTGATAGTAAGTGTCTCGAATTTCTTTGTGTAGATCTGCACCGCAGCCTTCCAGGTGTCCAAAATAACTAGAAACAGAAGACATGACCAGTCACTTAATGGCTAAAACATTTACTTAATAATCCTTATTCCTTACATGAAAAGAGCAAACAAGCAGCAAGCTAATGAAGTGGTGGAGAAACTTAAGTAAATATAACAACTGTAGAAAGCAAGCAGACAAAACAGCAATGACTCATCTGCTTGTGTCAAGAAGGCCACTCGCCAGGAGTATGGAGATGACTATTATTAATCTTTCCTTATTAATATAAACACCACCCTTCCCACCACTACCAGAGTACCTGGTACTGTGTGACGTATTCTTTACAAATGTAATCCTCTCATCTCCACCTTCTTGACGTATTTACTTGGGTGTGAAAGAAGCAGTTCAGGGCTTTCTAGGTGCCTCAGTGGTAAAGAACCGGCCTGCCAAAGCAGGAGACATGGGTTCGGTCCCTTGTACTTTGGACTTACTTGGTAAACTCTTTCTGGCAGGTGAGGAGTTCCAACAGGAAAAGGATGTAAGGCGGGTGGAAGCAGTGAGGCTGCCCAAGGGACTCGGTACAACACTGGATGATCCTCAGCACCTCAAGGATGCTCCTGGCTTGGGCCTTCCTCAAGGAGAGAACCTTTACAACACTGGAGACAGAACTCAAGTCAGGAACACCCAGAACACTCGCAAGCTGGGGCAGAAAGAAAACAGACCCCTGCCCAGAGTTCTGAGGCCATATTACTAAAAAGGAAATACTATTGTGAGGTATCTTATTTGCTACTTTTAGTCATTACTCAGCAACATTACATACCACCTCACTGTTTGGAAGCCCAATGACTCACATTAAACAATTAATTAATTAAAAAGGAACTTTGCCTCTGTGCTAAACAGGACTAACTTCAGACGGGAAATTAAAACATGCAATACCTCCAGAGGTGTAGGCTCACTGACAAGTAATGTTGTCAGAAAACATCAAATTCAAAATTTCTCCCAGGGTTAAAATAAGACAGATTTATTTTGGCGGCTACCAAATGTTTCTTTTTTTTAATCCAAATAGTACCTTACTGAGATATAATTTATATATAGCATAATGTACAAATCTCAAGTGAAAAAAAATACCTCTTTTTTTTTTTTTAAAAAAGCTTTTTTCTTGAAGATTCTTAGACAAATCTTGGTCTGTCCTCCAAATAGTATTTGCTCATTTTTATGAATAACATGAACTTCGAGTCTTTGATGAGACTGGACACCTGCAGGTGAAAGAGAAGGTGCTCACCTCTCGTGGGAGAGTGACTGATCTTTAATGAAGTCCATGAGGTCCTTCAGTACCGGGTACTTCTCTTTCACCGTGGGTGCTGGTCTGGCCTCCTCCATCGACCGGAAGGAGAGCAGCCGGAGTCGCCCCCGGGTGAAGGGAGGCCGCCGGGTGGGAGTGGAAGGTGACGAGGGCTCCTCTGCTGGGACGGAGGACACTTCCAAGGCAGGAGGGCCACTGCTGGGGGGCAGCGTGGGCTGCACGTCCGGGCCAGGGCTCCGGTCTCCCGCAGTAGGGGGTGCTGCTTCGGTGGGTGACGCTGAGGCTTGGAAACGCTCTTCCACCACAGAGCTTGTCCTCTGGCGCTTGTCCAGTGGCTGCAGGTGATCTGTGTCATCCACGGCCACCGACCTGTCACAGCTTTCTTTGGAACCTCCACCCGTGGGCAAAAATGTCAATAGTAGAAGACTCTTCTGATAACACTCTTTCGCTGAATTTGAAAAAAGCAAGAAGGAGAATGAAAAAAAAAAAAAGTCCAAATGAAATTGTTGCCTACTTTGGAACTGAAAATAATCTACTTAAAGTCTACAATTTAGGACAGGAAATACCTCCAATAATACAGGGATGTACATGTCTACCGAGAGAAGAGAATCATATTTTCTCTCATTATACACGTCAAAATCTAACACTATCAGCACACTTAAAAGTTTTACTGTGTACATTTTCATACATATTAATATAATATAGAGAGAAAAGTATAAGGAGTCCTCCATGTACCCCTCACCCAGATTTAACAGCTATCAATTCAAGGACAGTCTTTCCCAATACCACCACCCCTGCCCCCCCGACCTGCCACAACCCCCTGGGTTATTTCCATGCAGATCCCAGGCATCACATTATTTCCTCTGCAAAATCTTCAATGTATTTCACTAAAAAGAGTTTTAAGCAATAACATTACCAAAAAATGCACACTTTTTGAAAAACATAATGAGCTGTAGCTCAAAAAGCACTTGGTGCCTCCTAAGAGAGGTATTTTTAAAAAAGGCTCCATGTGGATCATACTAATGAACAACTGGGCTTCCCTGGTGGCTCAGATGGTAAGGAATCTGCCTGCAATGAAGGAGCCCCCAGTTCGATCCCTGGGTTGGGAAGACCCCCTGGAGAAGAGAATAGCGACCCATTCCAGTATTCTCACCTGGAGAATTCCATGGACAGAGGAGTCTGGTGGGCTACAGTTCATGGGGTCTCAAAGAGCTGGACACAACTGAGCAACTAATGCATGCACACAATGAACAATTAACAACTGGCACGTCCCTATTTGTGACATGTTCTTGGAAAAGACTTTTAGTGCCTGTGTTACCTTCTCTAGGTAAACACAGCTTCAACTAAACTAACCCAGAAGACGGGTCGCTGGTTTCCAACGAAATGGGAACGGAAGGCCCAGAGATAGACGACAGCTGGAGCCGGCACTCACCCAGGCTCTCGGGGTTCGCCTCCGCAGCTTCTGGCCCGCGCTGTTCTTCTGCCTCACTCCCCAGGTTCATCAGGGACTTCTGCTTCATCTCTAACTGGGGGAGGGTTTGAGCCACATTGTTACGTTGTCCAGACAGGGCAGGAAGAGCAGCCACAGCAAACTATTAACACTTCAAAAGCACACAGTGTTGAGATCCCAGAGAACTTTATAGCCCTATGGTGAGGACACAGGACCGAACTGCTTTCATTTGTCCTAGAAATAATCCAGAATTTGAAGCTGCTTAAAGGTCTATCTGCAAAACTACCTCCTTTTCAACTATGTGTTATATGGGAGGGATTTGTAACCATGATCCTATTTTTTAAAAAAAATTCTAGAGTGCTGGAGATGGAGGGGCCCTTACCTAAAGCTAACCTACTAATAAAGAAGTGAGGTCTTGGTTAGGACTAGCCTTTAGGACACTGTGTTTCCACTGTAAGTGGCGTAGGTTCGATCCCTGGTTGGGAAACTGAGATCCCACAAGCTGTGTGGTGTAGCCAAAAATCACACATCCAGTTTGCAGCAGAGGTTGAACTAAAACTTGATCTCTATCCTGCTCTGAAGGTGAGGCTGCCTCTAAGTGATGCTAAGACTGCTGGGCAAAGAATGGTGCTTCTAGTACCAGCACAGACAATGGGCACAGTGTGCGCCATGGTGCTGACAGCCCAGACAGAAGACCAGTGATGGATGGAGACCAGGGTCTTAAGAGAGAAGGCTGGCATCTTGTCCAGTCACTGGCAGTCTGTCCTGTGCTGAACCACAAGCATAGTCTACGATATGCTTTGTCCCAACTGCCAAACTCTTTTCACTTCGCCTGTCTGTGGGAGTTGACTTTATCAGACACACTTAACTGTGGGAGGAGAAGGGGGCAACAGAGGATGAGATGGTTGGATGACATCACTGACTCAATGGACATGAGTTTGAGCAAAATCCGTGAGAGAGTTAAGGACAGGGAAGCCTAGCAGGCTGCAGTCCATGGGGTCGCAAAGAGCTGGACACAACCGAACGACTGAACAATTGCCTTGGTTTCTCTGTCAATATACTGTCAGTACACAGATTCTCTTCCCACCATTCTGATGATGATATCTTTAAGTTTCTTTTGAGAGATCCTGTTCATCCAGGTCTCCACCTATCTATCTAGTCTACACTGAGCACCAACTATGTTCTCATCATTGGGGACTTTGTCCAAGGCTGTCCGTTCCTAGAAAAATGCAAATATATTTTTTATAAACTATTACCAATGATTTGAAGTCATTCTTACCTCTGCCTTGAGATGTATATTCTTTCATATTTATTAAATTCTCCAGCTAGATATCTTAGATAACCTAGGTGTCCTCATACTTAACATCTCCCAAACTGAACTTAGCTCCCCACTCCCAGATCCAAGACCATTCTTCCTACTCTGGTTAATACTTTTCCCACTCATCAAGTCACCCCCACCAGAAAACGAGAACAGGCCTAAATTCTATTTGCCTTTTCACCATACCCATCAATCACACAGTCTAATTATCTTACCTCCCAAGTAGCAGAAGCCATCCTCATCTAATTATCACAACAAGTCTCCTGCATTCAAGCTTTTTCTTTTCTTTTTTGATTTCATGGCCTCACAGCATGTGAGACCCTAGTCCCCCAACCAGGGATTGAACCCGTGCCCCTTGCAATGGAAGCACAGAGTCTAACCCGCTGGACCACCACGGAAATCCCCTCTTACTTTCAATCTTATTATCCACCCTCTGCTCACTTTAAGATTGTTTCTCAATTATTATACAACATTTAAGATGGTTGTAAATATATATAAATAATACTTACTCATCTCCACACCTAAGAAATAAAAAGAATTCTCCTTTACTTCTTGTTTATCATTTCCAGGCATTTGTGTAATTTTACTATGTATTTATGTACATGACAGAGGGATCTGGCTTATGTTTAAGTTTTATTTGAGGAATACCCTACCTATGCCTTCTACAGCTCGCTATGTTTTGCTCATCATCACACTTGTGAGCGCCATCCCTGTTAATAAAGGCAGCTCTGCTTCATTTACTTTTGCTGTAATATAGTACAGTATGGTAATATAATATCCCCTACGAATGGCTGTCTTGCTCTCCCAAGTTTATTGCTGTCACAAAGAATGCTGCAGAATCACTCTTCCAAAATGCAGAAGGCCCTCTCCTTTGAGAAAGCCCTCCTCTCTGCCTAAAACCATCACTGGTTGCCCAGAATCTAACGCAATGCTTTTTCTCCTCGTCTACCAGGTTAGGTTCCACCAAGCAGCCTTTGGGTTACAGAAGGCAAGTAAGGGGGGCCCAGCTGACTCCTGTGTACTCTGACAATCTAACTTTACCAAATTATGATTTCAAGGGTCCTAAATTATTTTTTATCCTTTATCCATTTGCATCACTGAACTTTGGTTCTGAAAAACATTCCTAAAGTTATATTCTTGAGAAGAAAGCTACTTACCTTAATTCAAAGATATGGTAGAAAAACTCAAAATATATAAAAATCACAAAAGAACATCTTACCATCCATATTCGAATTCCATCAGCCAAGGAATACACCTGTGCAAACTCCTCACTCAAGGCTGTCTTGCCCCCGCTGTTTACTGGGGAAAGGAGAGGTTACATTCAGTTAACACAATTCACTACTGCAACATTAAAGCCCAAAGTCACTTCCCAATCTCTGCACAGGAAACCTCTTCCCCTGACACTTGCATATTGTCTGTGATAAGAGAGGACTGGGGGGAAAAACCATCGGTAAACTACAA
This sequence comes from Cephalophus harveyi, assembly GCA_006410635.1. Taxonomy (NCBI): domain Eukaryota; kingdom Metazoa; phylum Chordata; class Mammalia; order Artiodactyla; family Bovidae; genus Cephalophus; species Cephalophus harveyi. The sequence continues at coordinate 92,090 of SJYT01053979.1, forward strand.
ACACCTGTAATGGGTTCTCTATGTTACTTCAAACTTTTTTTCAAATGAACAGCATCTGAAATGGATATGCTATTAAAGTAAAATATAAAATATAGTAAAAGCAAAATAAAAATTATTAAAAGTAAGAAATAATTACTAACATGAAAAAAAATTCAGGGTATATATTAAGGGAAAAAGGTCGGCTATGAAACAGTACATACAAAATCATATTATTTAAAAAGAGTATACAGGACTTCCCTGGTGGTGCAGTGGATAAGAATCTGCCTGCTGATTCAGGAGCCATGCGTTTGATCCCTGGTCTGGGAAGATTCCACATGGTGTGGAGCAACTAAGCCTGAGCCCCTGCTCTAGAGCCTGTGAGCCACAACTATTGAGCCCGTGTGCTGCAGCTACTGAAGACCAGGAGCCCTAGAGCCCGTGGCTCCACGAAAAGAAGAGCCAGGCAATGAGAAACCCTTGCACCACAACCAAGAGTGGCCCCTGGTCGCCACAGCTAGAGAAAGCCTGCATGAAGCAGCGAAGATCCAGCGCAGACAGAATAAAAGGAACAAACAGCTCCAAAAATAAACTAAACTATACAGAGCATATATAGACAAACAGGGTATGTACATATACGTATATATACATACAACTAAAAAGCCAGGGAGATACACAGAAAAATGACCAAAGGAAAATGTTCTTGAAGTGGTGAAATTACAGTCGATAATTACCTTAAGCTTTTCTGTATTTTGTAAGTTTCTACATGAATAGGTATTATTTTTATAATTAGAAAAAAAAATTTTACGTTTTTTCTTTTTTTTTGGTAATAAATCCTATGAAGCCTGTCCCTTCTCTTCATCTTAAAAGCAAAGGAGGGACTTCCCTGGTGGTCCAGTGGCTAAGACTCCACACTCCCAGTGCAGGGAGCCCAGGTTCGAGCCCTGGTTGGGGAACTAGATTCCACATGCCGCAACTAAGAGTTCGCACGCTGCAACTGAAGGTCCTGCATGCGGCAACTAAGACCTGGCACAGCCAAATAAATAAATATTAAAACAAATAGCAAAGGATACTATACAAGAACAGGGTGACACTCTCTGTTGACCCAGTGTTGATGCAATGAATTTTTTGAATACCTTGAATGTGCCAGGCTCTACATCAGATACTGGGAATGCGATGCTGAGAAAAACAAACATGGCCCCTGCCCTCAAACAGCTTACAGTCTAGTTGGAAAATTCCCATACATTTCTCACCCAAAAAGGTGACAATTTTTAAACAAAGATAAGCAAGTTAGTGAGACAAGGACCACTCTCAAAGTAGATCAGTCTTGAAGAATCCACAAATAGTCCCTTAGAGGCAGGGACAGAAAGGACTGGGACCAATTGTGCCTCCTTCAAAGCAACAGTGGCAGGTATTCTAGAAACAACTTGCACACAGTGAAATAGTTCTTGTTCCCACACTTGATTGTGTGTATCTCAACAGCAGATAGGTATGAAAATGATTGGAAAAAGAGCTGGGGGACCTCTTCCCCAGCCAGAAACCTTCTGTATCTCAGCTTTTTACTCACAAGGCTTTTATCCTTCCACTGACAGCTCGCACAGGTAACAAAGATTGTCAAGTTCTCTTACTACAATTTGACTATGAGAACATATACTGAATTTTTTTCCCCCAAAACCATGATGATGTCAGTTCATCCCCATCCCATAGCAGAGATAACACTCTTCCATGTGACAGCTGTTTCCTTAAGTCACTCATGCTTCAGTGTAATTTTATTTATTTGAGCAGCTTCTTAAAGGAAATATTACGGTTTGAGCGAGTAATTGAGATGTTTTAGACCTCAGGAAATAAACTCTGCAATGTGAGACACAAAGAACTAAGCAATAAACATAGCAGTGCTAATAATATCCTTAGTAGTAATAATAATAATTAGAACAATAATCAATTAACTACTTACTCTAAGGAAGGAAGCATTTGTTTCTGCTAATTTCATTGGCACCATGGAAAGAACAGACATCCTGCCAAAGTGCTTGGGACAGCCATACCCTGTCTTTACACTGGGTTTGAAATGTTTTTCCCCTGAAAGATTATGAGTAGGGATAGACCCTCCCTCTTTGTGGTTCCTGTTAAGGCTCTAGTCTATACTTACTGTAAATACACAGAGATGGTATCCCTAGGGGACGTGAGGGAAAGAAATGGCAAGGAGCATGCTACTGACAAAGGAAGCTGAGCAGGGAATATGCTACCAAGAAGCTGCAAGTCTAAAGATAAGAGTTAATACCTGCATTTTTCTTCCTTGGTTAGTACACATTCAATTATCAAAACATCTTTGGTTTTGACTGGAATTTCTTAACATGTTAGAGCTTATCAACTCTAAACTTTACAGATAAGGATACTCGGGTGCAGAAAGGTTATCTGATTAATCTGAAGCTGCACAACTTCTAGTTTGTGAGCTAGAACTACAACCCAAGTTAAGTTTTCTTTCCATTAAACTTCTCAGCAGTCTTCCATGAGAATTCCGGATAAAGATAAATTACCTGTTGATGAGGAAACCCAAGGCTACTTGCTATATATTGCAATCTGCTGACTATAAATTGATCACGAATCTCTTGATTGGCATAGTAGGAGTGACAAGATGAAGTCTATAGTTGTAGAAGGATGTTTATGTTCCAAAGTATTTTAAAACTTTCACTTAAGAAACGCTTTCTTAAAACTTAGCAATTGGCCTTCAGATCAAAAATATTCCCTGTAGTATAAGTTACCATATTTTTGCAGCTTCTCATATAAGTCTGGAGTGCGATACACCAGAGCAGCAAAGGTGGCGTTCACAGCTTGATCAATAGTGGAACCAGCAACTATATCTGTCTTTGGGGCCTGTTTTCTACATGCCTGTATGAATCCTTTGAAAAGTTCTGAATATGGCCCACAGAAGTTCTGGGCAGGATCTGACTGTGCAAAGTCAAGAAGAAATTGATGGCAGGGATCATCAGGGATGTTCTTAACCTGGAAACAACAAAACAAGAAAAACCATCATGTTTAACATATTCATTAAAAAAAACTAAGTTTACTGAACAACTACTAGGCAAAAGCAGAAGTATAAAACACAGTGCATACTCTCAGGAAGTTTCAGTCTATTTGGGGGAGATCAGACAGACACACGGGTTATTAAAAAAAAAAGTAAACATAAATAAAACGTTAAAAGCATTTAAACTATCACTACCATAAAGCATAGAGATTATCGAGTGCCAAATGCCTAGAAGGGATACCAATGCTGAGAATTCACAGGAGAGAGCTCCTGGCAGGTTAAAGCAATTAAGAAAAGCCTTCTGGAGGGGATGGGCTTTGGTCTGGACCCTGAAGACTGGGCAGGTTTGGCCCTGAGGAACACAACTGTTAGCAGAAGTTAAGAGCCAGTGGGGAGACTGACCTGGCCTGAAGTCTCAGCTGGGGAGTGGTGGGAACTAGAGTCAGATAGGTAAGGTGAAAGGAGACTGTAGAGAGCCTTGACTGTCACACTGAGGAGTTTAGACTTCACCCTGTGGGCAACGGGGAGCCATTAATGGTGCTTGGCAGTGGAATGACAAGATAATGCAGTGATTTAAAAAAAACAAACAAACTTGGTAGGTACCAATGTAACAATGCAAGTGCGAGATGAGGGCCTGGATCAAGATGGAGACAGAGGAGACGGAAAGAGAGCTTAAGGAAGAATCCACAGGGCTTGCAGCTGACTGGAAGGAAAGGGGAGAGCAAGGTGGGGATAAAGGTGATGCTAGGTCGCAGCGGCTTATGCCTGGGAGAACAATAATGACAGTAACAGGAGCAAACAGTACAGGCAGACATCCTGGTTTTACATGTCTGAGTTAAAGGGAGTCAGAACACTGACATGGAAATACCTAACAGGAAGATAGGCATATGTGACTGGAGCCTGGAAGAAGAACCAGGGCTGGAAACTCATTATTTAGGTTTTTCCCACACAGATGTGGCGACAGAAGAGAGGAGACAGGATAACATCTTGGTGGGTTGCAGGAAAGCAGAGAAAGCCTGAAGGAAGCCCATTTTTTATAGAAGAAGGAAAAAGAGAGGTCAATAAAGGAGGCCGGGGGAGTAGAGACATGGAAGAGAAGACAGTGGACTGCCATGGAATACAAGAAGAAAGGGTCTGAAGGAGAAGAGAAGTTAAGAAGAGTCCCTGGATCCAGCCATTAATTACTGAAGAATTGGGGTGGGGGAAAGTGGGAAGAAGGGAGAAAAATAGTAGAACTGAGAGAGGGGGACAGAGAGATGAAAAAGACAGAGTGGGCAAGCTTGTTTAGTTTATATTATTATAAGCCTAAATAATGTGCTACTGTCCCATGGAAAACAAATAAGCATAGCATGCACCATCTGTTCCCAAGTGTGACTCAGCAGGCACAGGAAATACACTCAACTCATTTAAACAAGGCCATCAAGGGAGATTTACTGAGCACCTACTATACTACCACAGCAGAGTCTGTCAGTCGATAGTTCTGACCACCCGTTACCCTGGCCCCTGCGAGGACCCCAAATGAACAAGGGATAGTTTCTGCCCTCGAGGAGCTAATAGCTTCGTGGGGGGTGATAAGATACATACACAAATGTTTATAATTTAAAGTAACAAACATTAGCAAACATTTATCATTCCAAATACAAAGATAAGCGAAGAGTAAATACCTCCTTAATATCCTGGGGTGGGTGAGTGGGCCAGCTTGCTTCTAATCCCAACTCTGGATGTATTTGGTGCCTGAAGACAGGTTTCCACAAGGGGGAGTTTAGGACTAATGCCATTTTTGCCTGAGGTACTGCCATGTTACTACCTAACTCTGCAAAGAGAAGAAGAAGGCTTATGAGAGTTCTATTTTCCCTTAATACACCGAGAATCTTTGAACTGATAAAGAAAAGGCTTAAAAAAAAAAAAAAACCTGGCTATTAAGACTTGCAGGGAATTACCCACATGTAGCAGAACCTATCTGTGATCCTTCATAAACACATACCCTGGTGAACTGAAACCATCAGGCAGTCCCAAAATGCTGCCATTCTGTATGACAGGTTCAGGTACAGATCTCTCTGAAATAACTAAGCCATGAAGCAAACCGAAAACAGAATGTGAACCATCTCTTGGGTATAACAGGAGAACACTTAGAAATGCTACGTTCATAATTTGTAAACTTAAACTTGTAAAAGGGCTTCCCGGATAGCTCAGTTGGTAAAGAATCCGCCTGCAGTGCAGGAGATCCCAGTCCGATTCCTGGGTTGGGAAGATCCACTGGAGAAGGGATAGGCTACCCATGCCACTATTCTTGGGTTTCCCCTGTGGCTCAGCTGGTAAAGATTCCGTCTGCAATGCAGGAGACCTGGGTTCGGAAGATTCCCCGGGAGAAGGTAAAGGCTCCCCACTCTAGTATTCTGGCCTGGAGAATTCCATGGACTCCATAGTCCAAGGGGTCGCAAAGAGCATGACTGAGCAACTTCACTTTCACTTTCAAGCTTATAAAAAGAATAATAGTAATAGAAAAATACCCACCATATATGTGTTTATGAATAAACAAAGAAAAAAAGACTAGGTAGAAATAGATTAAAATGTTAATAATAACTATGTCTGGGTATTAGGATTAAAAATGCCTTTTCCCCTTAGCCTTTTTCCATTATGCAATTTTTTCCATGACATTTTACTTTAAAAAGGAGAAAAACTCAAGAAATGATACAGGAAAAAGATTACACTAGAAAGCTTCATTCTATTTGTTTCACTCATTCTTGGATGAATTAAACATATAAGTTGAAGAAATCACTTTAAGGTAAAATCCATGTTCACATATTTACACATATTCACATAAATAGTCACATAATCAGAGAATATACAATTAACTTATTCTGAATTTCTACCTTCTTGTTGGAGGGTATCAAAACTTAACAAAAAAAATGAGGACATTGCTGCCAAAACCAGCCCCCTTCCTGACTTGTCCTCAGAGAGGGAAACCACTGTGGCCCTGGTGACGTGCCCCAGTGTCTGAGTCAAGCAACTTGACGAAACTGGCGTCAAGGGGACATTTTACTTTGGTTGGCTTTCAAGGAAACTGACGGAGAAGGCAATGGCACCCCACTCCAGTACTCTTGCCTGGAAAATCCCATGGACGGAGGAGCCTGGTGGGCTGCAGTCCATGGGTTCGCGAAGAGTCGGAACACGACTGAGTGACTTCACTTTCCCTTTTCACTTTCATGCACTGGGGAAGGAATGGCAACCCACTCCAGTGTTCTTGCCTGGAGAATCCCAGGGACGGCAGAGCCTGGTGGGCTGCCGTCTATGGGGTCACATAGAGTCGGGCACGACTGAAGCAACTTAGCAGCAGCAGCAAGGAAACTGAAAGGGAATTTTATCAGTCCCTTTGCTCTGCCATCACCTGGAGACAACTTACAGGATGGGGGTACCACTGTGCTCTTCAGTGTGGCTGTAGCAAGGAGAGAAGGGACAGTTCGAGGACTTACGGTGCACAGACTTGAGTGCCATGCACTGGGAAGCAAGGCGTCCCATCAGCCGGGACACCAGGAGCTGTAAATCCAGCCCCCAGGACACAGCGACATCAGGCAGGCCGTAGGCGGTGACGGTGAATTTGTAGCCCCACTCGTTGTTGCTGCTGTCGGAGTGGAAGAGAAACTGCAGCCGGGGACCAGCCTTAAAGGTCACTTTCTAGAGACAAACAAAGCCATGTGGTCAAACCAATTAGAGAAGGCAGCATTTCAGTAAGAAGTGTGTTCCTCTTGACTCAAAAAAGTCTAAATTTAAAACTGGCCTATATTCTCACCATTATGTCTTATCACCCTCTCTGAAAGTACTAAAGGAGAAATGAACAACGGAGTAATGAAACAGAAAATTCACCACTGCACCTTATGAAGAAGCAGAGTTGAAAATTGCTGGTCGGTTTCCTAAATCTCAGAGGCCCACCTGCCCACCACCTACTCAGCCAGAGACCATCCTGCCGGCTCCTCTGCAGCCAACCAACACCACCGACAGTGAAGCAACACCTAACTTCCCAGCCCCAGAGACCACGTGGCCCTAACTATGAGGGAATCCTGGCTTTCACCACCATGGTTGGGGCCTTCCTGGACCGGTCGGCCCTTCTTACTAAGGATAACAATTGGCCATGTACTGTGGGCTATGTGATACAGACCAGGGGCAGCAAACTGTTCCTATGAAGAACCAGAGAGCAAGTTATTAGACTTTCCAGGTCATAAAGTCTCTGTTTGGTGACTCAACCACTCCCCCGCCATACCAATACAGCTACAGACGAAACATAAACAAATTGCCATGGCATTAATCACAAAAAACATTAATCACAAAACAGGTGGTGAACTCTGGTATAAACACTTCCTTTCACAACAGTGTAATATAAGTGCTTCCTTTCAAGGACCATTATCTCTTTTATCCCCTGAGGGTGGTAACAGGAGATCTGTTGTAGAAGCAGGCCTCCTGTGAGTCTCTGGAAACACCACTCACCTTGGGCCACTTGTCAGTGCCAACTTTTGTGTCATAGCGTGTTTTCCCACCTCTGGCATCGGTAAATTCCAGATAATCATACCTGTGAAAGCACAACCTCTATCACTTTCCTTCTCTCATTTTTGATCCATTATTGCTTGGGGAGAAAAGAACAGATGAGCTGTACCTTTTTTCAGTTTCACATCTCTCATCAAATTCCACCTCGAAATAGGTTGCCCCTGGGCTGACAAAGACAGACACTTCATGGCAGTTATTTTCATAGTTGTGGGCAGACTCCTTGGTCCACGTATGTAACACCACAGGGCGCTCCTGCTGCCAAGTCTCGACATCCAGCTAAGCAGACAAATAAGTCGAGAGAGGAGGGTTTTTGTCACTCTACATATATCCACACAGGAAGCTGTGTCCTGCATCAGCGCCCCCAGTGGCAGCCTTTGACACCCCCACACAAATCACCACATGGGCTAAAACTACACCTGACATTCTCATCTATACATATCAACCAAGATACACTATACGTGTATTCAGCCAAGTAGACATGGGGTTTCTATTGCACAATAGTAACTCTGATTAGCTTTTATTTTTTAAATTATGACTATCTGTGAGAACTATTTCTTACAAACCAGTACTAGTGTGAACTTCCAGTGGTTTAAAGACTTGACCCCCCTATTTGGGACGTTGGCAAACCTGAGCCTATCCTGTCTTCTCCCTCCTTTTTTCAGTCTTTGCTTTTCTTTAAAATGGGCTTTTAAATATATGCCCGTTGAATTCCCCAGAGTTGTGAGATCCAAATAAGACACTGAAAAAACCTTGAGTCCTATCAGGTTGAGTAAGGAAGAAAATGCTTTTAAATAACAAACCCTCTAGTTTGCCTTTCAACAACAGATTTTCCCTTCCGGATTTCAATCTGACTAATCATTTATATGGTTTTTATATATAACATCACGTGCTACACAAGGATGAAAGTAATCTATGCACAGCTTCCTCGGTGTCTCCTGTCTAATGCTGACCATGCCAAATCAACCCAGACTGGCAATTATCCTTGTTGGCAAAACCAACACTGATAAAGTTGATAAACACTGAAAAAATACTGGTAAGACAGAGGGAGCTCTTCTAGAGGCAACTTATTTGTGTAGACCTGTACTGAGTGGTATGTCTCATGGCGCAGGGGCACGGTGCCCCTGAGCAGGGCTGCAGGCACGGTCCAGCGCCAGCTCGAGTACCTTGCTCACTCCTCCATCAGGGTCGCGGCAGAGCTCCTCCAGCAGCTCTGTCAGGGCACTGAACTCTCTCAAGAGTGTGCAGTGTGAAATGTCCAGTGTGCAGAAGTCCAGCAGAAAGATCACCTGAAGGAAGATGAATGAAGCACTCAGCGTCCGCCTCAGAGTCAGCCAGGGATGCAGGCGGCCAACCCCCCTCCCGCCTCTTACAGACGGCTTCCGCTCTGTCTTACCAGCTGGCGAGCTGCCATCGACAACACCGAGTTACATAATTTTTCTACTATGGTTTTCCCGCTATACTGTGACAAAAGGGATTCCAAAATCACTCTCATGCGTGCTAGAAACTGCCCCACATCTGCCAAAACATAAGGAGAAGAGTTAATAGTTTCTATGGTAGAAACATCACTTGCTTGGTCACCATCAAGGACAAAGCTGGAGAGGGTCACAGGAGCTGTGGAGGGACTTCATCAGAACGATCATGAGATCATCAGTGAAAGTGAAAGTCACTCAGTCGTGTCTGACTCTGCAATCCCATGGACTATATAGTCTATGGAATTCCCTAGGCCAGAATAGTGGAGTGGGTAGCCTTTTCCTACTCCAGGGGATTTTCCCAACTCAGGGATCAAACCCAGATCTCCTGCATTTCAAGCAGATTCTTTACCAGCTGAGCCACAAGGGAAGTCCATGAGACTATCAAGTGTCCTACAAGTGTTTTCCACTGCAAGGGAAAACCACTGCGAACCTCAGTAGAAGTTTACTCTTAAAAGTGAGGGATTTTTTTTTTGTCTTTGCTACTTTTCAATGGGGTGGAGGTATGACTTTTATATGAAAGTACATGGCTGACCAAACCAGTTATTGGTCTGCCTTTCCCTTTGTTTACAAAGGTCCCGTCTCCAGGTACACCATTCGACAGGCCAAACTTGAAGAGTCAGGACCCAATACTGCAAGCATTTTTGACACAGCTCTGAGATCAAGTTTGATGGAACTGCTTTTTCCACATATAAATTCCCAGAACTTGTTGGGTTTCCTATAATTTTCTGGGGATTTATGGGACATGAATGTGAAAATTTTCAGTATCAGCAAGGATCACAGAAATGCTCACGTATACCATAGATTTTGAAAGTTCAAGACTTCCTTTTTTGGATAACTTGATTAAAAGAGGGAAGACAGAGTGTACTGAAGAGGATGGTACAGCACTCATCTCAGAGTGTTGTGTGACTGCAGAGGAAATGTTTGGGCTGTGAAATGACTCAGCCCTTCAATAAAAACACTTGGGCACACTACCACATTCAGAAAGGAAACTCAGAGCAAAAAGACACGCTACAGAATTCTATTTTAAGGGAAAAAAAAACCAACAACCACCTGAAGACAGGTCTGATTTGTAATAATGAAATGAAAACCACATACACTCTACAATATGCCTGAAGTACTAGGATGAGAGCACACCCACAGAGCCAAAGCCAAACACCTATCTGTTTTCATGGATTCTGTACTGACACTTACATCTGTCAGTGAGGTCGGCGGCAAGATCCTTGGCTCCAGAGTCCGTGCTCTTCAGCTGCAGGTAGCACCAGGAGAGCAGGCTGCCTTGGACAGACCAGAACAGGGAGGAGAGCACAGAGCCCACCTCCCTCTGAGCTCCATCAACCATCAGCAGCTCACACTGCACAAGAGGAGACAAATGGAGAGTGTTTACAAGGTTACTTGCAGAACACAGCCAGGGAGTTCTCTAAGACAGCGGGTGTCAGAATGAAGAGATTTAGGCAAGTAGGGAATAGTTATGAGAGAGCTTTCAACCCCAAAGTGACTGAGAAAGATAGTAGTATGAAAACTCCTCTCTTGCCCTCCGGCTTTTCAGAACCTTTACAGATGGTTTCGACTCTGTGGGCCATCCCCTTCTGCCCCTTAGGAACCCTACACCCTAGTTATCTCACCTTTCTCTCTCTCTCTCTCTCTCTTTCTTTCTCTGTTTCTCTGTCTCTCCTCCTCTCTCTCATCTTCAAAAATTCCTTTTTTCTCTGGCTCCTTCCCCTGAGCCTTCAATCAAACCTCTCGCATTTTAGATGGTCATGGACACATTGCTATATTTAAAACAGATAACCAACAAGGACCTACTATATAGCATATGGAACTTTGCTTAATGTTATGTGGCAACCTGGATGAGAGGGGAGTTTAGGGGAGAATGGATGCATGCATATGTATGGCTGAGTTCTTTTGCTGTTCATGTGAAACTACTCCCAGGTGGTGCTAGTGGTAAAGAACCTGCCTGCCAATGCAGGACACGTACGAGACATGGGTTCGATCTCTGAGTCGGGAAGATCCCCTGGAGGAAAAAATGGCAACCCACTCCAGTATTCTTGCCTGAAGAATCCCATGGACAGAGGAGCCTGGTGGGCTCCGGTCCATATGGTCACAAAGAGTCAGACACAACTAAAGTGAGTTAGCACACACGAAACTATTACAACACTGTCAATCGGCTATACACCAATCCAAACTAAAAAAACACAACACCCATTTTACAAAACAATTCTTTATCCCTCTGTGGCTCTCTAACCATCATCTCTATTCTCCAGTTTTTCTGGAGAATCACCTAACCTCTAGAGATAAATTCCTATATCTACAAAGCACAAAATACGTTATCTCCATGTAAATGCCCCAAACTGGAAGCAACCCAACTATCCCTCCAAAATAAAGTGGATAAATAAATTATAGCAGATGCGCAAGGGGAATACTGTGAACCAGTGAAGGGTGGGGGAGGAGGGCGAACTGTGGCACACACATCAACACGGACGAATCTCAAAAATGCTGAGTGAAAGAAAACTTGTCCCAGAAGACTGTACACCTCGATTCCATTAAAGCCCAAACCAGGCAGAACGAGCCTGCTGCGCAGGGATAGCTAGAAACGCAAACAAGGGTATGATGACTATAAACTTGCAAATGGTGGTTCCCTCTGGTGAGGAAGAAGGAAGGGGAGCCGTGGGAGGGCACAGCGGGTGAAAATGGACTTCAAAAATACTGGGAGCATTCTGGTTCTTAAAATAGCCGTTTCTTTAAATTGTCCATCAGCGTACATTTTTTGGTACATGTATTCTATTTGAAAGAGTTGCTCACACCTGCTGCCCTTGCCTTTTCCCTCCCGTCATTCTACCCTTTCGGGCCCCACCACTCGCTGATACCGTTCCTCAAAGGCATTGGTCACTGCCTAGAGAAAGCCTCCCCATTCGACCTAAGTCCTGAGGGCTCTGCTGACTACTGTCCTTAAACTCTCTCCCTGCTCTGCTTCTCTCTCTCCTGATTTCTTCCTGCTAGGCTTTCTTACTCTCCTGGCCACCCTATCTACGTAGATGCCTACAGGTAAAGAGAGGACACCGACATTCACGGCTTCAACCAGCTCTAGTTGGTTAATGATGGCAAATCTCCATTCCCAGCACTGACTCAGCTTGAATGTTCAACCAGACTTTGTCACGTAAAGTCCTGCCAGACCAGAAGCCCAACCTGCTCAAAGTCTAGCCGTTATCACTCTCCTCTTCAAATTCCGGCTCCTCCCCATCTTGTCACTGGTTATACATGCTGTTCTAGCAGGAACACCCCTCCCTCTCTGCCTGGTCAGACGCTACTGGTGGGCTCATGAGGAGCTCCAGTACCACCACCTCCAAAAAGCCTTTCTCAAGCTTTTCCCCTTCATGTTAAAAAAGAAAAAAAAAAGGATAAAAAGTATTTTAAAAATCATTAGCACAGAAAAGAGATCATCCTTTCAGATTTGATCAGCCTGCAGATTTGCAAAGTAATCATAAATTTTAGAAAGAGTTATAAGTGATTTCCCACAGAATTCATACCACCAGTACATGACTCAATGCTGGGTTCACTGGCTGACACCACAAGTGCACTCGGTAAGTACCCATTCCTCTTCTTCAAAGGGAGTCTTCATGGGCACGCTCGGTATTTATTGCTGGCTGACTGCCAAGAGGCAGGGAAGCATCCCCTCCCTTGTTTGGGGCAAAACGTCCCCTTACTTGACTTGGAGCAACGGCAGGCAGGGAAGCTCTGTGCTCACAGGCATGGAGTTACAGTCACACCAAAAACGAGGGCTAAAGCGGAAGGAGCCATGACTGTTCCTCCCTGTCTCCTAAAGAAGCCAAGGAAATGGAGCGGCACTGGTTACCTCTCGAGCGGCAACAGACAGCAGGGTGTTCATGACCGCCAGCACTTCGCTGATGTCCATGTCAGCCAGTTCGCCTTTCTCAGGCAACAGCAGAAGGCCGCCCGGATCCTTATCACTGGAAGGACACAAAGGAGTCATGACACCTCGTGTCACGAAGGGGATTTTCAAGCTTTCTACCTCAAAAGAGAACCCAGCAAGTTTTCAGTGTCAGTTCTATGGCATGTGAGGGGTTTGAGTCAGAAAAGGGTCAGGGTTCCAGTGGGGTCTGTGCCACTCTCCATCCACAAGTCCTTATGTAAGCACAGGCCCACAAATCTTCGAGTCCTTAGAAAAGATGCCAGGGAATAAATATGATGAATAAATGACCTGGGCTACCAACAGGAAATACACCTAATTTCATGACTGCTAATTTGACAATCCAGGCTAAATATTCCCTGCATCTTCAAAGGCTCTTCACATGAGCCCCAGGTCCTTTCATCATTCCTGATACTTGATTCTGAAGACATCTTATAGAGTTCTCTAAGCTTGGTGTCCATACAAGGCACAGTCTACCTGCAGACAGCTCAGGCTTTAATCCCCTCCCTCCTTTAAGACTTTATATCTCCAGTAATGCAACCTATAGGCCCATAAGCTTCTCTGGTAGTCAAAGCAGGTAGCAGTCTCCACGTCACCGATCCCAGCACACTGTTTGCTGAACTACTGCTCTGTGCCTCTGCAGTTGGGCTTTCACGTAGTTGGGTTTTTAGCCCAAACTCCTGCGGTTTCTATTTTTGTCTTCAAAAATTACGTAGAAACTGAAGTGTTGAAGGAGACTCCCAATGAGCTCCACTCTAAATCGTCTCACAGTGACTGGGACTTGAAGCAAGCTCTTGACAAGACTATCATTCTACCACTATTTTAGCCATGGCGAAGGCCAGTGATACCTCATTCTAGAAACCTGGCTGGGTGAGGGAAGTACATGGTTACTCCAGAAGCACCTGAAAGGAAGGGAGAGCTCAGGAAAACAGCGTTGTGAAGATCTGCAGTATCGGACAATTGAGAAGAATTATAAACTTACCTAAAATACGTGCAGAGTGAGCGGAAAGTGAGCTGCATGGACTGCTTGTGTTCCTGCTCGGTGACATTCTTCTAGAAAACAAGAAACTGCACATTCAGGAAATCTACTCCGTGGATGTTCCAGAGCACTCGAGCAGAACAAAATACCATGGCCCACTGTTCCCAAACATGATGAACGCTGGGGTCGGCAGACCACCTCATGGGCCGGACTGAGACCTGGCCTAGCACTAAGAGGGAGCAGAATTCCCTGCCTAAACAAAAGAGGGCAGGCAGTTTATTTCTGTTCACTGTTGAAGCTGACATGCTGAAGCTTTCCTGCAGGAAAGCCTGATGCAAATGTTTAGGAAGGTGACTTCCAAAAGATGTGTACTTTCATCACTGGGCAGGCCATCCTGAGAAGAGGGGGCAGAGATGGAGAGCATTTTTTATGAGCTTCCTGTTTTTTTAAAAAACAGGATCTAAACTTTCTCTGTGTAAGTCCAAATAGCCAATGGTGACAGTTACAGAAATCACACCCCCTGATGAGGCTATGGGTTACTTTGCAGGGTTTTTGTTTCTCCTCTTAATTCAATAAATGTATTGAACATCTACTGCTCGCAAGGCACGGTGGGAGGCGATTTCCAAAGAATTTAAGACCCAAGGCCCTGCCTGGCATTAGAGGGTGGAAGAGAGAAGATATGGTCACAAAGGATAGCAGTTTAATTCATCTGCATGAGAAGAGGGAAAAAATACAGTCCTTAAGATAGATGGACAAAGGAAAAGTTAATGAGCTAATCTACTAACAGACAACAATGTCATTCAAAAGGTCGCGTGTCCTCTCTATTTCTCTGTGTAGCACTCAGGCTAGCAAAAAAAAGAAAAAATTGCTCAGCTGCCTGGTAAACGCTTCCAGCAAACAAGTAGGACAGAGACTCGCCCACAGTCCAATGGGTCCTGTCAGCTGATGCTGTCGGCCGCTATACTCACAAAGTGAAAACTGATTCAAAGGGAACCCTCATGCATTATTGGTAGGAATATAACTGGTGCAGCCATTATGGAAAACAGTAACAGCTTTTGAAAGTTCTCAAAAAATTAAAAACAGAACTACCACGTCATCCAGTAATTCCACTCCTCGGTATTTATCCAGAAAAAACAAAAACACTAATGAGAAAAGATATATGTGCCCCAATATTCATTGCAGCATTACTCACAAAAGCTGAAATATATAAGCAACCTAAGTGCCCATCAATGATCAGATAAAGAAGATGTGAATTATACATACATTTGGGCTCCAAAATCACTGCAGATGGTGACTGCAGCCATTAAATTAAAAGATGCTTACTCCTTGGAAGAAAAGTTATGTCCAACCTAGATAGCATTTTCAAAAGCAGAGACATTACTTTGCCAACAAAAGTTCGTCTAGTCAAGGCTATGGTTTTTCCAGTGGTCATGTATGGATGTGAGAGTTGGACTGTGAAGAAGGCTGAGCGCCGAAAAATTGATGCTTTTGAACTGTGGTGTTGGAGAAGACTCTTGAGAGTCCCTTAGACTGCAAGGAGATCCAACCAGTCCATTCTGAAGGAGATCAGCCCTGGGATTTCTTTGGAAGGAATGATGCTAAAGCTGAAACTCCAGTACTTTGGCCACCTCATGCGAAGAGTTGACTCATTGGAAAAGACTCTGATGCTGGGAGGGATTGGGGGCAGGAGAAGAAGGGGACGACCAAAGATGAGATGGCTGGATGGCATCACTGACTCGATGGACGCTAGTCTGAGTGAACTCCGGGAGTTGGTGATGGACAGGGAGGCCTGGCGTGCTGCGATTCATGGGGTCGCAAAGAGTCAGACATGACTGAGCGACTGAACTGAACTGAACCGATACATACATCATACAACATACATGTATGTATGTATGAATATTAGTGATAAAATCTTGCATTTGTGACAACATGGATGAACCTAGAGGGTATTATGCTGAAATGAGTGAAATGAGTCATACAGAGAAAGACAAATATTGTATGATTTCACTTATATGTGGAATCTAAAAAAAAACAAAAAACAAATGAACAAACATAATGAATCAGAAACAAAGTTATAGATAAAGACTACAGACTTCCAGCTGCAAATTAGTCACAGGTATGAAAAGCAGTGTGGGGAATACAGTCAATGACTAAATAATATTCTTATATGGTGACAAGTGGAGAAGGCAATGGCATCCCACTCCAGTACTCTTGCCTGGAAAATCCCGTGAATGGAGGAGCCTGGAAGGCTGCAGTCCATGGGGTCGCTGAGGGTCGGACACGACTGAGCGACTTCACTCTCACTTTTCACTTTCATGCATTGGAGAAGGAAATGGCAACCCGCTCCAGTGTTCTTGCCTGGAGAATCCCAGGGACGGGGGAGCCTGGTGGGCTGCCATCTATGGGGTCGCACAGAGTCGGACACGACTGAAGCGATGCAGCAGCAGCATGGTGACAAGTCATAGACAGCATGGTGATCATTTTGAAATGTATAGAGATACTGAATCACTATGTTGTATAACATGAAATAATGTAGTGTTGTAGGTCGATTATACTTCAAAAACAAAGAGACTCATAGAAAAAGAGGGTGGAGGCAGGGATGGGGAGAATTGGATGAAAATAGTCAAATGGTATGAACTTTCAGTTATAGATAAGTATGGGGGTGTAGAGTACAACATGACAAATGTGATCAACACTGTTGTATGTTACATATGAAAGTGGACAAGAGAGTAAATCCTAGGAGTTCTCATCACAAGGAGAAAAACTTTTTTCTATTTTCTTGATCTTATATCTATATGAGATGATAGATGTTGATTCAACTGACTGTGATAATTATTTCACGACGTACGTAAGTCAAATCTTTATGCTGTATATCTTAAACTTATACAATGCTTATGTCAATTATATCTCAATAAAACTGGAAGGAAAAAAAACACCTGATCCCTCAAGCTGTCTGTTTTACAGACAGCTGAAAACAACCAAAGATCCTCTCTCCTCTCTGAAACCTTCCTCAACCACTTAACAGAATTCTCCTCTAAAATGCCTATTGCAACTTGGGGTCAGTTCTCCTTGCAGCAGTGTCCCCAACTGTGCTGCAGTCATTTGGCAACAGGGACCACATTTTATGCTTCTTTTACTCCCTTCTTTGTTTCTATAGGGCTTTATACATCTGACAGGGCACTTCTGTTGCATGTGCTAAGTAGCTGTTACATATAGAAATGCCTTTTTAAAATGCTGCATCTCGTTTGCTTCAATTCTTCTCAGTAATTCTATTTAGTTGCTTGTCTAAACAGACTAATAATGATTGTATGTTTTATTCTGTTATTTTAAAAACTTCTTTTCCTTGTCTTACAGCAGTGGCTAGGCCTTCTAATACTGTATCAGTGGAAGCAGTGACAGTAAGCACCCTTGGCTTTTAGCTCATTTTGAAAGGGATGAGTAAGTGATCCAAAAACCAGTACATTGATTTTTGTAGGTTTTAGATACATGCCCTCCACCAGATTAGGGGAGTCTGTACAGGTTTTGTTGTTTTAGTCATCATCAGAATTATCTTCTGTACTTGTCAATATGGTTTTTTTCCTCAGATTTCATTGACTGATTTTCTAATGTTAAACCATCCTTTCATTCCTAGGATAACTCCAGCTCAATCATGATTTTGGGTGAGAGGATGCAGCTGAGGATTAAAACTTAATTGTATTTTCTTTATAGATATAAACTGAAATATTAACGAATAAGTCAGGGATTTACTTTGATATAATAATGGTGTGGGAGGAGGAGTATGTGAGGTATATAATGAGTGAAACAAGTTTAGCTTGAGTTTGTAATTACTGAATCTAGGTGATGAGTACATTTGAGGGGTTGGAGGGACTGATATGTATTATTTAGCCTAGCTCTATATTTAGATTTTCCCATAATAAAAAGTTAAACTGTTAAAAAGAACACTTGGTTGTAGGCATGTCATAAAGATGGAGGAGACTAAACCCTCCCCTTGTGATCCGACAAGTTCTGAAATGGAGGTAGGGATTATCTGTCATCCCCATCTTGAGTACAGTGCTACGTCCTTAGATACCTGTGCCCCACACAAAAGTGTGCATACAGCAAGAATTAAATACACCTTTGGGAAACGGAAACTGAGAGGACATCGGAGAAAACAAAAACTACTAAGTTTCATGCCAAGACAGGTCAAGAGTGGACTCTCCACTTTTAACATAAATAATTACCATCATGGTGAAGAGATGATTCCGCCGGGTCAGTCGATCAGGAAAGAAGATGGCAGCCCCATTGAGAAGGGTATTCCTGACTTCTTGTTTTAGTATTTCCACGGGCACAGAGTCTCCATCCAACCTATCCACCACTGATAAAAATGAACAATCAGCTTTAATATAGTCCATCTATTCACTTACAATATATATATATTTGCTTTAGCCCATAAACTCACTACTAGAACAAAGAAATACCTCTGCACAAACTAGGCAGTGTAAAGAAATTATTTTTTTTTGTTTACATTTAACAAAAATAAAGACTCTATGTTCCAGTTTTTCTTTCATTACTTCTCTGTTCTTTTGAGACACAATTTGCAAAGCCTTAAAAATAACTTCAGATAAACACATGTCTTATTCTCAATCAACATTACCATTTCCCTCCTTCAATCTATCAGCCTTATCCCTGTGTCTTAGCTGAAGTAAAGACTGAATGTTGTTGTTATTCAGTCACTAAATCATGTCCGACTCTTTGCGACCCCATGGACTGTAGCATGCCAGACTCCTCCGCCCTCCACTGTCTCTTGGAGTTTGCTCAAATTCATGTCCATTGAGTCCGTGACACTATCTAACCATCTCATTCTCCACTGGAGAAGGAAATGGAAACAACGCCAGTGTTCTTTCCTGGAGAATCCTATGAATAGTATGAAAAGGCAAAAAGACTGGAGAGTGTGATAATAATTACTCTCAGTATAACACAACTATATGTCAGAAACCAGGAGGAAGGCATTGAGGAGGACTAAATCCTGAACTCCAAACAATGATTCAAAGAAGATAGAGGAAACTCATTTTCCAAAGACATAAGCCTTTTACTGGGTTTGCATGGTCAAAGAACCCCCAGTTCTCTACAGCGAGAGGCCCTGCAGGCCACCAGAACAGGGTCACAGTGAAAAGGAACCCCAGGCCTACCACTGCACAGGTGCGCGTAGAGCCCCTCGGCAGCCTCCACTGGCCTAGGGCGCGGGCTTGGAGCCTTGGCGTCCTCAGCGGCGGCGGGGGCCTCGCCTTGCAGCACTGAGAAGCAGCTCTGGAGGAGCTGCAGAAGCAGAGTCTGGGCCCAGACGCACTCTTCCCTGCGGCTACAGAAAGACAAAGACCATCAGCGCGCAGAAGGGCCAGCTGCTCTTCCCTCGCAGCCCCACAGCCATCCACGAAGGACTCTCCCCGCTAGGCATCAGGCTCAGTAAAAATGCCAATTGAGAGGCAGGAAGGTGGAAAGGAAAGAACAGTGTACGAGGTACGGAGTCTGAAGACACAGACCTTGTCTGACTGCCTACTCTGTGGCAAAGAAATGCATTTCTGACTCTGTTTCATCAGCAGTAAACTTGAAGACACTATAATACTTGACCTGGCTCTCATTACAAGGTAATATAAAGGGCAAAATGCTTGCAAAAACATTGCTCAAATAAAGTATTTTACAGAAATGTAAGATATTATTTTCAACAATAACCAAATTTCTCAAATTAGAACAAGATAAACTAGTAGGAAGTAAAAAATCCTGGGGGGTAAAACAAAAAACCAATTGTTCATTTAGAATAGCAAAACTCAGAGTTTTCAGTTGTGTTTATGTGACTATCATCTTTATCATCTGAGCCACTAGGGAATCTCCACATGACTATCATCTTGTAATAGATTCCAACTTACTTTTGCTTTAATTTACTGTAAAAATTCCAGAAGATCTGCAAGTCAAGACCCGCAAAGTCCAGAAAAGATTTGTATTTTAAGCCACTTTCCTTCTGTTGTACCTAAAAAATAATAAAGACCAGAAAAAATAAAACGGAAAAATGCATTTGGAGAAATATCGTAACAGCTCATTTACTTCTCATTATTAAGGGGTAAGGTGTGAAAATCCCAACATTAACTGATGTGATCCTTAAGTGACAATCTTTGGACAACTATTTTTGGATGTGAAACTTTATAAAATACATGTGTGTGTGTGTGTACATATGCATGTGAGTGTATATATACATGTAACACACACACACACATCCCTGTGAAAGCTCCCTGACTTCACAGATACGACCCTGGGACATGAGGGAACCTTTACTTGGTGATGACTACTGTCCAGGATCGTATTGCAGCTTGTTTTCATCCTTCCCTGAACACAGGCTGAAAGATCAATCCTGCTGTAAACGCTCTTGCTACATCTGAGCACCTCTCTCTCATCTGCTGTTTTCTGCTGTGACAGGAGAGCTCCAAAGACCAAACGATGCACACACAAACTGAGTTATCAGTCTCTGAATGTGCCACGAAGCAGAATGGAGATGAAGAGTAGACACTGTTGCATCCCACACATGAGAGGGCTCTATCAGATTCCTGAGACAAGCCACATTCTCTATGGTGACAACAGCAAAAATCTTTGAGTGGGTTGTCACTGTGCTTTTTATCGAAAACACAATGTTCACAGCAGCATTACTGACAATAGCCAAGATGTGGAACCAACCTAACTGTCCATCAACAGATGAACATATCAAGAAGATCTGACATATATATACATATACACACACAGTGGAATATTAGTCAGCCATAAATAGAATGAAATTTTGCTATTTGTAACAACATGGATGGACCTGGAGTGTATTACTCTAGTGAAGTAAGTCAGACAGAAAAAGACAAATACTGTAAGCTTTCACTTATATGTGGAATCTAAAAATGAAACAAACGAATATAATAGAACAGAAACAGATTCACAGATACATAGAACGAAACCAGTTACCAGCGAGAAGAGGAGTGAGAGGAAGGGCAAAATAGGTGAAGGGGATTAAGAGGTGCAAACTATCAGGTATAACATCAATTTTAAGTTATAAGAATATAATGCATATCAGGGAATATAGCCAATGTTTTATAATAACTTTGCATGGAGTGTAATCTATAAAAATATCGAATAACTATGTTGTACACCTAAAGCTAATACTGTAAGTCAACTATATTTCAACTTTTAAAAAATCCTGTTATTATTTCGGGAGTTCAAATAGAGAGACAGAACTCACCTACACTTCAGGAGTACTTCTAGGACTTATAGAAGACATAAATCCCATAAATGCGCTTTGGCTCCCCAGTGACCCCTGGCAACCACAGCTGGGCATCTTTAAGATCTCTGTTCAGGTCTATTCCAGGAAACCTCAAGAAGGTGATCACAGGCCACTTCGTCTTCCACTTACTGATGCCATCAATGCCCCAAATCGCACTCCCCTTGGAATCCCAACATCATCACAGCAGTGACGCCTGCCATCCTCATTCAAACTGAATGGCCTCAGCAGGGCCAGGTTTCAAGGGATGGTGTTCCTTTCCCCAAACACACCATTTACTTTTCTCAAAGGAATGAGGTTTAACAACTGAGTAAACGCTACCAGGTCGTGGGCGAGCTGCTGGATGAACTGAAGGGTCTTGAGGAGCAGTGTGGCCCCGCAGACACTCTCCTCTGTGCCCTTTCTGCAGTGAGCACAGACAATGCTCTGTTCAGCTTCTGCTCTCGAAGGCCGGAGGTACCCACTGATGCTCAAGCCTTGTACTCCCAAGCGCTCTGCTGACTCCTGGCGGGTGCAGAGGAACTTCACCATCAAATACTGGAAAGAACAAGAAAGACGTGATGAGAAGGACTCAGAAGCTCCAGGTACTGACGAAAGGGAGGTGAAGGTCATACTGGGCAGGTCTCCTTGTGACTTTCATGATTAATGAGGTCCCACAACGCCTAGCACTGGGGACACAAAGTATAAGTCTAGAATCTATAGCAAACAGGAAAGAGACAATACAAATGCTGGAGTCAGGTTCTGGGAAAGATCACAATATGAAAAATGGCATTACTTCCTCTTCAAGGCAAAAACAGGATAAGACAGGATAAATAAGGGAAAGATGTCTGCTCTGTGGCATAGTCATTTTGGTTTCTTGTTTGAAGTTTTCTCTTTTTTAAATGTGGGCCATTTTTAGTCTTTATTGAACTGTTATAATACTGCTTCTGTTTTTGTTTTTTTCTTAGCCAAGAGGCATGTGGCATCTTAGCTCCCCAACCAGGGACTGAACCCACAAACCCTGCATTGGAAGGCGAAGTCTTAACCACTGGACCACCAGAGAAGTCCCAGCACAGTCATTTTGAAACAGAAAACAGCTATCTAGTGAAAACAGTCAATGACTGTCCTAACGGATCATCTCAAAACCCTCCAATTACATGTAACCTATGTGCTGGGAGCCTAGGACACAGCCTTGTCTTCGCAAAGCTAAAGTCATTTTCAAAGCCCAATTTCTATGCACACTCTTTGCTTATTGCAGTGAAAGTTCCTTTGTTGAGGATCTTTCAGAATCCACTACTCAGTTGCATAAATATTTACTGAGCAGCTACTATGTATAAACCCTAAAGATAGTTATTTCTTTTATTTGAGCTTCTTACTAAGATTTACAATGGAGGTTACAAAAAATTAAGTAGTCAGATAATCACTGTTTCTTTCACAGCTACAGGAAGACATCTCTCTTGCACTTATGCCTGTGGACTTAACTGTTCTTTCAGCCGGAGATGCCCTTCTCCACACCTCTCAGCCTGGCTGAAGAAGGCAGCTTAATCAACTTTCAATACTTGGCATCATGCCAACTTTCCTGGGATGCCTTCCCTGGTGAATTCTAGACTGGATAAATATTTTCCTCTGGGCTACAACACCCTGTATGTCTCTTTATCAGCCCAATCGCAGTGTCTCATATGTCTGTGTCTCCCACTAGACTCTGAAGCCCTTGAGGGTCATGATCATGTCTGATTCACCTCCAGGGTACCGGTGCTGGCATAGGTCTGGCACACAATGACCACTCAATAAATATTTATAAGGCAAAAGGAGGGGATGAAACTTCCTGGTGGTCCAGTGGCTAAGACTCTGTGCTCCCAATGCAGGGGGCACAGGTCCAATCCCTAGTCAGGGAACTAGATCCTACATGCCACAACTCAAAGATCCTGCATGCTGCAACTAAGACCTGGCCCAGCCAAATGAATAAATATCTAAAGAAAAAAGAAAAGAAAAAAAAAAAAAAACAGACAAAAGGCGGGGAGGAGAGGGGAGGTACGTGAAGGCCACAATTCACTGATGCTTACTTTGGCAACTCTGCACTGCTGCAACTTGACATCTGCTTCATCCCACTCTTCTTCCAGCTCAAACCAGCCAATGGGATCATCTTCACCAAGGATATCAGACGAGCAACCAATCCTGTAAACACAAAGGTACTCACAAAACATTCTCCTATTTCTCATCTTCTCAAGAGTCTAACAAATAAGGCACCACTTACATGGCATTTGGGCTTCCCTTGTGGCTCAGCTGGTAAAGAATCTGCCTGCAGTGTGGGAGACCTGGGTTTGATCCCTGGATTGGGAAGATCCCCTGGAGAAAGGAAAGGCTACCCACTCCAGTATTCTGGCCTGGAGAATTCCATGGACTATACAGTCCATGGGGTCACAAAGAGTCAGATATGACTGAGCGACTTTCACTTCACTTTCACTTTACATGGCATTTAACTTGTTTAGATGGCCTCTCTGTTAACAACAGGCTGGGGTGCGGCACTTGGTGCCTGAGTACACAAGGGAGGTAGGTGGTGGTAACTTCCTCTCCACTTCTCAGCCTCTTCATCTGAACGATGGCAACTATTATTAGCCCCAAATATGACCTGAGAATTCAGGAGAAAGTTTGCTTCTCTGGATAACTGGATTATCTGAAGAATGAGATCTCAAGGTATCTAAAATGAGCTACTCAGGAATAAAGTCCAACACAACAGCTGGTATGTGTTTCTGGAAAGAGTCAAAGGAGAGGCAGGTTCAGTTTTCTTTCCCCAGGACAGGCTAAAATATCCACGACTGGCTTGAGCTTCATACTTGCAATAGCTAAAGGGTAAAAGCTGGGGACCTTTTGGATCCTGGAGCTCCAAAAAAGGAAAACTTCAGCCTTCACAGGCCTCAGGATTTTTTCTTATTCCTTAAGAAGTCCTTACAGGAAAGCATTTCAACCCAAAAGCTGAAGAAGCACAACTGTGTACCATTTCTTTTTAAAAGCTGGATACATGAATGGTACTTCCTTTTTAGGAATAAAATATCTGAGAAGGAGAAAATGGCAGTCTTTTCAAGTAACATTCCTAAAACTTTATTTAGTCTGTGCTACAGCTAACAGGCTAGCCAACACATGCATAATTCTGTATGGATTAAGATAAACAAACACAGGGATTTACAACAACAGGAAGGAAAAAAACAAAGGACCCAGAATAAGTTCTATGACAGACAGAGAAAAAACATTCTCTTCTGACCGTAAGTCATTCTAAGCATGAAACATTCATGACATAGTTAAGCCTAAAAGCAGTGGTATTCCATCTAAGCCCAAAATTGTGTCAATGACTCTTATCAGTATTGAGTGTTTAAGGACTTTTTAATTCACTCTGGGAGTCATCAAAGAAATCTCTGAGATATAAAGAGCTGGCAGGGTGTCAGAGAGGGGTAGAAGCAACCTTGCTTACTATATCAATTCATAGGCAGGGTGGAAAAAACAGAGCTGAATATGTATAGCCCTTAAGTATGTAGAGCAAGCCCAAAGCTGGTCCCAGAGGGTACTGACTAATTGACATCTGATAAAAGGGCAGGGAAATAAAAAGGGCAAAAAGACAGGTGCGTGTCTTGTTAACATTTTGATCTCCAAACTGGAGAGGGATCGATAATATGTAGGCCAAGTAAATGAGGATTTCAGAGTAGCTCAGGCTGGAACCAGGAGCTAAAATCAGCAAGGGACTAGTGAATAAACCTGTTATTTAGGTTAAGAAAAAAATCATCCTATATAAGATGTGGAAGATCTTGTTTAACAGCAGGTTTAGGGAAAAAGACCTATATTAATATGTGCCAGGAGTGGGACACAGCTACTTAAAAACAGTGTAATCGCTGATCATTATTTTAAAAGAAAAGCATCTTTAAAAAAGCATGTATGCATGATGGGAGAGAGATGTTTCATTTAGAGGGCTGGAATTAGGACTACTGAGTTGAGATTACAGCTACAAGATTTCAATCGAACAAGTCCTCATCACTGAGGTGCAGTGAGTGCTCCATCACTGAGGACACTCCAGGGAGGCTGAATAAGCATTTGTCAGAGATGCCACCATAGGAAGCCCAGAGGAGAGAGGAAGTTTGTCTAGAACCTTGCTATTTCACGTGTGATCCATGGTCAGGGAGCACCAGAGTCGCCTGGGAGCTTTTTAGAAATGAAGGTCTCAGGCCCCACGCAGAACCATCGAATCAGGATCCACATTTGACACAATTCTCAGTGGTTCGTAAGTCCATGAAAACCCAGGAGTAGAGTACTCTGTGTTAGTCACTCAGTCGTGTCTGACTCTTTACGACCCCATGGACTTTAGCCTACCAGGCTCCTCTGTCCATGGAATTCTCCAGGCAAGTACAGTACTGGGTGATAGGAAAATCTCCAGCACCCCATTACCTATGAAATACAGGAGCAAAAAGAGCAAATCTCAGGCTCAGCTCTGTGAGTTTGCTACTAGTGCTAAGGGAGGTAACACTGCCCAGGAGGTCACCGATGCCCTCTGCAGCTAAGTTCAACAGACTTAGCTTACTGCATCCAGACTTATCCAATTCCTGGGTAACATCCGACAGGGCTGCCCACTCCCTGCCTCTCTAACCACGACTTTCCGTTGGCTTTCCTGCTGCTTCTCTGGCCACTTTTATCAGCCTCCCTTTCTCTGTTGCCCCTGAAATACTGGTGCCTCTCAGCATGTTGACCTCTCTGTGCTCTTCCCAGGACACATGCTCCTCCAGAATGATCTCTTCGAATTCTTTTTAAACCGTTGCTGAAATGTTTCTGCTCTCTATGCCCTCAAGACAAAGTCTCTTCCAGGCTCCTGACCTGCTTATCCAACTAGCTGTGGGACATCTCAGAGGTGTCCTACAGCCTCAAAGCCAACAGGGCCAAAACTGAGCTCATCATATTCTCACAAACCTGTACTCCCTGAAGTATGTTCTATCCCAGAAAAAGGCACTACCAATGTTCCCCCCGCCAACTCGTTGACGCCTATGCTTTCTCCCCTCTCCTGCTCTACAGTTAGTCACTCACCAGGTCCTGCTGTCTCCCTGGCTGGCTACAGTCCATGGGTCACAAAGAGTCAGACACAGCTGAGTGACTAACATGCACACACAGTCCTGCTGGTCCTGCCTTCCAGCATGTCTGCAGTCGGCCCACACCTCTCGCAGCTCTGGGTGCTGTCACCCAGACTCTGGCCTGCAAGGTGACAGCAACAGCTTCACCCACTGCACCCTGCCCCCTGTTCACTCTCCTCCAGCCCTGCCTCACACAGCAGGCTCCAGAGCAGTACTTCCAAACCACACATGCAATCTCCTCATTCTTCCTGAAACTTCTGGATAGCACAATCCCCACCAACTCCCTTTCCCTGCCCCCACTGCTTTCAGGATAAAGTCTCAACTCTGAAACAGAGACAAAAGGCCTTTAATGACCTGACCCTTTCCTCTCTCCAGCTTCACCTCACCCCACTCTCTGCCTCACCGCATATCTCAACAATGTGTGGCTCGCCAGTCCCTTGAGTAGGCCAGACTCCACCTCTGAGTTCTCTACTCTGTTCTGCTCTTTGCTGAGGACATTCTTCTTCCACTACTTCAAGGGGTTAATTAACTTTAACTCCTCCATATTCAGCAGTTCCTCCAGGAAGCCTTCCCTGATCAGGTCAGGTACTCTGCCCTGTGCTCCTAGAACACCTGATCCCTCCTACCCACCTCGCCTGAACAGCACAGTGACTCTGCAGGCTTTACCATCTGTCTTCTGAGCAGGCTCTGTAGAGCAGAGACTGTGCCAACTTGCTCATTAGTGCAAGGCATCTTTGGTGCCTAGCAGCAGGCCGAGCACATCATAGGTACTTAATAATTATTTTCAATAAAAGCACAAAAACAGGAGGAAGGAAGTTGGGGCTGGGGTACATTTCCCAGGGGCTAGATAAGACTAAGACCTCAGGCTGCCCACAATTCACATGGATATCATTACCCAGCCATTTTGAAGATCTATATACCTGGTCACAAAAAGGACCGAGTAAAAATCTATGAACAAACTAAAATACATGTCTTCACACATGCTGCCAGAAAGCAATGAATGTTCCTGGCTACTAAAGATAGGTTAGTAGCAACTTTTCTCCTATAAAGAAAACATATGTCACCAGTAAGAGAATGTATATTATCTTATTAACTAGAAAGATTTTTATTCTGTTCCTTACCTGCTTTTTACAAATTGCCTAAACTCCTGAAGCTTCCATTTGTCATATTTTTCAAATCTTTTGAAGTGTTCTTCCGCGTGAAATTTATCAGAAGATGAATTGTAAGCAAACACCAAGCCACACTGGGCACCAATGCCACCACGTCGAACCTGGAAACAGAGATCTAAATAAAGAACATTGAAGGGGCCAGAATTTTGTGGCCATTCTGTTCCCAAATAATGTGGTCAAATTCAAAGAGCTTAAAGCAAAAATGAAACCAACAAAGAGAGATTTCAAATACATTAAATCCTGGAAAAGTAAGAAAGTTGCTTCCCAAGAAAGGATTCCTCACCGTTTTTGATCCTTACACTCACACCATTCACAGACTTAAAAAATCTATTCATCTTTGTGCCCCTGTGTCTGCTACAGGCCTGACACAGAAAAATCACTAAAATCAATGAAAAGCCAGTGACATGGACTTCTGCAATGCAACCCTATTTTTAAAACTAGTAGTAACATTTCTGAAAGAAGGCAGCAGAAGAATTACCATAATTCTGATCTGAGTAACTTGGAAGGCAGATTCAGTTCCTGTAGAAAAAATAGTACTTGCTCTGGTTTTTCCAGTCTCTGTAAGAAAACCTATAAAAAAGAAAAGTTAACATTAGGATAACTGATACATCTGTAATAACCCTGAGAACTAAGACCAACAAACCCAAGGCATATCCTTTGAGGCAGAGGCATCTAGCCCATCTGGTCCTCTCATAAAAATTAGAAAAAGAATTCCTCTCTGGGCAGATGCAACCCTGCTGATCAACCACCAGGTAACAGATAATGGGCCAGGTATAACTTCGTCAGAGCACAATCTTTTCAACTATACAGGCAACCCTGCTCTGAGGCAACAATAAAGAAATAAAAAGCTGATAAAGATTGTGACTTTAATTCAAAGAGACAAAAGACTACACAGCTAAGCATCTTTCTGAACCCTTCCTGAAGCCACGACTGATGTTTGGCTGGGCTGTCAGAGGCACGCAGACTGAAAGGTCAAGAGGAATCAGCTTCTCAGATGCTGTTGGGAAAGACCGAGTCTTCAAAATGGGCAAGAAAAGTGTGTGCGTTGGCATGTGTCCTCAGTCATGTGACTCTTTACAATCCCATGGACTGTAGCCCACCAGGTTCCTCTGTGCATGGGATTCTCCTGGCAAGAATACTGGAATGGATTGCCATTTCCTCCGCCAGGGGATCTTCCCAACCCAGAGACTGAACCCACGTCTCCTGCGTTGGCAGGCAGATCCTTTACCACTGAGCCACCTGGGAAGCTCCCCCAAAGTGTTTATTTAACCCACTCTTTTGAGTTCTCTCCATCTTTCATTGTCTCTGAGCTACTTGATAATTCTATAAATTGTACAATGTGACAGTAATGCAAATGATTCTTGTCCAAAGAAATAAAAATTGTGTCTATAGGAACACAGCTGATTATTCCTTATGAAGACTGACCAATTTTGCAGCTATCTGTAGATTCATGTTAGCATTCTTATTGGTCTCCATGAGTTCTTAATGAGTTCTCCTTTGACCTGCCTGTATAACATCCTAGTGGTCCCCTCCCTAAAGTATAATGTGAACATTCAAGTACATTTAAGTTGTTACAGGTGACCGACACCTAGCAGATGGCAACACTGTAGTAAAGAAATCACACAAACGGTTCAGGAACCACTGATGCCAACTGAAGCACACCGGCAGGGCGCGTCCTGAAAGTTTCGAAGACCACAGTGCGGCTCCACAGGGCCTCTAGTGGCCGTTTCCACTCACTAAAACCCCGCAGGTCCGCCACTTACCGTCCCTCGTCCACGGCTCAGCAAGGAGGTTTTCAGGTCCTGACTTCTCTTCTTTTCCCTTGACATCACAGGCCTGAAGAGTCAATTGGAGAGGTTTCCCTGATCAAAGAAAAGAGAGAAAGCGAGAGAGCCTGAAGCTAGCACTATGAAAAAATGAAAACTAGAATGCTCATCAGTGGAAACAGAGAGCCTGTGGCCACCCAGATTGCTAACTAAAAACTGACCCATTTAAAAGCTAACATAGGAAGTAATATCAGATAAAAGGTGATACCACCCTTTTCTGCTCTCCTGAAAGAAACAAAGAATAAGTCATTCTAAAAGAATCACTCTAGAATAACGACCAGTCAGAAACAAGGCATATTATAAGACACAGATTGATAACACAGACTTAATATAGTTGTGTGTTGAGCAGAAGGAGAAAGGAATTCCTAAGACACTGTTTGGGAGTCAATAATTAAGTTTATTGTAACTGCATTTAAGTATATAAATAATGAAAAAACAAATATTATATATTAATGCATATTTATGGAATCTAGAAAAATAATACTGATGAACCTATCTGCAGGGCAGAAATAGAGACTCAGACACAGAGAACGGTCTTGCGGACACAGCGGGGGAAGGAGAGGGTGGGACGATTGGGAGAGTAGCCCTGACAGATACACGCTGCCCTGTGAGACAGCAGCGGAAGCTGCTGCGCAGCATGGGCCCAGCTGGGCGCCCCGAGACGGCCCGGGGGCGGGATGGTAGGGGCGGGGTGGGCAGGCTCAAGAGGGAGGGGATGTATGCTCACTTATGACTGATTCATGTTGTTGTATGGCAGAAAGCCACACAACAATGTAAAGCAATTACCCTCCAACTAAAAATACATTTAAAATATATCAATAAAATAAAACATACACAAATAATGTCTTGGGGTTTGGCATCTTGTTTCTTAAAATTATCTCCAGGCAAATTTTGCAAGTTTTCAAAATTATATAGATCAACTTTTACTATAATGATCTTAAAACATTTTCTTTTGTTTTAGTAATGTAATGAAAACTCTATAACCCTATTAACCTATAAACCAAACCAGAACTAGAACATTATCAATAATGAACAGCACCCCCTAGGCATTCCTCCCCTGTTTGGGTTCTCTGCCCAAATGACAGCTAAACTGAATCGAAAACTTCTAGTGTGTGGGGTTGCAAAGAGCTGGACACGACTGAACAACTGAACAACAGCAAATACCACAAGGAATGAGCACAGTGCTCTGATGGGATGGGATTCAACGCTGTACTCTGCGGACAGAGCTTTAGCCCTAGAGGCTAGGACGGCGCGTGTCAAGTGCAGTCATCTGGGAGTAGCTGTACAGACTCCTGTGCTGAGAAGGATTAAGAAGGAAGCTCCAACCTGGATCAGTGGAGAAGTGCTAAAATGGATTGCCATTGGACCCAGGAGGGAAAGTGGTGGCTGGCATGTATGTCTGCCCATATATGTCATTCCAACCAGCTATCAGCTATCACGAGGATGCAGAGGGATGCATTTCAAGACAAGGGTCTTTGCGCCAGGTCTGGCATTCAAATGGCCACCAAGCCTCAGTCATTAGGTCAGTAAACCCTGGGAGTGCAGTGCAGTGGACACTCAAGTTTCTTTTCTGCTAATGCATCCATAAATGAACCAATATCTCCTTCCTTCCCATCAACCCTAGTCAAAGAAGACATGTTCCTCCAGAAACCACAGTATAAGTACAATGACCCAGCCCACAAACTACTACTTAACCAGATAAGAAGGTGCCAGAAGGTCCCCCAGGTGGTGACGGTTTTATGCATCTTTGTGCACCTTGCCGAGGCCACTTACCGTATTTAAGGAGCAGGTTCTGCCTGACCGATGCCATGGATGAGATGAGGGATGAGGCATCATAGTGTGCGTCCAGGTGATCCGTGACGGTACATAGAGAGCTCAGCACTTTGGCAACACTTCCTCTTGCTAGTGCAAAGGCCAGAAGAGTCAGCTCCACCTCTGGTGTAGAACGGCAGCTACAAAGAAAGAGCAGAAAACATTTCACTTCTTAAAACGTGAGAAAACTCAGGTAGTTCAAACTTTGTGTAACTGATCACCAAAAGCAAAATCAACCTGCCATACGCTTCATTTATCAGAAACACTTTTTCAAAATCCTTAAGATATCCTAAAGAAAAACTAAATCAGTCTGGAGGAATAGGAAATAAAACCCTCACCTCTGTAACCTTGATCTGTAAGTAAAAAATAATGCTATCTATTTCAAGAAGTCCAACTTTATAAACCAAAAATAAATAAGCTGTTGCAATAAGCACCTGCTATCAAGAAGTCTTGAGTAATGACCTGGCTTGCTCAGACAGCTAAGAGCTTTTTCCTTCAAGCACTGGTAACGTATTTTAGATCTACTCCATGTCACACTTATCTACTTTCTTAAACACATTACCCTGAAACTTTCAAAACTGTCTAGATGTCTCAGGGCCTGGTTTGTACTCTAATACAGTAACGTCCTCAGGGCTTGCTGTGACAGAGCTGAGTGTCCCCACACTAACTGACTCCTCTATCAGCTACCAGGGTGTCCTTGCCCAGGTCGATGGACAGCCAGGCTTGTTAGGCCTGCCTATGGAGGCAAGCAGGTGCTGGGCTGGGGATGTGAAGGAACGGAGAGGCTTTGAGTTCTGGACTGGGACACCTCTGCCCTGGCTGAATCTGAGGACTATTCCGCTCCCACCCCCAATTCCTGAGGTCAGGGGACATTGCTAGTTAATGGAGGGCACTGTTATTTCACTTTCTCTTCAGTCACTAAAAAATGAAATACTGAAAAAATTAAAAAAAAAAAAAAAAAAGACTTGACAAGCACATATGCCCTCTATCTGCCACCAATACCGGTCCCCCATCTCCCACTACCCCACTTATCGACCTTGAATTCTTACCTAGTAATCCTTATGAGAAAGCTGTCCACTTCTTCCAGAACGTTGGGAGACAGGAAAGTGGAGAAATCTGTAGATCCTGGCGAGAGGGACAGCGGAGGCATGTGCTGCAGTGCCTTCCTAGGAGAGTACGGTGCACAATGAGAATAAACCCGGGCCAACGATAAACATATTAATATAATTTTAGACCAAATAAAAATACATTGTTGGAAGCTTGTTTGGATTAAACTCTTACTAAGAAACAGTGTTCCTACAGAGAACCTGGTACATAATATAAATCAGCGTTTTTCCTACAGGGGTCCCAGTGCTAAACCGTTTAATGGGATTTCTTCTCTTTTAAGAGTTCTTTTAAGAATTTCTTCAAGAGTTAAAGAGTTTAAGAATCTCTAAGAGTTTCTTTAAGAGTTTTCTTTAAGAATACACACGACTCTGGTATTTAGTTTGTCACTTCAGTTGAAATTTTGGAAGTCGAGTTGTTTAACTCAGAAACACATATTTTTAAAATTTTAGACTTGAGAACGGCATTCTGAATACTGTTTGTAGACAAAGAAGGCATCCAGCGAGAATCCACCTAACCTGTTGTGAAGACAGTATCAGGCATATAAACTTTAAATATATCTGATCTTCGACAACTTGGCATAACTCCACAAAAACAAGGTAGGAAACTCATCCTCTTCTCCTTCCTGAAAATTTAGTCCACAGAGTAGGGCTGTGCAAGGCAGGCACTTGTGTGTGCCTGAGTGGGGCACATGGTGGCCCAGTGAGGTACTGGGGCAGGGTACTGAGCAAAGAGTACATGGAATGCCAGCCCTGGGAAGGTAAGGAGGGAGTTCAGGCAAGGGCCGGGGAGCTGGGAGGCTAGTTACATGGAGTGGAACTCTTTAAATAAGTAGACATACTAGGGTTGATGGGAGCCAAGTTTCTCACAGTCATAGCAGGGAGCTACAAACATAGAAAGAGAGACAATCAGAATGAATGTGGTAGTACTGGATTAGAAGTGTTAGTGTAAACTCAAGAGTTTTCAGTGTTACAGACAGGGAAACAAATACAGGAGGCAATGTATCTATGTATACACGTGTCCGTTACTCATACACAGACATATATCTCCCAGCTGTGTCCACTGAGAGAAGCAACACTCCAACAGCAATGGGTTTAGTTTGTTCAGTTCCTAAACACAGCTCTCCACTAAAAGTGACCACAACTCTTAAGAAAAAAGGCTAATTCTAGGACTATGACAAGAACATTCAAGGTAAGCCTGGAATATTTTGTTGTAAGGAAGAGTTCAAGATGAGGACATGTCAAAGGGCACATGAACCAGACTGTCTGAGTTCCTATCAGCCAAATCTGGGCCAATCTGAGAAGCAATGCTGTGATGGATAACAACGCCAGGAGTAAATTAGGAATCATGAGTAACGTCAAGTAAAGTCTAATGAGGAATGCGATGTTTACAGAGCCTCCAAGTACCTCCTCACAGAATACGAACTTGCACCATCAGAAATGCAAGCGCCAAGTCTTAACCACTGGACAGCCAGGCAAGTCCACCCTAACAGTTTTTTAAAAGAAAATTTCCAAAGGTGCTTTATGTTAAAAAATAGACTAGTTTGATGTCCTTGAAAAGATTTGACTCTCTTGTGAAAAGAGCCTTCAACCTAGGGCCGAGGTCCAAAGACCTCCAGCTGATCCATCACTGCTTGGTCATGTACCCCCAGGAAAGGTCACAGTATACTTGACTGTAAAATAGGGATAATTTTTACACATACATATTACAATGTAAGTGGGTAAAAAATATATAGCATCTGAAGGTGTTTTATCCCATGTAAATTACTATGTAAATGCAAGTAGCTGTTCCCCAGGGGGAAAGGGATAGGAATGGCATATGTGGCCCAGCCCCACCCTCTCCCAAGACCGAAGCTGAAGGCACAAGCAGGAAACAACAGGGCACCCGAGGACTGGCTGCTGCCTGGTCTCAAGGGTCGGAGGGCGCTCAACGACTTGTCCTGCGGGGCTGGAGAGAGAGCACACCGTGACAGGCCTGGAGAGCACCGCGACTTACTGAGTGTTGCGCAGCACTGTCTGGACAAAGGCAGGATTTGTCTCCATGGAAGCCGTCACCAGAGATGTCAGCAGAGACCAATACCATATTGCAGAAGCATCTGAGACTGAGACCCCAGACTTCTTGACTCTCTGAAAGCCAACAGCCCTCAGACCGTGAATTCTAGTGTCACATCCATCACTAAGACAACGCTTTATGTTAATCTGGACATCTGTCAAGCGCAAACAACAAATTCAGTATTGGATTAACTTCTTCAGTTCAGTAAATGCTAGGCTTCCAACCAAAAGCAAAAGAGTAATTCACATTTCAAAAAAAAAATGCTAAAGATATATTTTGATGGCAGAAATAAATGGTATGTGCAATGGAGCAAGTATACAATCAATTCGTCAAAAGAGCAGTGACCAATCTAAGGAGTCAAAAGTATCATGTGCAAAATTAAGGGTGGCTTAAATCTTTACATCATAATGCTTCATAGGAATTTATAACTCTTGAAAATCAATACAAACTGTATTTTTAAAATCCTGATTAAACACATGGTGAGAAAACGTCTAGAATTTTTTCTAGAGTTCCAAAATTTAAATTTAGTTATAAAACAGCAGCTGGCTCGTAGCTGTTGTGAAGATTTCTTTTTAATAACCAAGTCCAAATAGAGGACATAGGCATAACTCACTTTTAAGAGCTGTCAGAATTTCTTATTTGGGTTGGAGAGGAGGAGGTGAGAAGTTAAAAAGGACACAACTTAGAGAAAAGACCACCACAGTGTAAGACAGGAAGCTGCTACTCCACAAGCTTAACTACTTCTTTGCCTAGGGGTGAGACACAAAGACTCTACCTCCCCAGGCCTCAGTTCCTCTGAGCAAAGTAAGAATACTTCTTTTGGCCCAGGAAAGCATTAGGAGAAATGAGACAAAACATGAAGCATTCCGGCTCCCTGAATGAAATAAGCCTGGAAAGAAATCACAGAATTGTGATTATTTCCTAAATGCTATGTGTGAAGCGAGGTTATAATGGTATAAAAATGGAAACAACTGAAATGTAAGAAGAAAAAGCTTCTTAAAATTAAGGCACAATCTTAACAACACTAAGTAAAGGTGTGCATGAATGTATGGTAAGACAACACGTTAAAAAGTTACAAAAGAGCATGAATGAAATATCACCACTTTTGTAAAAAGATACGTAAAGATATACATATATATATGCAAGCCTATTTTTAAGTTTTCTTAAAAAATATATATATATATGTCTGTGTGTGTGTATTTATATACATATACAAATATAAGAAAAGGTCTGGAAGGATGATCCATACCAATGAATTCAGTTACAAACCCTGAGTAGTAGGATTTTGAATAATTTTTGTTTGTGTCAATATTCTAATTTTCTAATTAGAAAAAAAAATTTAATTTAAAAAGATTTTACTGCTTTTCTATAACTTTTCAAAACACTGAATAGGTGAAATAATGACCACTTTGATGTACATGATGAGAAGCAAATCAGATCTCCAAAGAAAAACAAACAGCCTTTCTAGTTCAGAGATCTTCCTGCCAAAAAACAGGACCTTCCTTCCTCCCCTCCAGTCCTCTTAGTTAGAAGGGCAAGATGCCTCTTGGTTGACTCACAGAGCTGACTGATGTTGGCATTTTCCAGCAGTGTCACATAGCCAGTGACATTGCTGGGAATGTGCACGTCACGGACTTCCTGAAGATCGCTGGCCGTCCTCCCCACAGCTACGGTCACCTGCTGCGGCATGTAGCTCTGGTCAGTGGCCGCCACGGCAATGGACAGGTGCCTGAGTACGACGTCTGGCTTCATTTTTAAACTGGAAAACACGAAGAGAGAGCAGAAACGACAAATGTTTATACAGGCTGAGAACTGGCAGGGCCCACAAGTCTCACCTCCAAGATCTTGTAGGTGATATATACTCAAAGACTGACTCCCCTAAAAGCAACTGACTTGAAAAGCTGGCTACTAGTTTCAAAGTTCTTACGACCTTCCCAAGTTTCTAAAATTCCTTTCAGTTCAAGATCAATCTTCCGGTTCTTTTCTTCACGCTTTTACTTTGCTTATGTAAGTGCTTACTGCTGGCTGTGCTGGGTCTCTGATGCGGCTCGGGCTTTTCTTCAGTCGTGGCCAGTGGGGACTACTCTCTAGCTGTGGTGCGTGTGGGCTTCTCACTGCGGGGGCTTCTCTTGCTGCGGAGTTCAGGCTTTAGGGGTGCAGGCCTCAGGAGTTGTGCCATGTGGGCTCAGGAGTCTTGGCTCCCCGGCTCTAGAGCACAGGCTCAATAGTTGTGGCGCACAGGCTCAGTTACTCTGAGGCATGTGGGATCTTCCCAGATCGGGCATCAAACCCATGTCTCCTGCATTGGCAGGCAGATTCCTTACCATTGAGCCACCAGGGACACCCTCTATTTCCTTTTAAGATACCAGTACAGGCAGGAAAGTATAATATGAACATCCTAATAAAATGCCTTTACCCAGTACGAAGCAAGACTAATTGTATCCAAAGAACTGAATAGATCTGCTCATGTATAGATGGCTAAAGAGCTTATTTATCCTTTATGAGAAAACAGTAATTATTTCTATTTCCACCAACTGAAATCAGCCCATCATCTAACGGGACAGGTGATATTTTAGACAGCCGCTTCAGAACATATAGAAACATCACGGTTGACTGTCATCAGCTTCACTTCAGGATGCTTGACCACCCATTCCCTCTTTCTCTACCAAACTGGCCACCTTAGTTGCATACACTAAATGTGCAGAAATGATCTTAAAATCACATCAGACATAAGAAAAGTATCCCCTGTTCCTTGTGACACTAACCTTCCTGAAAAACTAGTGAAAAAGATCTGAAGTCAGTATCATAAATACTAGTCAAATGTTAATTTTCACCCTTAAAATACCAGTAAAGAAATTACCCGTATTTATGAATATACAAACATGGTTATATAGTTTCATGATTCTTTTAACTTGATCCTTATGGCATCTTCACAGATAATCACAAGAAGAAAAGAACTAGGCAGTTAAGTTAAAAACTAGTCCAAAATTTAAAAAAATGATTTTTTTAACACAGTGACAGGGTAAGAGAAAGAAAGCAGGTCATTTCCTTGGACCTTCACCCAAGAATCAGGTATTATGGCACCCACCGAATCCAGTGTGAGCGGGCACTGCCATCTGACTGCCAGTAGGATGAGGTTTCTCCATTTGTCATCTTGTCAATGTCTGCGGGGTTGGAGGATGTTTCTATATAAGCGTAGCACTTTGCGACAGACTTGAGTTTGTCCATCTCTGGGCTTCTAGTTAGATCGCCAGGGCTCTCTGTGAGAAAAAACAGATTTTATCATGACATCTTCTTCACAAAGCATTTTTTAAAAAGGTCATTTAAAATATCTAACAGAAATATTCCTGGCGCTTTGGCCCTAGAAAAATAAATGCTCTGTAAAAATCTCCTTCTAAATTGGACAACATGTATAAAGAAATTGGCCAAGGACTGCTCCATGGGTTGGTGGTAGTAGAGCATAAATCACTGATATATTTGCAAAACTAACCAAGAAATGAAAATGGTGACTTATAGTTTTAACTTCAGTTCAGTTCAGTTCACTCGCTCAATTGTGTCCGACTCTTTGCGACCCCATGAATTGCAGCACACCAGGCCTCCCTGTCCATCACCAACTCCTGGAGTTCACCCAAACCCATGTCCATCGAGTCGGTGATGCCATCCAGCCATCTCATCCTCTGTCGTCCCTTTCTCCTCCTGCCCCCAATCCCTCTCAGCATCACAGTCTTTTCCAATGAGTCAACTCTTCGCATGAGGTGGCCAAAGTATTGGAGTTTCAGCTTTAGTATCAGTCCTTCCAAAGAACACCCAGGACTGATCTCTTTTAGAATGGACTGGGGTTTTAACTTACATTTCTTTAATTATGAGTGAGACTTTTTAAGCCACTTGTTTGTAAGCTGCTTGTGTTTCTGAGTATGGCTTTGTCTATCCTCATCTACTTATTACTGGGTCACAAGTCTTATCGATTTATATATTTTGTATATATTATGTAATGTATATATACACACACATAATAAGTAATATTTACTGACTGTTTACTGTGAACCAGGCATTTTTCTACACATTTTCTATGTATTAATTCATTTTAGAGATGAGGAAACTAAGGCAATTAAGTAACTGCCCAAGGTCAGAGTTGGTTTAAAAAAAAAAATACTGTCACAATGTTACAAAATATACCTTTGTTCTGTAAAATGTTATTTGTCTTTTGACTCCATGGCACTCCACTCCAGTACTCTTGCCTGGAAAATCCCATGGATGGAGGAGCCTGGTAGGCTGCAGCCCATGGGGTCTCTGAGAGTCGGAAACGACTCAGTGACTTCACTTTCACTTTTCACTTTCATGCATTGGAGAATGAAATAGCAACCCACTCCAGTGTTCTTGCCTGGAGAATCCCAGGGATGGCGGAGCCTGGTGGGCTGCCATCTATGGGGTCGCACAGAGTCGGACACAACTGAAGTGACGCAGCAGCAGCATGGTATGTTTTTGCTGTACAGAACTTTAAATTTACGTACAGTCTAACTTACTAATCTTTTCTTTTGTAGTTTCATGTCCTACTTAGAGAGGTTTTCCCATGTTAGGGCTTTTATAAAGTGGAACTCCTTCCTTCTAGCACTCTTTCCTACAGCTTTCTTTTTGGTTGAGCTTTTTAATCCATCTGAAATTTATTTGATTAAATGGGTTAAGAATCTACTTTTATTTTTTTCTCCAAATGTCTAACCAGTTCCCTAACCCAATTTGTAGGCTAATTCACTTCCTACCCTGACTTGTAATGCTAACTAACTGCATCTGGTACCAGGTTCCCACACGCAGCTGGGTCTATTTCTGGACTGTGAGGCTCCACGGACCTGCCAGTTCACATTATCAACTTTTGCTGTGGTCGCCAGTGAGTCTGCAGTGGCTTCCCTCACTTATTCAACAACTATTCACCGAGCACCTACTGTGTGGCAACCATAGTTCTGGGTCCCAAGGATAACGAAGCGAATAAGACAGACAAAAATGCAAGTAAATAATAATGCTACAACTTCAGGTAATAAGTGCCATTTAGACTTTTAAACCTGCAAAGGGGATTGTGACCAAAGGGAGGAAGTGGTGGTAGTGGGGGCATCAGTCAAGAGTAATGAGGAGAGGCCTGCCACATTTGAGCAGAGACTTGGGTGATGAGAAAGCAGTTGGGTTAAGAATAAAGCAAGGTGGAGGGGGAGGGGAAGGAAAGGGAAAGAGAAAGGGGAAAGGAAGAACGGTTCACATTCTTCTGCTACAAACTGGTCACTATATTTTCAGAAATAAAAGCAGGGAGGAGTGCTGGCTCATCCTGTCAATAAACACTCACTTGGAAGAAATGATCACCAGGCATCCTCAAGAACAGCCCCACCCCCGCGCACATACCCTTTTCTTTTTGTACCAGCTGATCCAGAGACTCCTTCAGAACAGAGGCCCTCATGGTGCTCATGTTATTGCAGTGGTCCAGCATGGGGTAGGGGATGACGGTGCTGGAGAGCCGGTTGCGATGCAGGAAGCGCAGGATCATCGCTGCATGGACATCCAGGCCCTCCTTGGACTCTGAAAATATGTCTATGAAACCTAAGCAGAAAAAGTTCATTTTTGATGTTTTTGGGAACCTACCACAATAGGTTCCACATCCCCTGCCTGGTAGCCTAGCGGAATTATCTGAATCAAAAGCAGCCATTAAGAATCCTCTCTGGTAGTTTCAGCTTTAATCATTTTAAAATCTAAAGACGTTTTTAAGAAATGAACCAGTGGTGATCTCAATTTCAAAATTAATTTCACTGTAGTTTCACAAAAATTTTAGAAGACTTAGAATAATTATAATTTCTTTTAATCCAAGCTTCCAATTTTTATAAGTTTAATTTATAAATTTAAATACTAACTAGAAATTTTTGAAGAAGTTTTGCATATTGAATATAGGCTAGGAATAACGTTTATCACGTTAGAGTGTAATGGCGTAACTGCTTTTATACTAAGCTACAGCAAATAACAATAATGAAAATACAACCATTAACCTGACCACAATTCTTGAGTGCATTTTACAGTTTTCAAGGTCCTTCCACAGACATCATTGCAGTCAGTCCCCATAATAAGTGGTGGGGAGGAGGATGGGGAGGAGAAGGCACCAGAGGCTCTGGTGTCCTCCTCTTACAACCGAGGAAACGAGGCTCGGGTGACACGCCAAGACAACACCAAGCGGGGCCGCAAACAGTCCCTGCACTGCCTTCAAGTGCTTCCCCCGCCATTCCAGTCTTTTCTCTGCGGGGTGGCTCCTCTGAAGTCTCCTCCATCTGTCCCTCCCTCTGGTCACTGTCCAGACTCCGGCCTCAACACCTCCATTCATACACCCACCCGGATAGCCTAAGTGGCTCCCCTGGCTGCATTTTGTCTGATGTTAACCTCAATAACCTTTCAAAAAGAGGCCACGTCTGAAGGGAAGTGAAAGTTGCTCAGTTGTGTCCAACTCTTTGTGACCCCATGGACTATACAGTCCATGGAATTCTCCAGGCCAGAATACTGGAGTGGGTAGCCTTTCCCTTCTCTAGGGGATCTTCCCAATCCAGGGATCGAACCCAGGTCTCCCTCACTGCAGGCAGATTCTTTACCAGCTGAGTCACAAGGGAAGAGGCAGAATGAGATGGGCCAGTTCTAAGGCACAATTTCTCCTCAGTCTCATGTTTAGCTTCAAAAATTAAAGCAGTTTCCTTCTGCTCTAATACAATCTTTTTGTTTCACTCTTAAAAGCAGTTTCTCCTGCGGACTTCTGGAATCCTGCTCTTGTTATTGTAGATTCAGCTACGATAACATGCTTTCAACTGAGGTGCACATGACCCAGACAGTTAAGTGAAGAGAGAATAAACACAGCAGCTTTTCCTGGAGCTCAGATATGCTTATAGATCTGGGGAGGGTTTTGTTTGTTTGTTTCTCTTTCACTTTCTAATTAAAACAAAAGTACATATATTATCAATGTATTACTGGATCCATTGTCACAAGCTGAGCACACCCAAGTGAGCAGCACCTAGAGCAAGATCTGCTCCGAAGAGACTGATGCTTGTAATGGGAAAACTTTTATCACATGGTGAAATAAGCAATGAATCTGGTAAATGGGCTGTCTCTTTTTTAACCATTCAGCACTCATACAAAGAGATACAAAAGGAGTAAGTATCAGTCTAGGTTAGACAGAAGGACCCGAAAAGTGGGATTCCACCAGAGAGGTGAGCTCAGCTCACCAAGTTTCAGCCTAGGATTATGATTTAAAAAAAGAAAAACTCTTTTAAGTTAAAAGACAAGATATTTCAGTAGAAAGTCCTAAGTCACAACCCTGCTATAGAAGGTCTGGACCCCCGATTAGGGATCTGGACCCCTAGTTTTTCTAGCCTAATCCCCACCGCTCCTCAGGATCACTCAGAGGAACAATGCACTAAGTGCTGGTGGATTCCCTGGTCGCCACTCCTGTCCTCTCCTCCCAAAACACCTCTTTAAGGTGTTCAAATAAAGCCCCTGAGGCTACCCATATGCTGCTAATGCAGAAGTGGGGGCAATACAAAATGCTAAAAGTTAGCTATGCATAATTCAAAGTGTAATTTTTACTGCCATGAGAACAGTAGAAAAATTAACATGTACAGGTTATCTATAATGCTCTATAAAGATTACATAATTCAAGACAACCTGAAGAAGAGCAGAAGTAGGCATTCTTCATTAACATACAGAAACCCTCCTTCCCTAGCTCAATACATCCTCAGTAGGAAGCCAGAGAGGTCAATCAGAGTTACATTTATGGATCCAACGAGTCTATTTGCCTCCCTGCTGCCCAAGATCCTCTGTGCTAAATGTTATGACTCCAAGTGCACAAAGCAGAAAAGCTCCTGGATAAAATGAACTGAACCAAAAGGGTGATATGCCAAGTTTAATTTTTTCCTTTCAAACTCAATTGCTTTCTCACTAGAAAAAAAAAAACAAGAAAAGGTAACTTTATTTTGATTCTGTTTCTGAGCTCCCTAAATAAAACCATCAGAAACTACAAAGTTTTTTCATAGAGACAATGTAGAGGTACAGTTGCATTTTAAGCTATTTTTATTCTCACAAATTTCAGAGCAATGGTTTTTTAAAAACTAAAAAAACTGGGTGTTTACCAAGTGCCAAACTACTGAATGTAAGGACTCAGCAGAAGGAAAAGAGAAGGTTCCACCCTCATGGAGCTCACAGGATAAAAGTGAAGACAGACATTTACAAACAAGTGAGTAATGATTAATTAACTAGAACAGTTAGATGTTGGAAAAAACAACAACAAATACACAACGCTAAGAAAACCTACAACCAGAGCCAGGGAAGGCTTCTTGAGAGAGTGAAACAGAGAGATCTAGTAAGGAAGGTGGCCTCATGACAAAGGTTCATGAAGATGGGAGAACTGCTCAGCCACCGCTGTGTGGGGAACACAAGAAATGATTACACTCAACA
Source organism: Cephalophus harveyi (assembly GCA_006410635.1). NCBI lineage: Eukaryota > Metazoa > Chordata > Mammalia > Artiodactyla > Bovidae > Cephalophus > Cephalophus harveyi. The sequence goes on from SJYT01053979.1 coordinate 134,801, forward strand.
CACATTCAGATCACGAGCTTAATGAAGGCTATCAGAAAATCATGACTATTTCATGGTGCCCACAAGCTTGTCTAATTACAACCCATATTATAGCAAAGCTCATTCTTCAGCAGTCAGCCCTCAGATGAGGGCCTCACCTGGAACAAGAGAGCACGCTTGCAGCTGTCTGATGATGTGGCTCAGCTCTCCCTGAAGGTTAGCTCCACTGGAATTCTTGAGGGCCTCCAACATGTTCTCAGCATCAACCGTGCCATCACCCTCAGCATCAAACTGGGCAAAGGCCTACAAGACAAGAGATGCAAGAAAATCAGGTATGGGTTCCAAACTGTGAATAACGGACACTTTTTAAGACCAGTGATTTTTGTTATTGTTGTGGGAAGAGTTCATATATATATCACTCAAAGAACAAATAAGTTCAGGATAGTAACTCATGATGTTCTGCAGAACGTGTGTGGACCAAGTATTGCTACCTGTAGACACAATGTCCAACATCATCATCTTGTCTCTTTCAAGAGAGTAAGCCCCCTGTCCCAAAATAATTTCAGAAGAAAGCAATCGCTGCAAAAATGTTCAACTGGTTACAAAGTGCCAAAAACAAAGCATTGGCTTAGGGTAGCATCTCAGGTTTAGTAGGGCTTTCTATTTTAAACTCTCTTTGGACCCAAGAACTAACTTGGTTTATCTACTTTACAGCCCTGTTTACACTAACCTTCAACTATAATCTAATTTCACACTGTTCATGTCGGGGAACCAGGTACAGCGTGGGATTTGGCTTGAATCCTGCTCTGTCACTAACTGGCCATGTGACTTCAAAAACACACTCCCTTGCCTCCATAAGCCTCAGCTTCATTTTTTTTTATGGCTGTGCTGTGCAGCATGTGGGATCCTAGCTCCCAGGTCAGGGATCGAACCTGTGCCTGCTGCATTGAGAGTCTTAACCATTAGACCACCAGGGAAGTCCTTCATCCTGTTTTTCCTCTGATTAGACCCAATCAGGAAAGCTGAATTTACTTTGGAAGTCACACACCCAAAGTAAATAAGACAGAATAGATCAGAAGAAACAGACTGTGATGAAGATGAGTCTAGAAATCGTCCTGTGAGAAAAGTCTGGAATCTCCAGTGAGGAGAAAAGATGACTGGGAGTAACAGACTCCATTCCAAACATCTGATGGGCTATTATGGGAAGGAGCAGTTATAATTAAGGTCATCAGATGGACGCTAGAGGGAAAAGCTCATCATAAAGATGGATGCATCTCTGTTGTTGGTGGGGTGTAAAGATGGATTAGGAGGCTCCGGAAGGAATGCCCAACTCATCCCTCAGAGCTTCAGTTAGCAAAAGCTGGACAAGGAGCCATCAAGAGTGTTCAAAGACGTCACACTAAACAAATGCATTTACCTCTGCTCCCTCTGGAAATTCCACTAAGACAATATTATAGAGGGATTTTTTTTTTAAGTATAAGGACAAAGCAAACAGGAAATATTGCAATAGCAACAAAATTTTGGAAGTTGTGGAGGCAGATGGATTTCTGGGACAATTGGATAAAATGGAATATGGACTGGGTATTAATGAAACAGATATTAACAGGACAGTGAAGACCACTAACTGAAAAAACTAAGTTACAGAATAGTATTAGAAAATGACCTTATGTTAGTTTAAACAAAATGCAAATATGCACTTTCCACACTGGTACCAAACATACATAGATTTATCAGCAGAGAGTCCTTGGACTGCAAGGAGATCAAACCAGTCAATCCTAAAGGAAATCAACTCTGAATATTCCCTGGAAGGACTGATACTGAAGCTGCACCTCCAATACTTTGGCCACCTGATGCGAAGAGCCGACATATTGGAAAAGATTTTGATGCTGGGAAAGATTGAAGGCAAAAGGAGAAGGTGACGACAGAGGATGATATTGTCAGACAGCATCACCGATTCTATGGACATGACAGAGGAACCTGGTGTGCTGCAGTCAATGGAGTTGCAAAGAATCAGATACAACTGAGCAAGTGAATAACAATAATAATCAGAAAGAGTACATATCAAGATATTAACAGTGGTAACATGCCAATCTACATATGTTGCTTTTACATTGATAAAAGGGAAATTATAAACACTCAAACATCTGAAGCACACCCTAACATGAGGTGTAGAGCCAAGGGGTGTGGAGGGAGGTAGAGCAGAAGCACAGCCTCTGTCTGCTTCGAGGCCCAGGGCGGGAACGCAGGGCACCAATAACAGCTACATCCCAGCTCCTTCACACTGTCTGCCCCGAGGCCCAGGACATGATGCAGGGCACCAATAACAGCTGCACCCCAGCCCCTTCACGTTGTCTGCCCGGAGGCCCAGGACGTGAACGCAGGGCACCAATAACAGCTACATCCCAGCTCCTTCACGTTGTAGCACAGTAAGGAAACAGAAATACTGTATGATTCAAGGTCTGAGGGGATTAGCACAACGGTACCCCATTCAATGCAGAATGACAGACAGTTTGGGAAGCTCTGAATTAATATTTTAGCACTCACTAAATTTTAAGCAGTGCACAAACCATTTATTCCACATAACAGCAAGATTACTATTAACCTCCTCATTTTAAAGTTGTACATTTTACAGAGAGGTCAGAAAACTTGCCCAAAGTCACACAGCTAGTATTTGACTCCAAGGCTCCAGACCTCATGTTCTTCACCACAACCCATTCTCCTTCCTTTGACCAGATAACCCCTGGGGTTCCTTGCTGTCTGAGACCAAGTGCTCAAAACTTCTCTCTTATCCATCCCTTTCCTCCATCTTCTAACCCTTGCTCTCGGCACCTTGAGCCCAGGCTCACTCAACATCAGCCGTAAAGCTGAGACTCTCTCTCTCTAAACCGCAGGCAGCGCTCAAGCCCTACTCCCACCAGAACTTCTGCCCTTCAGGTGTCACCTGCACCTCAAGTGCTGCCTGTTCCCAACTTCCCACACAACTCTTGCCGTTTAGGGCTGGTAAAAATTCTATATGAGCAAGGCTATATGAATAAGCGACATTTTTCTATTTTTAACAGACTCTGTTGATCCGTTAATAGTTAATGGATATGATCAAAAGAATTTTCAAACAAACGAAAAATAAAGACAGTTTGGGTGAGAAAAAAAAAAAAAAACATCAGAACAATGCTGCTAACAGTGTCACTGAACAAATATATAATTTCCTAACACTTGGGAAATTGTCCTTAAAAAAATGCAGAGGTTTTGAAATCTACCACTTAGCATCTAGTTTGTCTCACAGGAGCCAATTTACTTAGCACCTATTTAACACCAGCTGACAGGGAGCCACTTATGCCTGACCTGCGCTTGGCTCTGTGCATACTGGGATGTCAGGGTGGAATCCTGGCTCTCCAAAATCCCCATGGCCTAGGAGAAGACAGATCCACAAACCAGCAGCAGCAATGTGACGAGTGTGATCGTTACAATAATAGAAGCAATAGCATAACAAGTACAAGAGCTAATACTAAATTCCACAATCCTAAGGCTGGTACCATCACTTTAACTAGACAGGGAAAGAGAGGTAAGGGATTTTGTTCAAAGTCACATGGTTAGGACTGGTGGAGCTTGGATGGGAATTCTGGTATGATTTGGGACCCCACACTGTCAACCACTGTGACCTGAGCTAACAGACACTCTGGAGGCCAGAAGCCCAGGAGTGGTAGAGGCATTTGGGGGAAATGGCCCTCAGAAAAATGGGGAGCCACTCAAGTTCCTAAAGCAAGACAGTACACAATGAAGTGGCAGTCTGGAAATCAGGGAAAGGCAAAACAGAGCAGTGACCTTTCCTTCATAGTTCTCGGGGATCATGAAGCTCTCCACAAGAAGCCAATACCATCATGTCCCCCACAGCAAAGCATACAGAGCCAGAACAACCTCCAGTTCACCCAGGATCGTCCTCTCTGCACTGCCTCATCACTATCAATGGCCAGCACTCACTGAAGACTTCCTGTGTGCTGGAGGAGCGCAGGCAGGTGGCAGGGGCCTCGGAGCCTCATGCAGAGCAAGACCACACAGTGTGCTCTCAGTGTCAAAAGACCTGTCCAGAACAGGAAATAAGAGCCTCAAGGGAAGGAGTGGAAATACGATGATAGAGAAGCCATCTGAATCACGCCACAGGAAAGGCCTGGTCCCGACTGTCCTGACCAGGTGATGGGGCCAAGGAGGGGAATCGTGGAGAACACACAGAAGAAAGGTCCACACACCAGACAAAGCAAGCATCCCATGGGGGACAGAAGTACGTGAGGTCAGACAGGGAGACAGGCCAGCCTCCAGCCTCCACCTCATTCCGCGGAATATGTACCTGATCCTTTTGGCAGTGAGGAACGCTTACAGGCTCTCAGCTGAGGGTAAGCCCGTTTCGTCTTCGTGGTACACACACATGGCTCTCATACTCTGTCTTGAAAGGGCACAGAATTACATCTGCATGACTCTATTTGCATAGTTCTTGGGCTCAGAGCCATTCTAAATTAATCAATACTATGACATGATAATGCCAAAATGGCATTTTTCTCCAAATTTTCTCTAAACTCCAGCAGTGACTAGGAATCTTTTTAAGTTTTCACTAAAACTATATTTAACTGCTTCCTCAATGTCAATAAATATCTTCTTGGGAATTTTCTGGCAGTCCGGTGAGAATCTGAGCTCTCACTACTGAGGACCCAGGTTCAATCCCTGGTTGGGGAACTAAAATCCCACAAGCCATATGGTGCAGCCGGAAAAAAAGGAAGAAAAGGATTATCTTCCTATTAAAAGGTAACGGATTGAATATAAAATATGAAGTTGGAGAATGAGGACTGTCAAATCGAACACTGGCTCTGAGCAGGGATTGTGCTAAGACAAGAAATAAGTGAATAAAAAAAAGTCCTTCCTTCAGACTTTACAACCCTACAAATTTCACAAAGTAGGCACCAAAGCTAATATGGCAAATTAATCAAATAAGACCTGTTCATCCTAAATCGCCAACTTCAAGCCATCTGCTATCATCCTGTGCTCAGTGCATTTTTCCTGCTCTAGAGCATATACATGACCTACTGGAAGCATATCATAGTAAGAGCACAATATCTAATCTCTGAGTCAAGTAAGAATTTAATTTTAACTCCAATTCCTCTTCTGCATAGGAGTCATTTAAATCCAGCTCCTTGTGAGCAAATCAAAGACTCTCTTCCCATGGACTACACCCATCAAGAGAAGAGGTGTATTGTAACTATAAAATGATAACGTTTCAGACTTTGGTCCCTGGTATAACTTCAAGAATTTCTTTAGGACAACACCTCAAGCAAGCAAGGTCACAGGAATGTGAAGGCAAGACAGCTGGACAGACATGGATGGCAGCAGGAGCTGAAAGAACCAACACATACAACATGTAAATTCTGACCATTACACTAGTAAATACTATACCCCAATGAGAACCTGCTCTAAAATTTGGGCACTGCCTGCTTCCTAGCCTTGTTCTCCTTCTGCTGCGATCTAGCCATGTGAGTCAAAGATGGCAAAACTGTAACCCAATATCTGTTCTCCTTTCCCTCAGTAATTTAACCACTGGTTTTTAGCTGAATATATGGCCATGGAATAACGGATCTTTCCCAACCTCCCTTGCAATTAAGTGTGGCCATGTGACTGGGTTTGGTCAAAGGGGTTTCTGGCCCTCTCCTTCCCTTTCCAGCTGATTGTGGAAAGCAGCAGCAAAGGAGTCATGTGGGTCCCTAAGTGGAAGGTGACTGTGGAAGATGACAGCACCAGATGGACAGAACCAGTCCCTGGCAACTGTGAAACTTGCATATATCAATCCTGGACTGCCTACTTGGACTTTTACATTAAAAGCTTCTTTATTGTTTAAAGCACTGATGCACTGGATTTTCTGTCCCTTGAAGCAGTTGTAGCCCAAAGACATCATACCAGTCTTCCTGATTCTCTGTTCTGTGGACATGGGGCTTGTGCGCGTGGCACCCTCTGTCTGAAACAGGGCTCACACCTTCTGTTCCTCGTCTGCTTTCAGTCTTCACATCTGAGCTGGAAAGTTACTTTCTCAGGTATGTCTTCTTTGACACCCTGGATGAGGTCAAATACTCCTGCTATTGTTTCATTATGCTTTCCCTTGAATAACTCACCACACCTATAAATTGCTGGGTTAATGTGCATCTCTTTCAGTATTACTCTTTTTTTTTTTAATGTAGACCATTTTTTAAAGTCTTCATTGGATTTGTTAGAATATTACTTCTATCTTGCATGCCTGCTCAATTACTAAGTCCAGTCTGACTCTTTACAACCCTAAGCAAGAATACTGGAGAGGGTGGTCATTCCCTTCTCCAGGGGATATTCCCAACCCAGGGATCCAACCAGAATGTCCTGCATTGGCGGGCAGATTCTCTACCACTGAGCCAGCTTCTGTCTTATGTTTTGGCCTTTTGGCCCTAGGTCATGTAGGACCTGAGTTCCCTGATCAGGGACTGAACCATACTCCCCTGCACTGGAAGGTGAAGTCTTAGCCACTGGACCACCAGTGAAGTCCTAAGCAGTAGATTCTCTTTAAGAGTAAGTATCTTGCTTTGTCCACTGTCATTCAAGACCTTGGCACTCAGTATATGCCCAACAAGCATTTGCTCAGTGAAAGAATAGATAAAGTCATTGCCCTTTCGTGAATTCTGGACCACACCTCAAGGACGTCTTGGCCTTACATTATAGGACTTTTGAAGCTCTATTCCTGTCAGACACGGTCACAGTTGTAAACACTTTCCCTCCATTGTCTTTGGATCCTTCAAGTTATTTGCATAGCTCTTTCTGACTGCTTCACTTTCTCACTATACGTCTAGGACTAGAGTGGAAAGTACTGGGAATTTCCTGGTGGTCCAGTGGTTAGGACTCTGTACTTTCGCTGGTAAGGACCCAGGGTTTGGTCCCTGGTCAGGGAATTAAGATCCCACAAAAAATGTAGCCAAAAAAAAAAAAAAAAGTAAATTCCTGGAAGTTGAAAAAAAAGAGACCTTTCACTAAGTCACATGACTGACATTTTCAAAAGCCAGATGCCTTACAGGTATTCTTAAAAGGAAAATATAAGACACACACAAACTACACTGTCTGAACTCTGGGCATGTAGAGGAAAACATTTTTAAAATATTTGATAAGCCTCTGGTTTTAAAGTGTAAACCAGTCTCTCAGTTCAGTTCAGTCGCTCAGTCATGTCCAACTCTTTGCGACCCCATGAATCGCAGCACACCAGGCCTCCCTGTTCATCACCATCTCCCGGAGTTCACTCAGACTCACGTCCATCGAGTCCATGATGCCATCCAGCCATCTCATCCTCGGTCGTCCCCTTCTCCTCCTGCCCTCAATCCCTTCCAGCATCAGAGTCTTTTCCAATGAGTCAACTCTTTGCATGAGGTGGCCAAAGTACTGGAGCTTCAGCTTTAGCATCATTCCTTCCAAAGTCTCTAATGGCATTAAAATACCTTGTCTGTTTATGTACTCATTCTTCATTGACACTGAATATACTACATGGCTTACTCATTTTCACAAATTAAGTATCTTTTTGTTATAACATTGTGGACTTAATGAAAGAGGGCCTTAAGAAGCTTGTAGTGTGACATAAGACAAACAAAAACCAAGAAATCTGAGTGACAGTCTCAGTTTCATCAATGACTCACAGAGTGATGCTGGATCAGTTCGCTTCTTAATTCTAAAATGGAGTGTCTGGTACAGATAATCCCTAAGATCCCTTGCAAGGAAAATACTTTGTTGCCGTATCAATTTGCTGTTAATCACTTAACAAAGATGATATTGGTGATTATGCCCCAAACTATATAATCACAAGTAATCATAGGAAACCTGGTATTTGCCCATTAGTTGTAGGTTCTAGGGAGGTTTAAATGAGACTAAAATATGATCCTTCAAAGATCTAAAAACCTATGTGGGTTTTGGAAAAGCTAGCTTCTGCGAGGTGGGGAAGGCTTTCAGAATGTGAATTTTTCCAATATATGTTATTCTCCTCCCACATTTGTTAGGACCCCACACTGGACTCAGAAAAAAAAAACCCACTGGCCAATAAAACCGAATGGTTTTCGTGGCCACTCCCTTGATCCCTGTACTACAATCCCCTTAGGCCATCCTGGAGGGCAGCTGATGCAGCGTCAGGTAACAGCACAAAGGTCTGTGCTACAGCAACATGCAAAGACATCTTATCCAGTACTTCTGAGCCAGAACGGCCCAGCCGAAGCTTTCCACAGCTCTAGTAAAGGTTAGAGAGATTGACAGTCGGCTCCCGGAGTGAACAGGCTGGAAGCTCCCACTGTGGGTCCCAGCATACTCAAGCTCCTATTCTCAGAAGCTGCCAACCCTACGGGTTCCTGCCCAGCCTCTCCAAAGCCACTGCCTACCTCTTCATGCCCTTAGTGCTGACCGCCCTGCCCCCGCCCCACAATCGCTAGTCAGTCCTGACCTCCTCGAACCGCTCGCCCGAGAAGCCGGCGCCACGAGCCTCCAGCAGCTCCCCGAACTGCTCCAGGGTGACGGACTCTTCGCCGCGGCCCAGGCGCTCTTCCAGCCAGCGCAGCAGCGCGCCGTGGTGCCTGGACACCAGAGACTCGCAGGGCGGCGTGGGCCGCAGAGCAGCCGCCGCCTCTCGCAGCCGGGCCGGCTCCAGCAGCGCCGCGGCGGGCGGCAGCGCCGGGGCCGCGGGGCCCTGGCCGGGGGTCGTGCCCGAGTCCGCGGCCCAGTCCTGGTGCGGGCCCCAGCCCTCGCCCCCGGCGGCTGCCGCCTCGTCTTCACTGCTGTGACTCGGAGCGTTCCCCATGAGGTCTCCGTCTCGGGCGCCCGGCTCTGCTGCCGCCGCCGCCGCCTCCCCGCCACGACCTGTCAACCTCCGACGGCACCCTGCGGGCGGGGACCGGGAAGGGACGACGGCGGCGGCTGCGGCTTCCGGCTTCCTCGCCAACAAGCGAGGACTTCTGTCGCAAAGGCGCCGTTAAGCGGACACCACCGGCTGTCGTGAGACAGCAAGCCGGGGACAGCCTGATTTCCAAGAGGGCGCTGCTGTCATTACGTCTACGTAACCCGCAGCCTCCTTTGCTACCATGTTTGTTGGGGGCGGACAACCTGCAGGCCAGAATATCCTCTCACCAGTCACTTCCTTAGTATCTCAACAGTCGCTAGCTATGCTAGAAAAATACGAGGAAGGTTGGAGCCAAGGAGTGAGCTTTTCGCCACAGACTTTCCCTTCCAGTGCCCCAGTGTCCCCTTAGTGACATGCGGACCCGGGAAAGCGCGCGTCGCGCCGGTGACGTCGCGGCCGGTTCTCCGCCATCTTAGCTGTGGACGAGAGGTGGCAACTTCGGAGGAGCCAAGAGGGGTACGGCTGCGTAAATGCCGGGGCTCGGCGGGCGTGGGCTCTGGCTGGGCCTGGCCGTGGCCGTGGCGGCGGCGGTGGCTGCACGCCTGATGGGCTGGTGGAATCCCCGCGCCGACCTTCGCCTTTTCATTCCCGAGGAGCTGGCCCGCTATCGCGGCCGCCCAGGGGACCCGGGCCTCTATTTGGCCTTGCTCGGCCGCGTCTACGATGTGTCCTCTGGCCGGAGGCACTACGAGCCCGGGGCCCACTATAGCGGCTTCGCAGGTATTAGCAGGGCCGTTCACGCCTTTTCCTGCTACGAGGCGGGCGGGTAGCCGCCTGCGCTTCATTCATGCACGTATTCATTTATTCGTGTGTTCATTTCCTTTTTTCCTCTCCACATTTCGTCAGACCTGCGTGGGGACAGCTCATTTCGTCAGCTGCATCATCCATCTGGTGTGTTTTGACTATGGGCAACTGCCACCGGCCTCTCTTCTCCCTGTCTTTCCCCACTGCTCCTCCTGACTAGGTTGGAGAAACACATCACTTGCCTCTTGTCAGTTACTCTTTACCGGCCTGCAGAAGCTCCAAGACCTGCTTTGTGCCACACTGCGTGGCTCTCAGGGCACAGAGGAGTCGCCCTCAGGGTTCCCCAGCTGATTCCAATCATTTCAGTGTGCCCCAGTGAGAAATGACTTCCTTTCCTCCATCCCAGGTTTCCCTAAAAAATAATACATTTGGTTTGCTCCTAGTACAAATGCTTTTATCTGTCTTCCTTAAAGAAGTTTATCAGGGGACTTTCGTGGGACCCAGGTTGGACCCCTGGTCAGAAAACTATGTCTGAATGCTACCTGCAGGGAAGGTTGACGATCCCACCGGCTATAAGTAAGATCTGGTGCAGCCAGATAAATATAAAGTTCATGAGGCTAGAGCAAAGGGAAGGAGTCTGGCCATCTTTATAGTCCTTCAGTACTTAGAACAAAGTTGGGCATATATTAGGCCACAAAGAACATCTGTCAAATGAGGCTTATTCTAACCCTATTTTACAGGGGGAGGATTGGAGAATGTAGTTTGCCTAAAGCCCTCACAACTAAGTCCTCACTAGGACCACCCCTTTTATAGATGTTGCTTTACCAACCCAGAGGAATGACCACCTCCGAGATTAAAAGAGAAAAAGTAAATGAGGAGCAAGCCTAAGGCCAGTGACTAAGCTGCTATTAAATAAGCATTGTCCATGTGTCATTATCTCTGGGGAGTTGGGAAGCTGCCTCTGGCACTTAAATACAAGGCACGTCCCTGTCTCTAGGGAGAACTTGAAAAGTAGAAGCACTGACAGAGAAGGAATTACGTGCAGTTGATGATGCTGACAGGTCCTCAAACAGTCCGAGAGAGGGAAAGGGCTTACCCAGGGCTGCCCAGTGAGTGAGAAGCAGAGATGCAACTGAAATCAAGTGTTTTATTCACCTGCCAGGTGAGGACACTTGGATGTACTCCTGCCACGCCCTGATGCAGCTGTCGTGGCTGTATGCCCATGTGAGCAAAAACCTCTCCCTTTCTGGGGTGATTTTTCTTTTGCAGTGTGCTCTCCTATAGAGTGAGTTTGTGTCCCATGTTATTCACCATCCATTTATTAACCACCTCCATGTAGCTCGCCTTGTCTCCAACCCCCTACATACTCTAGTAGGGAAGCAGATACATTCCCTTATTCATTCGCTCAGTCAATATTTTTATTAAGATATTCAGACGGTATAAAATCCACCCTTTTAGACAGTATAAGTTAGCGGTTTTTAACATGGGAAGTTAGGCTTTCCTGGTAGCTAAGCTGGTAAAGAATCGGCCTGCAATGCAGGAGACCGCAGTTTGAGTCCTGGGTCAGCAAGATCCCTGGAGAAGGGATAGGCTACCAACTCCAGTATTCTTGGGCTTCCCTGCTGGTTCAGACAGTAAAGAATCCACCTGCAATGTGGGATACCTAGGTTCGATCCCTGGGTTGGGAAGATTCCCTGGAGGAGGACATGGCAACCCACTCCAGTGTTCTTGCCTGGAGAATCCCATGGACAGAGAATCCTGGTAGGCTACAGTCCAAGGAGTCACTAAGAGTTGGACAGGACTGAGCAACTAAGCACACGCAACACTCCAAATATCACCACTGTCTTATTCTGGCCATTTTATCACCTCCCCAAAGAAACCCCATTTTTGTTAGGAGTCATTCTCCATCCCCTCTGACTACTTGGCCCCTGGCAATCAATATCTACTTGCTGTCTCAAAAGATTTGCCTCTTGTGGCATTTCATGTTCGTGAGTCATACTTGGGACCTTTTGTGTCCGACTTCATTCACTTGGCTTAATGTTTTCAAGGTTCATTCATGATGTGTTGGCGTGTATCAGTACTCTATACCTTTTTATGGCCCAATAATATTCTGTTGTGTAGATTTTGTTGATCTGTTCATTATTTCTTGGATATTTAGGTTCTTTCCACCTTTTGCTTATGATGAATAATGCTGTTAGGCACATTATGTACAAGTTTTGTTGTGGACGTGTGTTTTCAGTTCTCATGTGTATACACCTAGGAGGGGAATTGTTGAGTCTTATGGTAACTCATGTTTAACTTTATATTTTTTGGTTGTGCTGGGTCTTCATTGCCGCACGCAGGCTTTCTCTAGTTGTGGCAAGCAGGGACAACTCTTCATCGTGGTACACAGGCTTCTCATTGAGGAGGCTTCTCGTTGCAGGTCACAGGCTCTAGGGCACACAGGCTTCAGGAGTTGTAGCTCCTGGGCTCTAGAGCACAGGCTCAGTAGTTGTACATGGGCTTAGTTGCTCTGCGGCATGTGGCATCTTTCCAGACCAGGGATCAGGGAATGATCAATTTGTTTAAAATGTCAGTCCAAGTGTTATACAGAAAATAGATTAGTGGAGGACAGAAATAAACACAGGGAGACCTTCTGGGGTTTACTCTAATAGCTTAGGTGAGAGATGCCGACAGCTTGGGCTTGCTTAGTGGTAGATGGAGCCAGGTAGTCCGATACAAGAACTATTTAGGAAGACATTAGGACTTGGGAACTAACTGGATGTGAGGGATGAAGGAGGTGTCAAGGACTGCACTTCTGGATTGAGCAACTAGTTGTTAACTGAGGTAGGGAATATTAGATCAGAGGCAGGTTTCCAGGGACTGGGGACGCCGTGTGGACATTTTGAACTTGTGATGTCTGAAAGTCCTCTAAGGAATGTTGAGCAGACAACTGGATATACAGGTCTGGAGCTCAAGAAACAAATCTGGCACCTTTGGTATTGAGGTGCTACTTGAAACCACAAGAGTGGATGAGATCATCAAGGGGAGGGTGTGGATGGAGCAGAAGAGGTGAACAAGAATTGATCCCCGAGACTGGCAGAAAACAAGCTAGAGGGGCAGGAGGAAAACCAGGAGTGTAGTGTCACGGAAGCCAAGGGACTCCGCCGTGTGAAATGTTGCTGAAAGTCAATGAAAGAATGGGGTACGTGCCAGAATGTGTGTCCAGGATCCAGGAGCATCTGTCACCGAGGAGGAGGGATTAGCTTTGCTTGGGGCTGGGGAATGAGGGTTTTCGGGAGATATTTCTCAGAAAATAGATTCTTGAGTTGGTATAGTGTTGGTGATTTACAAGTTAATCTACTGGAAACATCTCTCCTGCAGGCCGAGATGCATCCAGAGCATTTGTGACCGGGGACTACTCTGAAGCAGGCCTTGTAGATGATGTATCCGACCTGTCATTTTCTGAGATGCTGACACTCCAAAACTGGCTTTCATTCTATGAGAAGAATTACAAATTCATTGGTAGGTATTCTGCAGGTCATTTCCATAGATTTCATTTAGTTGTCTTGAATTTGTTGCACTGGACTGCATGTGAGATATTAGTTCCCTGACCAGGGATCATACCCATGCCCCTTGCATGGGCACTCTGAGTCTTAGCCACCAGGCCACCAGGGAAGCCGCTGGGTAAACCTTCTAGAAGTGCTTTCTGCTGCTGCTTTTGCCATATGACAGGGGCTGCTAGTGAGGGCCACCTGTGCTTTAGGGCTTGGGAGATGAGAGTCCCTGCATCGAAGAACTGGAACCTTCTTGGCTCTGGCCTCCCGCAGCTGCTCTTGCTGCCACTGCTTAGACCTTACAGATTCTGACAGGATTTGAAACTAACACCAGTCCATGCAATGTGTCCACTGAAGGACTGAGCCAGAAAAGAATGATGGACGGGGGAGAGCATGAGCTTGGGGTCAGACCTACTTACTAGCTTCACAGACTCCCCAGCTACTTCATCTCCCAGTCCGTCTCCCAGGACCATGGGCACCGATTTCTCTCTCATAGCGGTGTATGAGGATTACAAAACACTGGTAAAGTGCCAGCAAAGCTCCTGATACTGAGTGAACGCTCGATGGATGACTTATTTATGTTACATAAGACAAAATAATTCAATGTGGGGAAGAACTTAGCCACAAAAATGTTATGCAATAAGCAATTCATTCATCAAGCATTTATTGAACACCTGCTCACCTCAAGTGCTGTGAAACATTGAAAAACGAGTGACAGGTGGTTCCACTCTCAGGGAACTGATGTCTGCAAGAGGGGAAGATTTGATGTTTTTCTGTCCTGGAGATCTCTACACCCAGAACAGGGAGGCTTCTATCTGGAGTGGTGTAAGACGTTGAGAGACGTCGGGGAAGGCGCCACGAGTCCTTCCAGCCAGCTCCTGATAAACCAGCAGCCAGCCAGCCACCATAGAGCCCCTGGGGCAGAGCTCTCCTGGGGGCTCAAGCTCTCCTGGGGCTTCTGCAGGAGAGGCCTCTGTCCCGCCCCCTCCCACCGTTGCGCTGACGTCAGCTTTCCTGCCGCCACAGGAAGGGTGATAGGAAGGTTCTACGGAGAGGATGGGCTCCCCACCCCAGAACTGACCCAGGCAGAAGCCATGATGACCAAAGGCTTGGAAGCGGACAGACAGGAGCTGATAGAGAAGCAGAGGTTCCCACCGTGCAACGCTGAGTGGAGCTTCATCAGGGGTAGCCGGTTCTGGTGTTCCCAACAGAGGTAAATGGGCTTCCCATCTGTTCCTCCCGCCTCTCCCCCAGATCCAGCTTCTAGGTCATCTGATCTGAGTTGTTCCCTGAGGCCATTAAGTTGAGAGTTAACCCAGGAGAACTTTGTCAAGACCCATGTGCCCTGGGATAGTGATTCTTAAGCCAGACAGGGCTTCTGAGATGCTCCCAGGCCAGTGAGGGCGGGGGAGCCTTTCACTGGGGTTGTCAACCAAGCAGGAAAGTGGGGCTGCCTCCTGGGAAGGCAGACGGCTGGGGCCAGGGGGAGCATAGAGAAAGGAGGACTCTGCCCTCGGAGGGGAAGCTGGAGGAAGCCAGGGTGGGGGGTTGGGGAGAGCATGACAGTTCAGGTGAACACCGCAGACCATCACCTTGGGAAAACGCCAAGATGGGAAGTGGAATGGTGTCCACTTTGCACAAGGCCTGGCTCACTGCCTCCCTCCCATCTCCAGAGACACTCAGGAGTTAGCGCTTCTAAGAAGCCCTATTTCCCTCTTTCCTTAGTGGAGGTGTGAGCAGAGACTGGATCGGCGTTCCCAGGAAGCTGTTTAAGCCAGGTGTCAAGCCCCACTGCGTGTGTGTGAGAACAACTGGCCCCCCGAGTGACCAGTCGCCGGATAACCCTACGCACAGAAATCGTGGGGACCTGGACCACCCCAACTTGGGGGAGTACCCAGGCTGCCCACCCCTCTCCATCACATGCTCCGTCCCCCTCTAAGCTGTACCCTGTGTGTCCGTAAACCCCAGGGAACCCTGCCTAGAGCCCTAACAAGCCGGAGGATGGCTCGTACGTGAACAAGAGGGCCTGGAACGACTGGGCTACACTCTGCAGACGGGACTCGTGCCCCTCTCCGCGGGCTCACCGTCTGGTGACTTAGGCCAGCGTGTGGCAACCTGCCTGGTACTCGTCAGTCTGTTGTTGTCACTGTTCCTTGGGTCTCCTCCTCTGGAGTTGGCAGACATTAATTAATGGGCACAGATATGACCAACTCGAAACTCACTGGACCGACACATAAAAGGACTCTGCACTCCAACAGCTTGTTTCCCAGGGACTCCCTGGCTGCCGGATCAGCCGCTGGCCTGGCCCTGCTGGTAACGCCCACCCCTGTCAGGGATCAGGGGCTCTGGCACTCCACCATCCAGAAACAAGCAGACACATCCAGAAAGGCCGGATGAATGAACAGTGCTAACACAGCCCTGTTCCCGTTCCCCATGTGCTATTGTGAGCCCTTTTGCAGCCATTCTTAGATGTAAGACCTGTGCCCAAAGGCAAACTTGCATTGACAACCAAAAGCCACACTGAGTTAATCTGAGCTGGACCCATATAGTGGTGAACCAGGACAGGCTGATTCTGGAAATGGAAAAGCTTTTGCTTGTGTAGATGCTGCAAATCCAGATCTCTCTAAACAGAGCAACAATTTATGTAGTCCTTTGTGTTTTTAATTAAAAAAAAAAAAAATTGGCTGCGCTGGGTCTTCGTTGCAGCGTGTGGGCACTCTCGTGCACGGGCTCAGTTCTCCATGGCATGTGGGATCTTAGTTCTCTGTCCAGGGATCAAATTCGTGTTCCCTGCATTGAAAGGTGGATTCTTAACTGCTGGACCACCAGGGAAGCCGCAAAGCAACTATCTAAAGCAAGGATATAATTTCTTTCTTGAACACTTCAAATTAGGGATGTGTATCTATATGTACACATGTGCTCAGTCGTGACTGACTCTCTGTGCCTCATGGCTGTAGCCCATCAAACTCCCTTGTCCGTGGAATTTTCCAGGCAAGAATACTGGAGCGGGTTGCCATTTAGGATGGTGTGCTTT
The DNA here is from genome assembly GCA_006410635.1 of Cephalophus harveyi. NCBI lineage: Eukaryota > Metazoa > Chordata > Mammalia > Artiodactyla > Bovidae > Cephalophus > Cephalophus harveyi. The sequence goes on from SJYT01053979.1 coordinate 151,017, forward strand.
CAAAGGGAGAAGTCTGCATTTTGAGCCAAAGGTGGTTTTCACAGCCCTAACACAGACACTGGGAAGCACAACATCCAAGCCTGGGCAAGGCTGCAAAAGCCAGTACCAACAGCCTGGACAGTGGGTGGTGTGTCCAGGGTCATCTGTAATCTCCCACACTGGGCCAAGTTCATGTATTACCTCCTGGATTCAAGTTAAGCAGCTGGGGGCAAGGAGTGTTCCCACATTACAGATAGGGAAACGAACCTGGCATGAATCCAGGTTCACAGTCTCCCCATCTGCACCTTCACCTCAGCACCTCCCAATCCCCTCAGCTGTTGACCTAAACATTCTCCATCCTTCTGTCTGTCTCCTCTATCATTCATCTCATTTAATAGCTTTCCAGGTCCCCTGACTAGAAAACAGGCCGCCTCCCCTTAATCAGAGTGTATTGCTATCCTATGGCCGCAGCTGCTCCTGACCCCTGGACCCTGCTCTGAGCTCCCTTTGCCACCCAGGATCTTCCTCACCTGCCCTTCGGGACCTCTCACCTCTTCCTGCCTCCCTCCCTTAAGTCTGCATTCAACGGCACACTTCCCTCCCCTCACACAAGATTCCTCTCAAATACCATATCTACCTATCTCCTGTCCCAGCAAAGATTTTATATTAATTTTAGGAGTAAAATTGCTTTATGATGTTAGTTTCTGCTGACGACAAAGTGAATCAGCCATGTGCATACATATACCCGCTTCCTCGAGGGCCACCCTTCCCACCGCCCATCCCAACAAAGGTTTTGAAAACGCCACACATGCTCACTGTCTGCTGCTCAGCCCCCATTTGCTGTGTAACAGTCGCCCGGCTTCTGCCCTCCTCTGCTCAGCAGCAGGCTCAACTCCGTGCTGGCAAAGCCATTCCACATGCAATGATTACCTACCTGGGCCTGTCACATTTGAGGGCCTTCATGCAAGCGCCCCTTGGCTTTTTCCTCATTTCCCTTATCTCCCTCCAGCATTCCTTCTCAGCCTCCTGTCCTCCACACACCCTTTTCTCCAGCTTCTCTCCTTCAGCTGTCATCTAGTTCAGGCAGCCTTACTGATCGTTTCTGCAGGCACCACAGACTCCACAGTCCTGGCATCCAATCTTCATCTTCTTCCTCGAGATTCTTCTGGTTCCCCTGGCTGGTCCCACCATGGCCATGTTAAAGCAGCCCCGTCACACCAAGGACTCCTCCCAACCAGCCGCCAGGTCCTGGCAGTCCCACCCCCTTACCTGTTCCCAGCACTCCTCTGGCTGAGGCCTTTCCTTCTCATCCGCTGTAACTGGACTCCCTCCAGCTGCAACTCTGCAGCCCCCTACTGCCAAGTCCTTTCCTGCTGATCAGGGCATTACTCTCCAACTAAACCTCTTCCATGGCTCCCGCATCTGTAGAGATGAGGCGCTAGCTCTTCAGCAGCACAGGAGGGCCTCCTGTGGTGCGTCCCCTCTCAGCCTCCATCCTGTCTCCCACCACCTCCCACGTGCTGAGCCCTCCAGCCTTCACCTTGCTGCTTTACGCGTGCAGCGCCTTCACCCAGGATGTCCCTTCTGCCCGGAATGACACCTCTTGTGCCCAGTTTGTCTAGCTCTTGTTTTGTGGTAAGTCAACTGAGAGGCCTCGCTAACTGTCAACCCACCAGTGGATTTAGATGTGCTTTCCTCTAGGAAAATAATTCTGCGTTCACTTCTAAAGTAACGACCATCACAGTGCCCTGTAACTATGAACTTCCTGCCAACCTCTTGCGCTGGACTGCAGGCTGTCTTGAGACGGGGACTGAACATTACTTGGCTGTGTAGCCCCACAGCTACTGTACCTAGCACACGGGAAGTGTGCTATTCGCTCTGGCAGATGAGGCAAGCACGGCTGAAGAACTTAATAAAGGCACAAAGCAATGAAGCTGAGCCTAGAACTCAAGGCTCTTGTCCTGATTCAGTGCCATGGTCCCGAGTCCACAGTTTGGTGTGTGTCTGCCCTCCTGGAACAGGACAAACAGTAGGAGGTGAACTTGAGTGAGGACCTCGTTCCAAGTTCCACACACCCCTTGAGCACAGTGCCTGAGGCATCCTGGTGACTCAGCCCCAGGTTAACGGAGGACTAGTGTCGCTGCCACTGCGCTCCTGAGTTATTCAGTGTTTACCAAGCGCCTGTGTCCCCTGGGGCTGGGAGGACAGTGAGGCTCCTGCCCTCGGGGAGCTCACAGTGTGGCGGAGTGAAACCCCGGCTAGAGCAGCCAGAGGCCACTCCTGGGGGAGGAACGTGGGGACAGCCTGGGGGCCAGGTCCAGAGATAGAACCTTCCAAAGACAAACTGAGAAAGAAAAGGAATGAAATGAGGCATACGAGAGCCATCCCAGCCAGGTATGGACTAATCTGACTTCCATCCTCAAAAGCACTTCTACTACCTGGGCCCCCAGACTCCTTCAAACGGGTGGCAGACACGACTGCCCGGCCTGCACCGGGGAGGAGCTCACTGTGCACACCGCGACTCGTGTACTTGCCCAGGACGGAGGACGCACCACTCATCACAGATCACCTTCCTCAGGGCAACCCTGTGAGCCAGGAAGAACCACGGTCACTTCTATTTTATAGACATGAAAACTGAGGTGCAGAAATCATGCAGCTTGCCTGTTTTGTACTCACTTAGTATTTACTGACATAATATGACCAATGTTCTCCTCAAGGATGGCTGTTAGGACTACTTGGGATTGTTTCACGAAAGCTCCTAACAGTGCCTATTAATTATGAGAAAAGCTACCAGAAAAGATTTATCAATCACTACATCTGGCCTGAACAAGGGGTGAGCAAAATGGAGGTCAGGTAAAGGAAAGGAAAACACTAGCTCAAGAAAGCGTGAGGGCCAGGTGAGCTACTGGATTTGTGCGACTGTATGGGGGGGCAGGGAATGGGTCACTAGACTTTAACTTGCAAACCCCTATTTTTGCCTTAGTTTTCTCTGAAACCCACAGTTTAACAGTCCTTCCTTCAGACCACAGCCAGCAGAAACCTCACCATGGATCTTCTCGAGTCGCTCCTAAATAATGGAGTCAGGGAATTTCCAGGGTCTGTGGAAGAGCTGCAGTGGGGTCAGATGGCTGAGCCAGAGCAGCTGTGGTCATGGGTGTGACCGTGAGCTGAAGTCTGGGCCAAGAGCACAGTACATCCAGGCAGCCAGTGGTTATGCCCACAACAGCTATTTTTTCACTGCTGTCAACAATGTGTCTCTGAAAAAAGTATTGGAAATTCAAACATTCCTGGAGGGTAGTTGTTAAAGAAATGTATTCACATGTCAGGAGTTAAAAAAAATTTTGTATATTTGTTTTTAATTCTTACTGGTACTTTTTGCGTTAAACGGAACTACAAATGTTATTAAAGTTTCCACTTTAAATGCACAATTTTACCTCATTTTATTTATAAGGATTTGTTACAGAAAATGCAAATATCAATATTTGAAAAATACATTCCATTACACGAACTCCAAAGAAACAATGCTGATAAGCGCCATGGTCCTACTGATGCCCTTGCCCCACAATGACCACCACCTGGAATGGCTTGGAAGCCAAAGTGATCAACCTAAACATGAGCCTGTGGTTTCCACCCAGGCCTCCCCCTTGGTAGAACACACAGGGATGTATGTCATGGTAACAGCCAACTCCACGCATCTGCCCAAAAAACGATGTTAAATCATTCAGTTGAGCAGGCTGCCAACTCAAGACTCCCTAGCTACAGAACACCAACATTGTCCTTTTTAACAGGTTAGTATATTGTTTACGCCACACAAAAAAGTAACTGTATAGGGAATGATCTTTCAAAGAAAGTCTTTAAGGCATCTATGATAACTTCTGGAAATTTAGTAAGTGTTTTAGTCTAATTAGTCAGCTCTTCACTGAATTACTTCCACAAAATGAGAACGTGGCTTCCAAACCCCTTTAGGAAATTGTTTGCCCTCGGCTTCTTCCTCTCCCTGGCTGGGCGTGGGGAGCTTTGGTGCCTTAGATTAGAGGGGCTGGGCTTGCCAGTTCCGTGCCCACTTCTCCTGGGGCTGGTCCTGAGGGGAGCGAGCCCAGGTCCCAGAAGCAAGCTCGTCTCTCGAGCTCCAGGCGGGGCTGTCCTGGAAGCATCCCACCGACTTGCTCATGCTACTGTCACCTGGGGAGTGAGTTTGCCTTTCAGATCTAATCACTACATAGCTCAATAGGGTTTCTCCTCCAGATTAAAAATAAAACCGAGATGGAGATAAAGGCTCTCCCCCGTCCCAAGGCTTCTCGTCCACTTCCCGCTTATGGACAAGATGAGCACAATCCCATGATTAATACGACAGGTGGGAGACAGAACCAGCAGTGGCAGTGAACCCACAAGCACATTGAGCTCCGTGCGAGGAGCCCATTCGGCGGGAGGGGGGAGGATGCGGAAAAGGGTGGTCACAAACAACCCAGGGCTCTGAGGTAGAGGGCGAGCGGCCATGTGGACCCCCACTCCTGGAGAGAGAGGCAGGTGAACTGGGCGATCTGATCCGGCCTCAACTGAATCGGCGACTGGGGCTGACAACGCATTGGCAACGAACAGAACACACATTCTAACATCATTCAGTGAGACCCCACTACAAAGAGAACTGGAGATTAAGAGGTCCTAAACACAGGCACTTAAGTTTGTAGGAAGTTTCCTGTATTCAAGGATAACAGCAAGTTAGTTTTAGCCACTCTGTTTAAACATAGCACACGGTTTGTACCTTCATCTTTAAAAAAAAAAAAAAAAACTTAAGAATACACTGTCTCACAGCTAAAAAGCAGTTAAAAAGCTAACTTAGCCTTAACAATGTTGACTGATGCAGCAAATTATATTTCAATCAAGTTTAGTCTTCCTGTTCTACTCACCCACAATTGGCAACTTTCTGAATGAATAAAACTGAGTTTTAAGCTATGGATTAAACTGTGACAAGAACAGCCAGGCAGTTCTAGAGTCAAGTTTGTTTGGCTTGGAGAACACAAAGAGAGGACCAAGAGCATGTCAAGTCCCCCCAGAGCAGCCACCATGCGAGGAACTGAGAGTGTGGCCCTCCCACCCATCGGCATGTGTCAGGGAGAGCCTAAGACTACGGAAAGGTGCTTCTTCTACAAGAACACACTCTGAAGATCCTGCAGAGCTCACAAAACGTTCCCCCCACCTCGTGGAGGCTAAGTACCATCACTATCCCTGGACTCTGTGAAGGTAAACAAGCTTGACAATTTCAAACATGATTCTAAGATTTTTTTAGAGTGCAATTAGAGGCAAGATTGTTACTGAGATTGGTGTATTACGACAGGGGCAGGACAACCAGCCTCATCCCTCACTGAATTTCCATCCTCCTCTCTCCACCACGGATGGTGAAAGAACAGGTATAAAAGTACCGACCACCTCAATTCATACCTGAAGCATAATTACCTTACTTTCCAATGACAGAATCAAACCACCTGACTAAGGTCTACTTACTCAGGCCCTGTTCAAGCAACAGAAAATGGAAACTGAACACATGCTCCACATGGTCAGGTGTTTGCCAAGACCAGTTGTTTTTCTAGAAAAATTCGGTATGAAATAGGTCACAGACTTTGGGGGATAGGGAACTCTTGTAATTAATTTTTTTCTTTGAAACACTGTGCACAAGCTCATATTAACATAGAAAGCATATATATCTTATAAATCACAGAAATATTAAAAAAAAGTAGCACTCTGGTTTATCATTTTACACACATATTTAGGCAACAGGATGTATAAATTCTACAGTGACATGGAGGACATACCCACTATCCAAACAAAAAAAACAGACTGCTGCAAAAAAATATTTAGTCCCTTTTACACATATATGCACACTTCATTAATGCAAAAAAAAATGTAGTGGTTACTAAATGTCTGAAAAAAAACCAGTATATATGATTGAGATTGTTAATCTCTGAGTATAGCTGTACAACACATATTGTTCATCTCAAGAGTGTTTTGTTTTTTTTTTTAAAGCAGTGGTATAAGTTTCTCTCTAAATGTGCATTTTTAAAAAACTGGCCAAACCTTCAAAAGAAAAAAGAAGTTTAACACTTCAGGGTTAATATATATGTACTAGCAGCGACTAAGGCCTGACAGGTTCCGGGGGCTTCATTCAGCACATGAGCCTTCCAAAACAGGGTCACACATGCTTGGCCAGGGCCTTTGGCTGGTAGCTCTCACAGGGCAGATCAAGAACCTACACAGAGCTGGGACCCAGGCATGAGGGCGCTCACAGAGTAACTGGGAAGGTTTTAGCAAGAAACACTCATGTCAAAGAGATGGGACCTGCTGGTCTGAGGCTGCAGATTCCCTCTCCTCACTTGGCCCCGTGTGACTCTCTTGCTCCAAAGGACACTCCGAGGGAGTTTTCCGTTTAAGACTTAGTGTGAGCTGAGGTCCAGTCAAAGCTGACTGGTAGAATCACTGATGTACAGATATGTGAGGGTACTTTTGAATATGGACTTTTAAATTGGAATCACCAGTAATGCAGCTATATAAAAAGTGCAGCACAATAAAAGTGCATTTTCTCTACCACTGCCTAGCGGCAGGTAATTGAGGACTCCACAGACAGGACACAGCAAGATGAGAGAACAAAATGGCTGCTAGGAGGCGTCAAGCTGCCAGAGTGCAGCTGGACACCCCAGTACATGAATACTGGTAAAGCTTTCAGTTGTTAAGGCCACAATTTTTCAGCTCTCATCTTTGAACCCTGTTTAGAAAGATTTCACCTTTTTTAAAGGGGTAGTTCACTAAAAATACAGCTTAGCTTTTCCAAAAAACAAAAAAAAAGAGTGAGAGACTTCAGGCCAAGAGGATCCTATTTACCTTTATGAAAACACTGTGCGGAGAAGTCCACAGCCACTCACCCTAGAGGAAAGCCAGCTCTCGTTGTGCAGCCAGACACCGGCTTCCTATGGTCAGGCTCAGCCTGGGAAGTCTGCCCAGGCAGGAGATATCATGAATGCTCTGAGATGGACACTAAGCTACTGGAAGAGAAAATAGGTTTCAAGTGTCCTTGTACATTGCTAGCAGAATGGGGTCTAATTCCTATCATATTTACCATTTAGACTAAAAGGCCTGGTCCGACTAGTGAGACATCTAGCGACCTCGATCATGGTCTGACACACTGACAATCATACAGCGTCATCTGAAATGGGATCTATCACCCTGGTCCATAACTGTTCCAGTCTCTTGCCGCGGGAAGATGACTGCCAGCTCCTGCTCTAGGTGGGGTCAGGCTGGTGAGCAGAGCAGCTGCTGGGGAGGCGACTGAGGATGTGGTCTGGACCTTCCTGGGGGCTCACTAAGAGACACCCCCCAAAGTCAGGACATCAAAGCAAATGTTGCAAACTCGCACAGGCTTGTTCAGATCAAACTTTATAATAGGAATCTCCTTGGTCGAGCATTTATGGCAAAGAAGACGTCCGCAGTGACGACTGTGGAGGCAAAGAAAAGAGGTGTGAGGGGTTCTCGAGAGTATACTGCGGCTGGGCGTGTGAGCACTGTCACGGCAACCCCCGCAGCGGGCACACGAGCCCGTCCTGGCGCTCTGCAGTCAGCTCTGCCCCTTGCCGGCTCACTCACACTGAGGCCTGTATGACTGACAGTCCGTGATTACAAAATTCTGCCAGTAATTAAGATAAAGTGATCCGGAAAAAGCCTTTTGCTTTAAGGCTCAAGACAGGCTCAGCAAGAGCTAGAGAACTCTCACACTTGGGGAAGATGATGCGAGGCCTGATGGGCTGCCTAGGACGATGGACCCCAGCATTCCACAGGAAAGCCACCCATCTGAGTGTCTGCTGGCCTCCCTACGTCTCTAGACGTGGGCAGGGTCCCGTGGTCAGGTTTTTCCCAGGAGAGTACCAGGCCCTGGCAGGTTCATGGTTTCTCGTGGGGAAAGGCAGAAGCAATCCGCAGAAACCTCCTTACTCCTCTGGTGGCTGACTGGGGGTGGGTCTTACCAGTGATGTTTGCGCGTTGTGACTCCGAACTTGGCAGTGCACTCGTAGCAGTTGGAGCCATCGCACCACGGAGGCTCCTTGGACAGCATATCTGTAACACAGCACAAGACCAGTTCCTGTCGGATACTGACTGTGTCCAGCCAAACCGGGGAGCAGGGGGAGGAGGGAACTGGACAGCAAACAAAGGAACACATCGCAGAGGGACACGAGGGACAAGAGGGCAACAGAGCAAGCCTCCTTTCACTGTGCTTTGCAGATACCGTCATCTTTTTCACAAGTCGAAGCTCTGTAGTGACCCTGCATGGAACGCGTCTACTGGTGCCACTTCCCAACAGCATTTGCTTACTTCATGGGGCTGTGTTACACTCTGGTAATTCTAACAATATTTCAAATTTTTTCATTATTATTATATTTGTTGTGGTAATCTGTGATCAGTGATCTTTGATGTTACTATTTTGTTTTGGCATTTTTTAGCAATAAAGTATATATAAATACATTGTTTTTTAGACAGTGCCGCGGCATATGCAACAGACTACAGTATTATGTAAATATAGCTTTTACATGCACTGGGAAACCACAAAGCTTCATGTTGACTTACTTCATCGCAATATTCACTTTACTGTGGTGGCTGGAAACTGACTGAGGTCTGTCTACTCTAACCGGGTCACACAGGAGAGGAAAAGTCAGTGGGCTAAACCAAAGGCCATTCTGAAGGATGCAAAGATTCGGCATCACCTGAAGGATGAAGGGTGTGCAGACATGTAGCCGGGAGTGCTGGGGAGACCTGCCTGGAGCCAATGGATTTCCGGTAGGATCTGGGGAAGCGGGAATCTGACGGGGCCCCAAAGCAGGACATGCTGTAAAGAGACTGCTAACAAAGACAGTCCCCAACCCTGCTCAAAGGCGCTTTGCGGGATTCACAGACAAAAACCTAAACCATGTGGTGCCTCAAAAACTGCCATCTCAGATTGCACAGCAAGTCATCCTGAGATTTCAAGACCACCAGTACATCTGGGTAACAGACACTGCCAGCGTGCCTGCACTGACGGAGCTGAACGCGGGCCACTCACCTAAGAGTCTAAAGAGCAGCTGCTTGGTAGCGACCTGGTAGTTGAAGATGTTGACCCCTTGGTTGTTGTTTACCCCCAGGCGGGCCCCCGAGCGGACGATGGCACGGCACAGGTTGGCATTCCCTTTCATGTACGCCAAGAGCAGCACTGGAAAACAAAACCACACGCAGGGCTACTGCCCACCCGGGCCCAGCCTGGCCCTGCCAAAGGGCCAGCAGAGGATGGCCAAGGGCAGGACACAGCCCTGGCAGGACATTCGTTAGCAAAGTCCCCATGACACACAGAGGGCCCAGAGCTCTGCAGAGGATCTGCAACATCTTGCAGCCAAGGACCAGTCATGAGCCAGGGGCTCCAGAGCGACCCTCCGGCTCCAGAGACACACTCTTGCTCATTCAGAGCTTTGCCACAAGAGAACTGAGGAGGGAGCAGATGCTGTGGGAAATATGCACCACTGTCTCAGCTGCCTTCCTCCTGTACAGAACACTCTCCACACAAGCAACAAATTCTGAAGACTGGTGAGGTGTGCACACACAGAGAAAACCATAAACCAGTGTGGTCAGCCTGCTCCAGAAAGTTACTCGACCCCAGGGAGCCTCTCTCCTGTGCCGGCAGTGGACACCCAGGCTCTGGCCAGCCCACCCTCCTGGTCCTCCCTACGACTACAGCTACCAGCAGCTCCTTTTTGCTTACATTTCACAGATACTTTATTTAAATTCTTTAATTCTGCAAATGATTCACAAAAATTAGGTTATTATTTCAAAAGAGGAAGCAGGCATAGAGAGGTTACAATATATACCTGGTCACCTTGCTGGAATATGATGGAGCTGGGTATCTGAAACCAGGTCTGTGTAATTCAGAAGCCTGTGCGTGAAGCACCTGCCTGCTTGCCAGCTCCTGGACCACGCTGCTCGCTGGAGCAGGTGCGGGCCAGCAGCTCACTCCCAGGGCTGACCTCTGGGAGTGGTCAAGGCTCGCCACTGCCGGCTTAAAAACATGTCCCCCATGAATCAAGGCCAAGAATTCTTCCCAAGGTCAAGAAACAACAACCAAACATTTGGTCCCATGCAGAGGTCTGGGCTACTTCTTGGTGACAGCACTGCTGTCAAAGGCCACAGAGGCTCTGTCTGGCGTGAACGGGGACACAGCAGCAGTGAACAGTCCAGACAGCCCTGGGCTGGGAAGAGAGAGACTTGGGTTCCATCTTTGTTTCCTTACTTGAAACGTGGGAACACACTACATGTACTGCTTACCTTACATGGTTATTGTGAGTATTCAGGAAGAAAATGAATGCAAAAGTACATCAAAAGCACTATGAAAGGAACACAAGTTAACACAGTGATTGTGGGTGGTGAGAGTACTACCACGAGAGAGGCCTGTTTATCAACCCCCTCAATCAAACATCAGCCTTTATCTGTAGAGAACACGCCTTCTCTGTGAATATGTACTAGGGCCCATTTCCTCCTTCTGAAGCACCTGTGAGGCAACTGTATTTCCTCTCTCTCTCGGGATCTGAAAGCTTGGGAAGGGACCTAGTTGACTAGACACAAGGTAGATGAGGCCAACAGAAACAGGTGGGTCAGCCTGTCTGGACATGGGTATGGCTCTGGAGCACTACATACGCTTTAGATGTGCTTGTACCTAAAGTCAAACACTGCCAACTTCCGCCTCAGGGATCTGTGATGACACTTGCAGAGCCCAGCTGAAATGCACGGGGCTGAGTGTCCTTCAGTAATGACACGTGTGCCTGGGCTCCTGATTTTCTAGGAAGCAAGGAACACCAGTGAGACAGGACCGACAAGAGCCTCACCACATACCTGTGTTTCCTTCTGCATCCGGTTTATCCAGAGGATACTCAGGCATGCACTCTAAGAAGAGATCAAAGATGGCTGCAGCATTCTCCTTGCCATACTGTCCCAAAATGTGCAGTGGCGACTGGCCTCTGAGAAGACAGACTGGAAAAGTTAGGTGTGTCTCTGCCATAGCCATCATGCATAAAAGAAATGGGGCTGTCTGAACTCTGTGATGCTGGATAAATCTAAAAGACACAACAGTCATAGAAGTTTTCCTAAAACGTATTTTCAAAAAGAAAAGTTCCAGGGCACTAAAGGCTGGTCAAGTGCCCTAGTGACCAGTTCTGCATTGGGCACCTGGGGCTCATGTAAGATGCCCGTGACCACCAGCTCGAAGGGGTGCAACAGGGGACGTGGAGTCCTGGCCTCTGCTCTGAACCACACATACTCACCGTAGATTAAAGGCTTCAGCATCCACGGTGCACTCTGTCAGGAGGACCCGGATGTTGTTGAGTCGGCCATGCATGACAGCAAGATGAAGAGCTGGGGAGGAAATCCTCTTACAGCGCGAGCCCAGATGCACACACAGAGCATCTCAACTCTTCTCGGCCTCACAAATCTCCCACTGAATGGGACCCAGAGCCCTCCTTTCCAGTCTTCACTGCCCCCAAGAATAAATCTAAATGCAACCTCCTAAGATTTGCTTTGTGCCTCTGCAGTTATCCAAAGGCGAGATTTAATGATTTCACAGGAAGCCATTTGGGTTTCTAGGGTCACCGATCACATCAGGAGGCTGCCCAGGTGCCCGTCAAGGAGCAGGCTGCATGCCCAGCTCAGCGCATTTCCTGTCACAGCCTGGCCCCTGTAAGAGCCAATCTCTAGGACGGGGAACAGACCCAATGGTGCATGCTGCCCTGCCACCCCAGAAGGAAGAGATTGCTTGAGGCCCTTGGCACTGCACACAGGGAACGTCTGGGAATTACCGTTATTTCCATTCTCATCCACAGCAGCAAAGTCAACTCCATTCTCCAAGAGGACTGAGCAGATGGTGGGAAGGTCCTGCTGGGCAGCAAGGTGGAGGGCAGTCTGGCGGTGCTTGGTTAATTCATTCACTTTGGCACCTGCAAGAAGCTGATGAAGTTGATTACATGAGCAGCCGCTCTGCCACCACTAACCAAGGTCTGGCGTAAGGGGGCAAGCCTGCCAATCTCCTGCCCTCCAGGGTTTGCCCTCCTGGCTAATCTGGGAGCTAACTCCTGGGGAGGCTCAGGCCCACAAAAATCTGTCCCAAGGGAAAAGTGGCAATTACCAAAATGTCCAAAAAGCTTCTTTCTCCTTAGGAGAAGGAAATGGCAGCCCACTCCAGTGTTCTTGCCTGGAGAATCCCAGGGACGGGGGAGCCTGGTGGGCTGCCTTCTCTGGGGTAGCACAGAGTCGGACATGACTGAAGTGATTTAGCAGCAGCAGCAGCAGGACCCAAATATACTAAGACTATGGGATATAATAAGACTACAGAGGACTGCAGTGTAGTTCTGCACCATCCTCACGCACAGTGGACACAAGGAGAGATAGAGAAATGTGTACATACACACAAACACGTGCACACACGCTGAAGATGTTTAAAAGCACATACACCAAACTCAAGGCAGAGCTGGGAGTGAAAGGGAGATACTAACCGCTTTCTGTCCTTTGGTGTTTTAAGTTTCTCCACAATAAAAATATACTCTTTGTGCATTTTTTTTTAAAAGAAAGAAAGCAACACAGAGAAGTGCAGAATCAAGGGAAGAAGGCCCTTTAAATAATATATATTCATTTATCATCCACTTTCTAACAAAGTTTCAAAGACAGCTGCTAATAGAAAAGACTACATAGTGAATAAATACCGTAGCATATATTTGAAAGTTGCTAAGAGAGTAGACTTAAAAATTCTCAGGCTTCCCAGGTGGTCCAGTAGTTAAGAATCTGCCTTTCAATGCAGGGGCCACTGGTTTGATCCCTGGTCTGGAAAAATCCCACATGCCACGAAGCAACCAAGTCCAAGAGCCACAGCTACTGTAGCCTGTGTGCCCAGAGCCTGTGCTCTGCCGTAAGAGAAGCCTCTGCTTATGAGAAGCCCGCGCCCCACAACAGAGTAGCCCCCGATCAACCGCAACTAGAGAAAAGCCCATGCACAGCAACAAAGACCCAGCACAGCCAAAAAAATAAAATATGTAAATGAATCTTTAAAACAAACCAATCCTCATCACAAGAAAAAAGTTTTTGTAACTATGAATGGTGAAAGATGTTAAGTAGATTCGTGGTGATTATTTTGCCAAATATACAACTATCAAATCAGTATGTTACACAAAATATACAACGAAACACAGTATGTTGTGCTTAGTTGCTCAGTCATGTCCGACTCCTTGCAACCCCACAGAGTGGAGCCCACCAGGCTCCTCTGTCCATTGGATTTTCCAGGGAAGAATACTGGAGTGGGTTGCCATTTTCTCCTCCAGCAGATCTTCCCAACCCAGGGACTGATCCCAGGTCTCCTACATTGCAGGCAGGTTCTTTACCATCTGAGTCACCAGGAAAGTCCAATATGTTGTATACCTGACACTAATGTTGTCTGTCAATTCTGCCTCAAAACATTAAGTAATAAAAACTAATGACAAAAAGAAAGAGAGAACTCCCTGGAAAGCGCCAGCTGAGAGCCTGGCATGGAGCAGGTGGACAGAGACATGATCTCACCTCCTGATGCCCCTGCCTGCCTCTGCCACCCATAACCTGCCTTTCCTCATGGCCTCACCTCAGCATCTGCCCACTGGGCACGCAGGACATGTGGCCCACAGACACACCTGCTCTCCCGAGTGTCCTAGCTGCTCCCTAAATGCCCACTGGCCTTTCCCAATTCATGGCAAAATACCTGTGACAAGAGAGTCTCCACACACCCTACATGCTTTGTCCACAACTTACAGCAGTAAATGTTTCAGGGACACTCACCAAGTTGCGGACAATAATCTCCGAGCCTGCCTGGACAGCGAGGTGCAACGGGGTCAACTTGGACGCATCCTGGACTCTGGAATTGACGTTTGCCTGGACGCTGATCAGAAACAGGACGCTTTCAATATCAGAGTTTTGAACTGCCACGTGCAGAAAATTCCGGCCCTTGTTATCCACCTAAGGCAGTAAGTGGGAACCAAAATGTTAGTGGGTGTCCCCCACAAGAATGCCTCCTGAGCACCTGTGAGCTGCACTGACCACCAGAGAGGCCGCACTGCAGTCCTCCCGACCCCAACCCCCAAATTACAGACCCACTCTGCGTATTTGTCCAGAGGACCGTGTGTACATGGCCACATCCATGTGGTCAGAAAAAAGGAGCTAAGCCAGCTGCCCTGGCATCCTCCTGCAGCAGGAGTGGACCTGGAAGGCCAAGCAAGAGATAGCTGAAGGACAGGAAGAGGAGGCCAGCAGAACACTGGACTGCACAGGGAAAGGCACAGGCGATGCTGGCCGTGGGCGTCTCCTGGTTTGGCCAAAACAAACACCCAGCACTCTAACACCACAACTGCAAGGCCAGGCTGACCCATGAGCCGACAAATGAGCCTTCAGAAATCTCCAGCAAAGTCTCCTCTTTCAGTGAGCTACAGGATAATAACTCGTGTTGGGGAAGGCCGCCAACAGTATGTCACAGACTTTGTTCCACTGATGTACAGCGACAGCGGGTCATTCAAATCCAACCACAGAGGGTACGCCAAACACCAGGGCTGTCATGTCAGTGTGAAGAAGCAAGGGAGACACACATGCTACACACACGACACATTCCTTCATATCACACACACACACACCCATCCACCCCCCGACTCACACATACACCCAGCATCCTTCACACCACACACACATCTACCCATCCAACCCCCGACACACACCACCCCCCACATCCTTCACATCACACACACATCCAGCCATCCACCCCCGACACACACACACACCCAGCATCCTGCACATCACACACACATCCAGCCATCCACCCCCCGACTCACACATACACCCATCCACCCTCGACACACACACACACCCAGCATCCTTCACATCACACAAATCCAGCCATCCACCGCCCGACACATACATACACCCAGCATCCTGCACATCGCACACACATCTACCCATCCAACCCCCAACACACACCACCCCCCACATCCTTCACATCACACACACATCCAGCCATCCACCCCCGACACACACACACCCAGCATCCTGCACATCACACACACATCCAGCCATCCACCCCCTGACACACACATACACCCATCCACCAGATGTGTATAAGAGACAGACACAGAGAAGTGCAGAATCAAGGGAAGAAGGCCCTTTAAATAATATATATTCATTTATCATCCACTTTCTAACAAAGTTTCAAAGACAGCTGCTAATAGAAAAGACTACATAGTGAATAAATACCGTAGCATATATTTGAAAGTTGCTAAGAGAGTAGATTTAAAAATTCTCAGGCTTCCCAGGTGGTCCAGTAGTTAAGAATCTGCCTTTCAATGCAGGGGCCACTGGTTTGATCCCTGGTCTGGAAAAATCCCACATGCCACGAAGATATCCTCCCCCCCAGACACACACACACACCCCTATCCACCCCCAACACACACACACACCTAGCATCCTTCACATCACACACACATCCTCCTATCCACCCCCGACACATACACACATCCACCCATCCACCCTTGACACACACACACATCCACTCATCCACCCCCAACACACACACCCATCCACCCCCAACACACACAGACACCCAGCATCCTGCACATCACACACACACACACACCCATCCACCC
>SJYT01053979.1:167220-276063 GCA_006410635.1 Cephalophus harveyi
CCCAGAATCCTTCACATCACACACACATCCACTCATCCAACCCCCAACACACACACCCCCTCCCACATCCTTCACATCACACAGACGTCCACCCATCCACCCCCCGACACACACATACACCCAGCATCCTTCCCATCACACATACATACACTCAGCATCCTTCCCATCACACACACATCCACCCATCCACCCCTTGACACACATACCCAGCATCCTTCACATCACACACACATCCACCCATCCACCCCCTGACACACACATACACCCAGCAATGTATCTGCACTGGTTTCACACTACATGGGGAGGAAAAGGTGAAAGGACTGTCTCATTCAAGAACATTTTACCCCGTGTGAGCAAGGGCGAGGTTAACACCTATATAATCAGTCACACCGAGGCAAATGCTGAAGAAAAGGGATGCATGGAAGCCTCAAGTACAAACCCAAAGTCTTTATCCATGTTAGGACTTTTGTTCAGGTCCCAAATCTCCATTTCACCTTTATATGGCTACTCAGACATCTCAGCAGTATTCTAAGAGCTGGACGGAGAGGCACTTATCTGAGGACTGACCTGACAAACCCACATCAGCTCCCACCTCAGACCAGTTGCCAGTCTCCTGGCCCAGTCTGCTGCTACAGGTCCACAGCTCATCGTCTAGAATGAGGACAACTGAAACTGCTAAGCTGAATCATGGCAGCTCCTCTAAAACCCAAAAGGTCCTCCAGGTCAGTTTAAGCCTTTCTAAGATATTCACTGCTAGGGCAAGTAAAACACCAAGAAAAAGCAAAGGGTGCCCGCAGTTCTGCAAGATGAGAATTCCTGTCACCAGGCCCCCTTCCTTGTACACGTGGCACCACTGGGTGGCTGATGTGCAGGGCAGAGTAGGCACATTCCATCCAGCAGTGACCAGGCACCTGAATGGCCAAAACTGAAGAAACACCTTTATACGGAAGAGACCTGTTTAGTTCGTGACCCGTGTTTAGCCTGGGTGCCACTCGCTCACCTGCTCAGCAGCCCCGGACTCTCGTTTCAGGATGGCCTCGGCCGCCTTGTTGTTCTTGCAGGTCATGGCGCAGGCGAAGGGGGTCAGGCCCTGCCGGTCTCGCACATTCAGGTGGATGTCGGGGTGAGAAATCAGCAGCTGAATGATGACACCATGTTGGTTGCTGATGGCCACGTGGACAGGCGTTCTTCCTTCTGCATCCTTTGGGGCACAGATTTCAACATCCAGGTGAAGATAAAATCCAGGAAAAATATGACACGGAAAAAGTTTTAAATCAAATTCACTTCTGAGAATCAACACTGCCACTCTGAATCTGAAATCATCTCTTCAAGAGGCCAAACACAGGATGACTGACAGCCACTCTACCTCCATGCTCCAGTAACCCAGGGAAACAAACACATCTGGTTTAGAGAAGCTGCAGTCAATCTCACCTTTAAGTTAAACCACTACTCATCTGCCAGATGAGTAAAGCAGTGCACACGGCTAGAATGCTGAAAAGCATCAAGGAACATGACTCAGGGATGCCCCATTGAGCTACTGAACATTTTCTTAAATACAGTACTCAGCTTGGGACTGGAACAAATTCCCAATGGCAATCTGTAACTAATGGGGGCAGGATAAGTTGACTTAACAAACCTTCTTCATTTTGTAGAAAGGACAAAGACACAGAGGAAAAAAGTTTTGACCTGGAATAATTACAACTATGAAACAGGCTGTGGGAGCTTCCTGGAGGCTCAGTGGCAAAGAATCTGCCTGTAGTGCAGGAGATGCAGATTCAATCCCTGGATTCCCTGGGTCGGGAAGATCCCCTGGGTCGGGAAGATCCCCTGGAGAAGGAAATGGCTACCCACTCCAGTATTCTTGACTGGAAAATTCCATGGACAGAAGAGCCTGGTAGGCTACAGTCCACGGGGTTACAAAGAGTCAGACACCACTGAGAAACTAAACAACAACAAGACATCTGTATGACCCAGGAGACAGTCACTTCCTGTGTCTGTCCGTTTGGCCCATTCATGGTAAAGCAGGGGCCCAGGACCAGAAACTGCAAGGTGTCCAGACAATAGAGATTTCCCTGATTCTGGGGTGACCATCCCTCTACCCGGAAAAGAGAGATCCTCCATACCTGTGCATTTACAGTGGCACCAAACTCCAAAAGACACTGGATTGTCTCTTCCAGCCCCCAGGAGGCTGCCAAATGCAGAGGGGTCTGCCCATCTCTGGCCTCTTCCTCTCCTTCCCCATTAGCACCAGGCTGTCTGGGACTATTCACGTCGCAGCCACTGAAAGGAAGGGGACGTGAGAGGAAGGCATGCTGACAGGCATGGAGCAGCAGCCTCATCCAACCCCACAGAAAGCCTGCTGCCGCCAAGGACTGTAGTCCTTGGTCTCAAATACTGCCGTGTCCTGCTCCCATAGATTCTTCAGCAACTGGTCCTGGAGGCAACTTGGGTGTCAGAACTCTTAAAAGCTTCCCAGGAGATTCGTGTGCATTTAAAGATTGAGAATCATGGCTTGAACGCTGTCCTGCACAACCTCACTCTGCACTCTCCCACACCTCCTGCACTCTGAGGCCATGGAGGCTGTCCTGGCTCCGGCATCGGGATGGAGTCCGGCGGAGGCCATTCGGTTTCCTCCACACCAGCCTCTTGGTCTCATTTTGTGTGAAAGGGTCTGATCTGATGACAGGGGCCAATATGGTTCCCAAAGCAGGAAACTGGCTTAGTTTTTAGACTCTCTGATCTCGGTACACAAACTTCTTTCCTCATCAGACAGTCGAGTCCCTGGCTGCCCTGACCTGACAGAACAGTGACCCTCTCTAGCCTTCAGTATGAAGGTCAAGCCAGCTACAGGCATGTCAAGACTACAGTTGGAATAAGAGAGAAGAGAGCCAGTTTGCAATAGTCCAAACAGGATCTGAAGGGATACCCAGGCCTCTCAGACCTGCGAATGAGAAAGCAGGCGATGGGCTCGTTGTTCTCATCGATGGCTCTGTGCAGCAGTGTCTGGAGGCAGCCACTTGGACCTGGGCCCCAGCACGTGGCGTCACAGCCGTGCCTGACCTGCAGGGAAGCACAGGTCACTCTCAAACGGTGTCCAGCAAAGCTGAATGTGCTTATTACCGTCTCTCAGCCCTAAGCTACCATTACGTACATTTTTCAGATAAGATCCAGCTGATAGTTAACCAGTAATTATTTTAATCTGTACCATTCACTCGTTTTACAAACACTGATTAAAATCTGCTTTGGTGCAAGCTTGTGCACTAGGTTCTGCGGGAAGGATTTGAGAAATAAAAGAAAGATGTGTCTGATCAGCACCTTCTAAAGCTGTGTCCTAGAAGGGACAGAAAACAAACAAGTGTCTGCACACACGCACGTGCACACATACACACACACACTCTTACTTACAGCCTCCAGTAATACATACTCTGCAAAGAACTGGTAATCTCAGGAACAACTGGCTAAAACCCTCAGGTGCAAAATGTCTTAAAAATCACATTTCAAGCCCTTCAGAAAACTGAATGAGCTTTCGAGGTTACGTCCACTTTTGGGCTCTGTCTGCTGAATAAGGGAGACACTCCTGAGGTTTGAGAACTTAGCACTGTGGTGACAGTCAGGGCAGCTCATAGCCAGCTAAGCCACCTCAGTAGAAGACCCCGGAGGAGGGGCCTCAGCTCTCCTACTTTTTAGTAGTTTTCTTGATAAAGACAGCCTGAGAAAAGATGTGGGCTGTGACTATGTTGAACCCCAAGTTTCCTGAACACGACTTTCAAAAATGCTCATTCCTGACCCAATATGCTACTTGGCAGATCTCCTACTCGTTATGATCACAGTGGAGGTGTCAAATCCATCTCTGACACAAATGACTCCCCCATGTAAGTGGAGCGGAAGCTGAGCTTGTCTCACCAAAGTGGATGCGATGTCCTCCAGGTTATTTGCCAGTGCAAGCCACAGCGGGGGGTTCCCCTGCTCATCCGGCACAGACATGTCAGCTCCTCGGGTGCATATGGCATCCACGACGAGGGGAAGCTGATTCCTGATAGCCAGCTGAAGGGCTGTCTCCCCATCCTGAGTCCTGCTGGGACACGGACACCAAAACAAACGTGGAGCTGGGATCAAATGACAGAGGGTGCCCTTCTGGGCATCCTGGAGGCCAGAGTCCATTGTACCCCAAACACGCTTCACTTACATTATCAATATTCTTTCAGAGAAATTCAACCTGTCAATAGCATCTGTCCCTACTGCCTTTTAAAAAAAGAGTATCACCATGCTTTCCTGTTGCACCCAACTGCTCACCACACTGAAGTCTTACAGCTGCTTCCACAGCCTCTGGATAAAATGCCACCCTGACCACCCTCTTGACAAACCACTTTCATCCATTCACTGTAGGTCAGCTGACCCTGAAGATAAATTCGTTTAAAAAAAAAAAATAAAAAATTTTACCTGTGTATTTTTGCCCTATAAGCCTTCCCTCCTGTTTTTTTGTTTTGTTTCGTTTTTTGCCGCACTATGGATCTTAGTTTCCCGACCAGGGACTGAACCCAGGGCCCCTCAGTGGAAGTGTGGAGTCCTAACCACTGGACTTCTAGGAAATTCCTCCTCAAGCCTTTTGATAGCTCATTTGTTGGAATGTTCTTCATTATTAAGTGAAATCCCTACTTAAACAATTGATTTCTGGATTGTCCATTTTGGTAAGCTTTGTGCCATACTGTGCCCTGGTCTCAAAAGGTTCAAGTAAGACCAAAGTACACAATTCCTCCTTTGAGTTCCCCTTCTCAACACTGTACCTGCACTTTTTGAGAATTACTGTTTCTCTTCCTTTATTTAACAAGGAACAAAAATCTTCCCTACAAGTGAGGCCATGCATTTGAACCATGTCAATTAAATGTGACCTGGTGCAATGGCGGATGCTGCTCCAGCCCACCTGACGTTTATGTCCGCCTGGTGCTCCAGGAGGAAGAGGGCGCTCTTGCTGTCCTGCCTCTGCATGGCCATGTGCAGCAAGGTCTGCCCATCCGACATGGTGTCATTGATGCAAGCCCCAGAGCCCAGCAGCTGTGCTGCGATTGTGTGCATGCCTGCAAGAGACAAGCCCCGATTAATGCTGGCTCAGCTTCTCCCACTTTCTCAGCCTCTTACTGCAACAAACACGCCCTCTTGACTTCGCAAGGCCAGCAGGTTTCCACATCACTAGAGGCTTAACCCAAATAGAAAGGCTAGTCTACGCAAACCATTAGCTCCAACCTTTCCACCTCCCTCCCTCGCACACCCACCCTCTGTCGCATGCCTGTCTGCAGCCGCTGACACTGCCTTACCAGTCCACAATGCCAGGCCCAGCACAGTCTGGTCTCGAGAATCCTTGAGACTGAAGTCCGGAATAATTTGCAAGTTGTTGGTGGCATGAAGAGCATTAGCTATGTTTTTTAAAAGGAAAAAAACACCCGATTTCACCATCCTGTGGATCACATTCAAAGTACTCAAGAGAATGCAAGCTCAGTTTCAAACTGACTGACTGATCACTTCTATACAAAGAGAAGTGACAGACCTTGTTGTGGGAAGTGGAAGCCAAGACGTTTGATAATTTGGAGCAAAGCTTATGAGGAAAATGAATGGTTGTAAAGGTTAAAACACTGGGTGTTCACAAAAGGAAAACAGGCTCCACTATGGAAACACACATTAATTTCTTGATCACCAAAAAGGGATCAAACAATGAACTGGCAACATTTTTTTTTAATACATAAGCCCTACCATCTTATACCTCCTGTGTGGGCAAAGAAGGCAAAGCCTACCTAACACCCCACTTCCTTCCACAAGCATAGCGCTAAAGGACGCTGGCCTTAACAAGGATGCTGCTGCTGCTATTTAGTTGTTAAGCTGTGTCCGACTCTTTTGTGACCCCACGGACTGTAGCCCAGCGGGCTCCTCTGTCTGTGGGATTCCTCAGGCAAGAATACTGGAACGGGCTGCCATTTCCTTCTCCAGGGGATATTTTCGACCCAGGGATTGAACCCTCGTCTCCTGCACTGACCAGTGGTTTCTTTACCACTGAGCCACCAGGGAAGCTCCAACAAAGATGCAGGCAAGAGTAAAACAAATTTCAGGGCAGGAAGGAGAAAAACTGGAAAGTGACACTCTGAGGGAAATCAGCCTCCCACAGGGCAGGAGCTTCCTTAGCCCCCTCTTTCTGGCTCCTCTCTCATGGTTCACTTGCCAGGGAGGCTCAGAGGTGGATGAGAGGGCTGACCAGCTCGTGGAAGAGCGGTGGTAACAGAGTTCTCAGAGACAGTGCTCACAATGAGGGAAAGCTCTGCTCGACCTGCCCCTGAAGTATGTCCTGGGAAAACCCCCCAAAATAAGAGAAGGGAGGTACAAGGTTTTAACACCTTAACCCCACAGGTGAAGTGGGCAGGCCCCATTCTACAAATGTACAAAGGAAAAAACTGTAGCCAGAACCAGACTATACACTTATCTGGTTGGACCTCAAAGGATTTTTCGGGTAAGAAAACTCACCAAAAGGAGAAACATCAACTGTGTCATTAACTACTCTAAATCACTGTTCAGAGGTCACAGTGATGGGTAGTAACCCCCATCTTTTGGGGACTAGGACCCCCAAGTTCCCACCTTTTTGCTCCAGGATGACAGACACCACATCTGGATGATTATAGGCGATTGCCATGTGCAGGGGCGTCTGCAGGTAGACGCTGCTGTCCGCTGAGCTGGGTAGGAACACGGCCTCCTTTGGGGATGGCAGGGCCTCCTCCGTCTGCAGGTTTGGGTTGGCCCCCTGCTGCAGCAGCTCTGCAGTGAGGTTGGCCAGGCCATGCCGACAGGCTGTGTGCAGCGGGGTTTCTCCCTGAACGGAAACAAGTGGCCCTGGTCAGAGCACTTTAGACTGGGAGCCCCTTTGCAAAGGGATGAAGCCAGCCTGTGCGCTGTGACACAGGTCCCCAACGCCAGATGCAGCCCCGGGGTCATCCTGTCGCCGGTTCCATGACCTCTGTCCCACGTGCTCCTCAGGTCTCCTTTCCCTCCCCCACGCTGTGCCATCGTCCCAGATTCCTCGAATGTCCTCCCGGCATCCTCCAAATGCCCTGGATCCTCATCTTCTGCATTTCCACCCTTCACTTTGCTTTTATAATTATTTTGCTAATTATAAAAATAATACATGATTGTTATTAAAGAATTATCACAGATGACCTCCAAGTGTCCACCACTAATGTGGTGCTGTCTCTCGACCACCACACTAAGCCCTGCTTCTCTGACCGGTTCGTATCAACTTCATCTGGAACTCTGATGAAGAAGACCCCCTTCTCCCACTTTTAAAAATTTTAGAAACATTGTAAACTGGCATTACAGGTACTGATTCAATATTCAAAAGGTACAGGAGAATACAGTGAGAAGAAGCTTCCCCTCATGCCTAGCCCCCATCACCCAGTTATCCTCCCCTGAAGGAAGCATCACTGCCAGTTTCATGTTTCTATCAAGTGACAGAATAGCCACAGGGAGACATACACACACGTATGTATGTGTGAATACGTACACATATACACATAGAGACACACGTGCGATTTTTCACCCAAATAAATGGGAACAACCATCAACACCCTGCTCTGCACCAGCTCCTATTGAAGCTACATATACTTATTGAACAAGTCGAGTCCAAGAACTTTACTTACAAGGTTTGCTGTGAAAAACAGCAAGAACCCACCTTCTTTTTCCTAAAAAAGAAAATTTTCTTTTCCAAAGGGGAAAAAAAAACTCAAGTAGCTCAGTCATGTCCAACTCATTGCGACCCCCGTGGACTGTAGCCTACCAGGCTCTTCTGTCCATGGGATTCTCCAGGCAAGGATACTTGAGTGGGTTGCCATTTCCTTCTCCAGGGATCTTCCTGACCCAGGGATTGAACCCGGGTCTCCCACATTGCAGGCAGATGCTTTACCATCTGAGGCACCAGGGAAGTTGCTTCCCAAAGGGAACCATGTTGAACTCTCTGAGCTGGGTTTTGTAGTTTCCTCATTTCTACCTAACAACTTTTATTCTGCCTCTTGATTTTCTGGGTCCTGGATTTCCTGTAGGATTTCACTGGGTGACAAGGATTTGGCTCCTTCCCGCCACCAGCCCCAGGGGGCTCCCCTCTCCCCATAGAGCCTCCTCCCCAGGGCAGCCCTCTGCTCCAGCCCTCTCCCCTACACAGCCTACCTGGGTTCGCTTAGCTACCCCCATGGCTTCTACCAGGACCTACAAGTAGGAGACTCTCAAACCCAGCTCCCCAGCCCTGTGTGTATACCCAATTTTCCCACTGCTTACAGAATACTGCCACCTGAATGTTAAAAAAGGAGTTCTACAATCACAAAATGGAATTTGCCCTCCCCACAACAATTCCTCCCCTGGTCAGTTTCCTCCTTCTCTTCTCAGGTCCAACAACTCTCCAACCTTTGCCTCTGAGAGCCACAGAGGTCCCATGGACCATCACACTCCAGTTCCTCCTGAGACCCATCCTGTTGGGTCCAAATCCAGTATGAGAGGTTGGGATAAGCCACTGCTTATCCAGATGATTCCCTCCTGGCTCCAGCCTGGACCTCCACTCTGCCAGCCAAAGGTGAGAAGGTACAGCTGGGAGACACTGTGGGCCTACGGAAGGATGTTTTTCAAGTTTGAGAAACAGCAGAGCATGTCTGTAGCTATTAGAAATGAACAGTGGGCAGAAGGGATGATACAGCAGAGAGACAGACAGAGGCAGAGACACATGACGGCAGGAACAAATCCAAGAAACCAGTCATTGGTGCCTACAGGCCATGCCATCATTCTAGATGGAGAGCAGGCCAGCCATGGGTTTAGGAGCGGACAGATGAGTAGGTATTTAATGGTGAGAAATAAACGGCTCTGCCCTCTCCCCTGTGCTTCCACGACACATTGGACTGTCTTCTACACCAAGCTTACCGTTTGCTGCCCTGCCCAGCACTGCTGAGAGAAGCGCAACTGCATGTCCTAGGGCCTGCATCATAACACTGACTCCGTTACTGACAAAGCACGTAACTTATGGCTAAGCCACTTAACCTCCCAGAGTATCAAGGCTCTTGACTCTGAAATGAGGGATTTACAGATGGTGTTAATGTCTCTTCAATACATGCTGCTTCTAGATCCACTGTGAGAACTGAAAGGGATAATAACCTTAAGACTCCTGGCACAAAGTAGTTATAAAATGAACATGATCTTAAAGATGAGCACATCCTCCCTGTCTGAAAATTATAAAGTAAAAATAACTATCATGTAGTTTCTAAAGTCCCAGATGCTACACTAATAAACACTTAAATTTGTTTTTATCTTAAAGAAATAAATTTATTTCTTTTATCATATATTAAAGTATGATTTTTAATTATACTTTCTGAAATCAATACTAAGCTCACTTTACAGATGAGAACTGAAGCTCAGAAAGGTCAAGCAATTTGCCTGAGACCACATACAGCAGAAAGGGAAGTGGGAAATCTGGTAAAGCCAGAAACATCTGACTCAATCCACCACCCTTTAACACTGCGACATCTGCCTTAGCGTGAGACGCAGACTAAATAAACATGCACACAGGAAAACCTTTAGTTTAATCGCTCAGTTGTGTCCGACTCTTTGTGACCCCATGGTCTGCAGCACGCCAGGTATCCCTGTACATCACCAACTCGCACCCATCCATTTTGCATTTGCTAAGGAAAACCTGAAAACCTTAGCAAATGCAAAATGTTATAAAAAATTAAGATGCTAACATGGTAGGTTTGCGTCCATGTTTGCTAATCTATAGTAGCCGTGAAGTCCACAGTGTATTGTTTAGGATCTGACATCACAAATGCTTAAGAAGTGGTTGTGAATGAATGAACCAGCCAATATTTGAGGACAAAAACGTCTGATACACGCTGGTTTTTTAACAATGTCCACGTAGTCTTTTTTTTTTTTTAAACAAACACTGAAGAGACTCTAATCTATTTTTTCCTACCCATAGGCCACTGCCATTTCTTCCACAGAGCAAAGCCGCTTTGCCTGGCTGCCCTGTCAAACTTACCCACTTGTTCCTGTGGTTGACGTGGGCACCATTGGTTGCCAGGAAAAGAGCTGCTGCCTCATTTCCTGCTTCAGCTGCCCGCTGCAATAAGCAATTTCCTAGGAGAAAATGGGCATATTCATTCTTCCATTTGCATAAAAATTAGGTCAAGTTCACACTGCAACACACCCTGCCTTCCCCACCACCTTTCACAGCTGACGAGCCCACACCAGAAGTGGGTACCACTTAAGTCCACACAGGCCCTCTCTGTGTGTGGACCCACAGACTAAGATGAGCCTGGGTGGGGAGCAAACACTTGGTCTAGAAGTCAGAAGACAGGCACTCCTTCCTGGATTTGCCACTAGCCACCGCCCAGGACCAGAGGGAAGTTACATCTCCTTACCCGGGTTGGTAAGATCTCAGCAGCAGTGCTACTGACTTCTTGGGCCAGCTAATTCTTTGCTGTGAGGAGCTGTCCTGTACACGGTGTGATGTTTAGAAGTATCCCTGGCTTCTACCCAAGAGATACCAGTAGCCCTCTTACCCTTACTGTGACAATCAAACCACCAACAGGTGTTGCCAAATGTTACTTAGACAGTGAGGGCTGGGAAGTCATCTCTGAGAACCTCTGGGGTAGATAACCATTCTGAAGACACTATGAGCTGAAGTTCTATCAGAAAATGCTCCTTAAACACTTGTTTTACTCCTGTAGCCTTAAATATGTTTATTCTTGGCCTAGAAATGTTTTAGGTAGCACTGCTTTCTAAATAAAAATCTTAGAAAAAAAAATCTATTTTTTTTTTTCTTCCTTTCCTCTAGAAGTGGTTTTAGTCCCAGAACACTGCTGTCTCTTCCTATTAAAATGTATGCCCTTTTTGGATAAACACGAAGTCTCATGTTCTACAGCTGTTATTTACAAGTCAAATTAAATTAAATACCAGTACTAAAAACAAGGTAAAGCAATGAGACAAAATACTGCTATGTTATTACATGTACGTGAAAATTGCAGCAAGGAAAAAATACTATTCCTAAACTTCTATTAATACTCAAAGTATATAATGTAAAGTTGACAAAACCAGCAAGAAATATTAACAATCTTGCCTGCAGCACAGTGTGGCCAAAAATAAATGAATTAAATAAAATTCTGTGTGACAAATAAGAAGTATGCATGAAATATGTTACAACAGCTGTCACAAAGGAAAGCCATTGTTTTAACTGCAAACTGAACAGTTTTTTTTCATGGAGCACCATTTTTACTTGAAAGAATGACAACTAATAAGCTAGGTTATTCAAAAATGAGCTATGGTTATTCAAAAATGTCTTTAAGACATTTTCTTAAAGTGAGCCTCTTTAAGAAATGTGATTCTAAATAAATGATCATTTTGAAGATCTGCACAACCCAGTAAAACAAGATTTTCCAAACCACTAAAGCACGATGTTACAAAATCACGTACGGAGAAAAGATCCATTAAAGCACATATAGACCATGGATTTTAATATAACAGAGTACAAGAAGTTCATGATATAGCTTCAGACTCCATACCATAACTAACTTTAAAAAAATTATCCTTTGATAAATTCTGTTTGCTACAGTATCAAACAAATACATCCACAATTATCTGAAAAAGCTCTTAAAATATGCCTCGCTTTTCCCACTACTAAGTGTGCGATGGCATATTTTTTTAACCAAACAGTGTATCTCAGAAGACTGAATACAGTTGCAGATACTAGAAACCAGGTCACTCTTCCAACTAAATTTTGTTTTGAAAGTTATTCTTCATAAAAAATGTTATATGTTAACATAAAATGGTTTGTTATTATTATTAATATATCTTTGAAAATTTCTCAGTTTAAATTTCTAATATGGTAAATACCAAAGATATCCACTTAAACAAAAGCCCTTTGGGATATAATTTTTAAGAGGGTAAAAAGAGTTCTGAGTCCAGAAAGACTGAATTTCACTGCATTAAACAAACAGCAATGTTTCAGCTTAACAGACTTAACTTGTCTGGCTAAATTTTCTGAAGCCCAAGATTAGACTTTCTACTACAGTTAAAATGAAATACAAAATAATTCTCAGAACAGCATTCCTCTCAGTTTCTATTGGTAAAAACCCTGACAAGTATTTCATGGTGTCTCAGACTCAAGCATCAGCTCCTAGGGGTCTGCTGTGCTTTACCTGTTACTGTATCAGGTGCATTGGTGTTGCTGCCACGCTGAATGAGCCTGGCTGCAAAGCTGTTTTCATCAAATGAAGTCCCGTTCACCACAGGAAGGTCTTCGAAGGGGTTTACGGACTGGTCAGAAGACACAGTGATGTACTGCACGGCAAGCCACAGAGCTGTGCTGCCCTCGTGGTCTTTCAGCTCTAAATCTAACCTGAAATGAGGAAGCAGTGTGAACACCAAGTACAACTGTCTCATCCTGAAGGACATTTTTTAAATCTTACATTTACTTCTTAAAATTGATAATGCTAAAAGACATTTTAAGAGCATATCTTTCACTCACAATCCCACCCTCCCAACAGCTCTTTCATTGCTCCAGGGCTCCCTACGTACTGTTTACACTGCAGCAGCTGATTGAACACGTATTCATTCCTGGCCATGATAGACAAGTGTAAGGGAGTCCTACGAGATGAAAAAGAAGAGGTGTCAATTCTTGACATGCCCAGCAGGAGGTGATTAGAATCCACAGAAAATTCCACATTACTGCCAGTCTTTTTCTACCCTGGCAAACAATTTTCCAAAGCCATGACCAAGGATCAAAGGATGAAAATAGATTTGATTATATGTTACAATTTATTCAGTAGCCAAAAATACAAGAATCGATGAAAGGAAAAGATATTAAAAATACTGACTCAATGAATGTGTATATACTCATGTTTCTGCCATAGGTACGCCGACTTTCACCTACCTATCCTCCACAATTTTGAGTTTTTTTCTTTCCACACTTCTCTGTTAGACTCAAACACATTCTGAGTGGCAACAGGCAGGAACTGACTAAAATGGCATTTTATCACTTGTCACTGCTTTTGTTTAGCCCGCATGTGCCCTGAGGAAGACGCCACCGCAGAGCACAGGGACTCCGGGCTGGCATCTATCTCAGAGCTACAAAACATCACAGCTTATTGCAGCTGGGAGGAAAAAAAATTAAGGACAATCATCCGAAGGAGAAAAAAAAAAAGGATGCAATTATCTTGAGAAATGAGATAATTATGACATTATATTGAGTCCATGGAGAGCCACCTTATATAAGTACCTGAGCCATCACAGAAATCTATTTTCCTATTCCAGCAACCTCACGGTTATTTTTTTAGAGGGTTTTTTGAAGATATAAAATACTGAGCTGCTAGGATAAAAATTGGGTCCTCTATTGGTGATTCAGGTGGCTTAACTGCCTTTCAATGCCTCCCGCACTACTGTTCCAAAGACAAGCAACCCTTTCTCAGATTCTAAAGTATAAGGATTCCTCAATCGAATATTTCTGGGAAGGGACCAAAGGAACACGACACAACTGTCAGTGCGGAAAGGGACATGCTGTGGAAGACAGCAAATTATGCACGTAGAGATGTCTAAAGTGGCAGTATTTACAAGAAGGTGGAACTGGGATTAATACAATTAGACCTCACAGAAATGAAACAGATTGCTTTGCGATAGGGTACTCTTCTTCAAGGTATCCGATTAGCTCTAAAAAAGATGAGGGAAGAAAAGTTCCCTGGAGGAGAAGGACTGGATGACCACTCTGGAGATGCCAAAAACTGCTTAAAAACCCAAGGACCGCAGTTACCCAAGAGGGAAACGGCTTCCCCATGTGCCTCTGGCTTTAGTTGTCTCTCATTTGCAAAACAAATCAATGTTTGTGACTTCAATAGAATTCAGATTGAGTAATGCTGGACTAAAAACCACGAAGTCCCCATCTGCCCGTAATGTGCAGGAAAATAACACTCTGGGAACTGTGCTCAGGGCAGCCGACCTGAACCCCGGCTTACCTGCCCTTGCTGTCCTGCATGTTTGGGTTCGCGCCAGCCTGCAGAAGGGCCTCTGTGAGCTGTGCCATCTCAGACATCACAGCTGCCGAGTGTTTCTTTGAATTGTACGATGCGACGAGGTGCAGTGGTGTCTCCTGGGCACCCAATGTGGCAGCATTGACCAAGGCCCCATTCTTAATGAGGAAAGTGGCAGCAAAGAGATCTCCTTGAAAGGAAACAAGAAATGGTCACAGATGACAACAGCCAGGGCGAGCTATTCTGACCAGTGCTTCCTCAAAGGTACTGGTCAGTAAGTGTAGACAGAGAACATCTCATCACTGAGATCATGGACTTAACATACTCGAATTCAGCCACCAACTGCCTGCTGTCATCTGTCCCAAGCCCTCGCTGCAGCATCACATGACAATCTTAGTATACCAGGCTTCTATCCTTCAAATTCTTCCGGTCATCAGCTCTCATAAAGAGTTCCGAAGATTCCTCCCCAACACAACTTACCTCCCTGCTCATTCCTGATCACAGTCTGTCCCCAAGCAGTACCTGCCTGCCTTTAACCTGCTGTACGTGCAGTGGCTCTTACAAAGGCATTTAGGAGAAGTTTTCTTTTATGTCTTGCAATATCATTTCATCTTCTTCGACCACACTTCTGTGCTCTGAACATTGAGAAGGGGGTTAGGATTTCAGGAGTGGCCAACCTCTCAAGTCTGTTATTTGGATTCTTATGCTCATTTGCATCTGCATAATATGAGTTTTATCTAGTTTTCTTAAACATGGAATTTCAAAATCAATTGGAATTTCTCACCCACTCTATTCCTTTTTCCAAGGGACTACCTTGCTGCTGGAGTGTGTAAGCTCTGGCAGTGAGGGCAGCTAGGCTATCACAGACCCCACTTATTCTGGTAGGACCGTGTCTGACTTCTTTTTTATAGTTAAAAAAAATTTTTTTTTTGGCTGTGCTGAGTCTTCATTACTGTGCAGGCTTTTCTCTAGCTGTGGTGAGCAACGCTTGGGTTTCTCATTGCAGTGGCTTGTCTTGTTGTAAAGCATGGGCTCTAGGGCATGCAGGCTTCAGCTGCAGCACATGGGCTGAGCAGCTGCGGCTCCCAGGCTCTAGAGCTCAGGCGCAGTAGTTGTGATGTGTGGGTTTAGCCGCGCTGCAGCACGGCTTTCCGGATGAGGGATCAAACCTGTGTCTCCTACAATGGCAGGTGGATTCTTTGCCACGAAGCCACCAGGGAAACCCTGATTTATTTTTGTATCCATCCACTGTCTTATATGTAACAGACATCAGGGAAATGTTTGGGAGGAAAATGGACTAACATGTTGAGGCTATAAGGTTCCACTTAACTGAATGGCCCCAATTCCAATCACTTATGATCTTGGGTAACCGAAAAGTTCTCTAACCAGCCCGTTCTGAAATATTTTCATTTGTCCCTGATTCTTTTCTTGGGGAGGGCAGAGGAAAATACAATCTTTACCAGAATTGTGTGCAAAGGACCAAAGCTTAGATTTCTTTACAAAAAGATGTCGGTAGAGCTCTGAAAGCAACAGGTAACATGTATATCTGGGGACTAGGCCGGTTGCCCTTTGCTGTCCATATGCACATAGACATTTTGGGATTCTCATCTGTAATATGGACAAATCCCACAGAGATTCATATAAAAACTATACATCAGCAATAGAATAAAATATCTTAGAGAAAGCCACCTACAGTCTGAAAGTGGAAAGAAAATTTAGAATTAGGAGGACACAGAGCCTTAAAATGACAAGCGTGATATATAATGTACTGGAGGAGAGGTGAAATATGGTTTCATTACCTGTAAGCTTGGCATATATTCCAAACTAAATAGTTAACAGACAGTAAAGCTAAAGTAAGATGTGTCAGTGAAACACTTATAATACACTGTACACACAGAAGATAAACCGGGGCAAGACTGCATACAGAAACAAAGGTACAGCATCAATGGCCAGATTCAGGTGGATGACATAATAAATTTTTTTATATATCTTAAGCCCCTTTAAAAAGAATCATAGTTTTTAGATTAGATTCACTCTATTAATAAGAGCCAAAGTTTTTTAAAAAGTTTATACATATATGAAAATGAAGTCGCTCAATCATGTCTGGCTCTTTGTGACCCCATGAACTATAGCCTACCAGGCTTCTCCATTCATGGGATTTTCCAGGCAAGAGTATCGGAGTGGGTTGCCATTTCCTGCTCCAGGGGATCTTCCTGACCCAGAGGTCGAACCTGGGTCTCCCACATTGCCAGGAGACACTCTACCCTCCGAGCCACCAGTGAAGCCCTTATACATACATACATACATACATACATACAATATATGCACCCCACACAAAGAATTATTTAGGAATTATTGGAAACTGAAAATTGACACTGTTTTGCATTAACAGAAAGTCAGCCCATGGACTGACTTTCTGTTAATGCAACTGACATCAAAAAAGCAGAACGAAGGGAGGGAATAGAAAATGCCCAAAGCACCATTTATAAAGTTTTTTGACAGTAAGAAAACTTCTAATACATTTTAGAACAGTTTCCTTCAGAAAATCGTTAAGAAAAAAATTGCTTGGTGCTTAACAGTTCTGGTTACTTCATCACTTCACTCCTCAACACTGCCAAGGAAATGAGGCATTACTATAATGACCTGTCCATATAAAAATATTCCTAACAATGCAGTTAATGTTTTAAAAAATATCCACACGCAATTTTTCTTTCAATGAAGCTCTCTAGCTGAAGTTTCATTCAGGGACCAGGCAGTAACTTTCATTAAATTAAATAATTAAATTTCATTAAATTAAATAAATCCAGTGGCTTAAAGCAATACAGATTTCTTATCTTGCAGTTTTATAGGCTGAAAGTCTGGTATAGGCATCCCCCATCTAAAAGTTTTTCTGCTGTCAAAAACCAGATCCAGCTAATCAAAGGAGATAATGTCTCTCTGGTCACATGAACATCCCCTGAAGGCTCACTCACAGACTCATTCTTTTTTTTTTTTATAACAATCTCCCTCTTTTATAGACACATTCCTGATACAAACTGATCAGTACACTTGGTTATTAGGATGATCACTGACTCTTCTGGTGAGATTCTAATGTGTGCCCACAACCAGACCAAAACCTCACATATTAAAGAGCTTCACTTATATGATAATGAACTTAAAGTAAGGTTAACTGTCACATTTTAAGTATATTACTCAATTCAGTCATGTGGGCAGGTCAACAGACTGACAGCTCAAGCTGAAGAAGGAGGAGTGAAAAAAGATCCCTGCAGAAAATGAAGGTGGTGATGGCATTTCACACAGGGAAGGGATGAGCCTGCCACATGGCAGCCACTGGGTGAGTGTGTTACTGACGCACAGGCTCCCAACATCCGGTAAAGCGAGATAATTCTCACTTTACAGGTGAGGAAAAGGAGACTCAGGAATGCTTATGTGATTTGTCCAAGAGCACAGAGTAAGTGGACAAGCCAGGATTCAAACTGTAGTCCCTCAGGCTCCAACGCCAGCACTCTGTCCTCCACACCATGCCACACTCTGCCAACTGAGCAACAATCAAGCTTATTATGCCCACACTGCAACCCCCATGCTTGCAAGCAACTCATAAATTCAGAGAGGAAGACTGAATCATCTGAAAATAAGCATCAAAAATGCATCACCAATTCTTGGCAATTCCTGTAACCAAGCAATCATCAAAATATTTAATAACTCATCAAAGATGTTTTTTCATCACACATAGGAATTTAAGTCCCTAAGAGGAAATTCTGATACATGATTCTGAGATTGTTTTTTTAGTAAGTGTTTCCAAAATAAACATCTCAGACACTGAACAGTATGAGAAAGAATAGTTCCCGATGCAGTGGAAACTTTTCCCACTGCACACACACTCAGTGCTAAGCACCCAGTGGCTTTGTGCAGTGCAGAGGGATGCTTGGGAAAAAGGCATCTGCTCTTGACACTCACATACTCTAAGGATTTCCTTCTCAAGGATGAACAAAATTTTCCTCTTCATCAGCCAGCACGCTTAACACTCTAACACATGACTTAGAGGGAGATTTATATTAAAACTTGCCCAAAAAGGGCAAAGCCACAGCTGCAATAGGACCATATTTGAAGTAACTACACCCCACCAGCTAGGAGCAACTTGTGAACAGCAAAAGCGCAGCAGAGATAATAATAGAATAATAATCCACAACTGGAAGGTTAAATACACATTATTAAGATGTGGAGAAACCAGTGTGTCCTGTTCTTAATGTTCACGTGTAAACAAAATGGGGCCATGGCCAAGTACTTCAATCAAGTCATCCATCCCTCTACAGGATGAAGGCTCTGAGTCATCTGAAAGCTTTCAGGCCATACGGGGACTCTACCCCTATATGGCGTCTCACTTTCTGTCAGAAAAAATGACTACTGCAGGGGCTTCCCTGGCAGTCCAGTGCTTAAGACTCCACACTGCCAATGCAAGGGTATGAGATCCCTGGTTGGGGAACTAAGATTCCACGTGCTGTGTAGCAGGGCCAAAAAAAAAAAGACTACTGCAAAGTAGAGTCAGGCAGGTTCCATTTGGGACTTAAGAACTAAGGCCATGGGAAAGACTGGTACCTTTCCCCCTTTAATTCAGTAAGATGAAAATGCTTTGATTGTAATTCTGCCCCTTACATAACTTCCCACTATTAATGACAATGTACTCAAACAGAGCTACAATTTCAAATAACGTTCCTAGAACAAAATGAAATATTATCACTTTGCCATGCTAGATGAGAAATCCAGTTTGTAAAAGTGAAAATTCTGAATCCCAGAATAGGTTTTAATATTTGTGTTCCTGGAACTTTCCTTCTGTTGCAGTAACTGATACCAGTAAAGTCTTCCTTGCACAATCTCTGAAAAAAGTAGTGTACTGGATAACACATTGACTGCTTACAAGTAAATGGTGCTTTTTTCCTGTACTACCATCTCTAATCTTCTTCTGGGGGTCCTGATGGCACTCTGAAGAGCCTAACCAACAAGGCATGAGGCAGCAGCTCTTCAGTCTCTCCTCTGACCCACTGACCACAAATTCTAAGTTTGCTGCCTGCCCAGTACAGACTCAAGAAGGCTTTGAGAGTCTATGGAACAGGGTCAGAGAGTCTTTGAAAGTTACTTGGCTAAAAGTAAAACTGCCCACAGAGAAAAATATAAAATACATTTCTTCCTACCTCTTTGGATTCCTTTATGTAACAAGCTCCAGCCGTTCTTGTCCACCATGTCCACGTCAGCTTTGTGATTAACCAGCGTGGTGGCGATACTCTCCAGACGTCGGGAAAGGGCTAGATCTAATGCAAGGTCTCCGTTATGATCCAGCTCATTCAGTTTTCCAGGGAGCTGCATAGAGAAATTCCTACATCAGCACACAGTCAGTAGAGAAGACAACTCACTCTCGGGCCTTGACTCTTCAATATCATCTCACACAATATTAGATTTTAATCCTATAACTTACTACAGCTTACTCTCCAAATTCAACTGAACTCACAAACTTCTCTTGGGCCTCCTCAGGGCACATGCCTTTCTGGAAGCCCAGGACTAGCGGGGATCACAGAGCAGGTGCAAACACCATGGAAGATGACACAAGAGGGACATGCAGATGCTGCTGCAGGAACACAAGTGCCAGGATGGAGGGTCAGACAGCCTGATGGGGCCCAGCTCACATCTTCATGAAAGACTGCGGCTTAACTACCTAATTCCTCCTGGCAGTTTAAGGTCTCCCCCGACTCTGGACACAGGATAAAACACACGACACAGCCACCTGTCTAGAGCAGCCCCATTTCCCCTAAGGCAGTGCAGTGAGCAGAAGGACCGTTTTCAAATATGTCCATGTCCTAACCCCGAGAACCCATGACTATGTCACCTCACATAATGAAAGGCCCTCTGCAGGTGTGATTAAGGTTAACGACCCCGTAATGGGGAGAGGACCCCGGACCTGCAAGGAGGGCCCAATCTATCTACTCACGTGAGTCCTTAAAAGCGAAAGAGGGAAGCAGAAGAGTAGACCAGACAGATGTGACATGAGAAAGACCAGATCCGACATGCTGGCTTTCAAGAGGGAGAAAAGGGGCCCTGGGTGAAGGAACGTGCTGGCCACTGGAAGCTGAGAATGGCCCTGACTCAGCTCACAGCCAGGAAGAAAATGTCCATGCTGGTCCTACAGTCACCAGAAACTGAATTCTGCCAACAACCCAAGCAAGCAGGCTTCCCTAGAGCCACTAGAAAGGAACACAGCCTGCCAACAACCGGACTTCCAACCTATAAAACCACAAGATAATAAATTTGCATTGCTCTAAGCCACTGGGTTTGTGGTAAATTTTTCAAAAATATTTATTTATTCATTTGGCTGCTCTGTGTCTTAGCTGTGGTACACAGGATCTTCAGTTGTGGCATGCAGACTCTTAGTCTGGCATGTGGGATCTAATTCCCTGACCAGAGATCAAACCCAAGCCCCACTGGGAGCAGAGAGTCTTAAGTCACTTGGCCACCAGGGAACTTCCGGTTGGTGGTAATTTCTTTTGTGTGTGTGTGTGTTTATTTATTTATTTTTATGGTAATTTTTAACAGTGGCAAAAGAAAAACTAAAACAGGTATTAGTACCTGAAAGTTAAATACTGCTGAAATGACTACCTAAAAATGTGGAAGTGTCTTTGTGGGTGATGGGCAGAGGCTGGAAGAATGTTAAGAAGTATGAGGGGAAAAGCTCAGGTGGCTTCGAACAAACCACTGGTAGAAACATGTACATTAAAGACCAGGAACGGCTCAGAGGAAGTGAGAAGCATTACAGAGAAGAACAAGTGAAGTGCAGTTTGGGGAAAAGGTGGAATACCTGTGAGTCCATTTCGATTAAATAAAGAAAGACCACGTCTTCTCTCTCTACTTTGATAGCTTTATGTAATGGGTACTCAGTCTTGGACTTGATCATTTTGTATAACAACTGAGCACTCATGCTGCTGAAGTCCTCCTTCCGTAAGTCATCCTGCGGATTAAGAAGACAGTGAAAAGCAGAACATATTCAACATACCAACAATAATGACAATGCACATTTCTTAGGAAGCACTTGCAAAGTGTCTGGGCCTACTTTAACAGTTCCCAACTCACTGAGTTCTCACAAAAACCCTGACGTAGGTACTGTTATTATCCCCATTCCCAGATGATGAAAGTAAACCAAAAAGAGGCTGATTAACTGCACAGAGAGTGAACAGCTGAGCGGAGATCTGGAGCCAAGAGCCCACCCCATTCCCCGTCCCCCTCCCCCACTCCCGAGGGTGGATTCTTCACCACAGCACCACCAGCCTCCAGGTAAGATGGTAAAGCACGAGCAACAGTGACATCCCACGGGACACAGCCACAAGGAGCCCTCTACGTGAGAGCAGACTCCTCCCCCCTTAGCCCCACAAAGACGATACAGAATTAATCAGAACTTCCACAAACAATTATCGGTTTCTACTGCTGCAGATCTCTAAATCTCTACCTATTTTAGCAGAAAGCTTCCTGTTTCAATTCTTCAAAATCCAGTAAGACACTTTTTCTCATAGTGTTGCTGAATACCAAACAATTTACAGAAACTAGGTTATAAAACAGCACTAGCCATGATTTTCTTAAAAAATGCAAAACAGACAACCAAGAACTGCAAAACCTCTTCTTTATGATGAAAGCGACCTAAGCGAGCAGATCTAATTTAACAAGTCCCTCCAGACACCGAGAAGGCAGGGAAAGCCTGGAGGGGGCGCGGCTGAGCACCCAGGCCTGCTGGCCCCACAGCAGCACCTGCTTGTGAGGCTCGGCCACGGCTCCTGCAGATGGAGGACGAGGGAGGCGTGTGCCCTTCGTTCCAAGCCTGCTTCTTGGCCTGGGCTATCTTCTGCCCCTCAACTCCGAAATCAGAACTAGGAGGCTTTTAGAGCCAAAAAGAATCTAACAGATCATCTAACGCAACTACTTAGCCTTCAATTTTGTTATAAAAGGAAACAAAAGGCCAGAGAAGTAACTTTCTGTGGAACCAGGTCCCACGCCCTGGTCTCCTGACTTCTAGCAAAGGTGCTTTTTTCCCCACACTCTTCAGCCTCACACTCACCCAGTGACTTGCAATAATTTCCGCACAGTAGTTCATCAATGTGCTGGCATTCAGCTCCTCTGCAGTCTGATAGAAGCGAATACAGTTCCTGACGTTCACCAGAGACATCACACCTTTCTCACATCTACGAGAGAGTATCAGTGATCAACAGGATTGTTAGGATCAATATATTCATAAATGAACAAACCAAAGCAACAATTTGTGTACTGGCTGGCTATGTCCAATAACAACAAAGTGTAAGGTTTAAGCAATGCAGCTATGAATAAACTGTAGCTGAGTTACTCTAAGTACCAGAATTTCATTATTGTATTGCTCATTCTGGTCAGAATCCAAATAATCTTTAAATAAACATGTTAAGCATAACACCCCAACTGCCTTCAAAATAACCACATGAAACTCACTGATCATACACACAGGCAATTGTAATGTCAAACATGAAATGCATCAAATTCAGTCCTTCAGTATTTAATTGTATAGGACACACCTGCAGTTCCCACTAGCACAACTCTATCATGCCACAAGTGTGGCTTAGAAATAGCTTCAAATATGAGGCTCCATGCCTCAAAACGAATAGCTCCTTAAAAGTCTTCCCATATAGTGACCTAATGGTATGTGAATCATAACTCAATAAAGCTGACTTTAGAAAGCCTACTTTAAAAATCTATCATGTATAGAAACAACTGAGTTAAGAGACAAGCTACAGAACACCAAGATAGAGAAGAATTGGCTACAATGGTGTCCCAAAGAGCCTCGTAACAGTAACAATAATAAAAAAAACTCTGAGAATCATTAATAAGAGAGCCCCAACTAGGTCAGGGAAGACAGGGCTGAACACAGGTCTCTGATAGCACAAAGCAGGCACACATCCTAGACTACAAGATGCAGAACAGGGAAGCTCCGAGTTTCCACTACCCTAGGATTCCCAGAAACCTTGGTGAGCCTCCACAGCACCGGGCCTGGGAGGAAGGAGGTGGTGACACAGTCCTTCCACCTCCCTGGCCTGCACATCTCCCTACAAGTCAAGTTCACCTCCAAGGGCATCCAAGAGGCCTCATGTGGTCTCAGGGAATACCCCGACACCTCACTGCTGCTTCTGTCCCACAGTGCCCACAAAAACCAAGTTCTCATCACAAGGGAAGGTAGTGATGGACACAAAGTGAATCATCAGGTAAGTAAGAAAGACCACAGCTGAGGTCCACTGCATTTGAGGGGCCAACTACATGGGCTCCCTGTGTCCCCCTCTCCTCCTCTGTGAAATAAGGATAATGCTCTCTTTCAGAGGTGCAGAGGATCTGTGAGTGTTTTTCAAGATAAAGGAAAACCATGTACAATCTGCACAGTCTGAGGTAGATAGCAGGTATGCTTGCTTACTAGTTGAGGTCTTCCTCAAGGAAGATGCATAACTTAATAACTAATACAAAAGAGATTCAGTCTTACTATAAATAAGAATAACTGGCTAACAGATAACTCCCAACTTTAACAGGTGAGGTTTGAATACCAAGAGGACAGGGGAAGATGGGGGAAGAAAGGAGGAAAATCACAAGACAGACCTGAGAAGGAGGAGGAACACATTTTCTAAGCCTCACAAGTGAGAATTCAGCCAGGAGCAAGAATAACCTTGCAGCCATTTCTCCACCTAGCAGTAAATGCACGCAACTCATTTAATTCCAAGACCTGTGCTTATGTACTCTGTATTTAAGCAACATAGCTTGGTGTAAAGAAGCACCTCCCCCAGGGCACTTTTAAATCAAACTGGCACCACATCTAAGTAAGTCACTACAATAATAAGCAAGGATGCTCTCTACTTCGGAGCCTCTGCTGCCTGCACACTAGTCTCCCCAGACTCTAGCATGCTGGCTGCAATGTCTGATGAAGTCATTCTGACCCTGGCTATGAAATCAGAGCATTCCAGGAGAAATGTCCTCTTTTCGGATACGTGAAACTTTTACCACTTTTACACTGACAAATATCCTAACGTCCTAAAACATGATGTGATTTCAGGGAGTACTGACTCATCTGCAGAGCACCTCACAAAGCATTTTTACAGACAAATGCTGAGTGTGAAAATGCCATTCTCTTCCTTACTACCACCAAGAGACGCTGCACCAAGACACTCGATGCTTCACGAGGACAGATGTTTTGTTACAACTGGCAAACACTTCATTTTCACTAAACTCTGGGATCCCCAGAGTGCCATTCACAATGTGGATAGCCTATAAATAGTCACTAGCATGACTTAAACAACTGAAGGACATGTAATCATACTTAAAAATTCAGATTCTCAGTTCACATCTTCTCTCTGAAAAACAGCAAGGCACACTGACTTTTCTCTAAAGGGATTTTTGTTGCTGTTAATACATGTTTTTCATTTTAGAGTATAAAAAAATACAGATGCACAAAACAGTACATCTAATTTTTAAAGTCAAGTGTATGATTAAGCGTCCCACAAACTCCTGTCCAGTTTTGTGTCATTTGTGCCTCTGAATATAAGGCAGAAAAATTACTGAAAAGATAAACAATAAAAGATTCACTTCAGTTCAGTTGCTCAGTCATGTCCGACTCTTTGCGACCCCATGAATTGCAGCTCGCCAGGCCTCCCTGTCCATCACCAACTCCCGGAGTTCACTCAAACTCATGTCCATCGAGTCGGTGATGCCATCCAGCTTTCTCATCCTCTGTCGTCCCCTTCTCCTCCTGCCCCCAATCCCTCCCAGCATCAGAGTCTTTTCCAATGAGTCAACTCTTCGCATGAGGTGGCCAAAGTACTGCAGTTTCAGCTTTAGCATCAGTCCTTCCAAAGAACACCCAGGACTGATCTCCTTTAGAATAGACTGGTTGGAGCTCCTTGCAGTCCAAGGGACTCTCAAGAGTCTTCTCCAACACCACAGTTCAAAAGTATCAATTCTTCTGCGCTCAGCTTTCTTCACAATCCAACTCTCACATCCACACATGACCACTGGAAAAACCATAGCCTTGACTAGACGGACCTTTGTTGGCAAAGTAATGTCTCTGCTTTTCAATATGCTGTCTAGGTTGGTCATAACTTTCCTTCCAAGGAGTAAGCACCATTAATTTCATGGCTGCAGTCACCATTTGCAGGGATTTGGGAGCCCCCAAAAATAAAGTCTGACACTGTTTCCACTGTTTCCCCGTCTATTTGCCATGAAGTGATGGGACCAGATGGCATGATCTTAGTTTTCTGAATGTTGGGCTTTAAACCAGCTTTTTCACTCTCCTTTCACTTTCATCAAGAGGTTTTTTAGTTCCTCTTCACTTTCTGCCATAAGGGTGGTGTCACCTGCATATCTAAGGTTAAATCACAGATGATTTACTTTTGTTATCTGTATAATTCTATACTTCCTAAATACCACACACTGAACATGTAGCTAATAATCAGGAGAAAAAAAATTATTTAAACTGTCAGTTGTTAGCATACGCTATTAATTATCTCTTTTTTAAGAATATTTTCCTGATAATGCTTACACCCAAAACTTCCTTTTCCCTCTTCATCAACTTGATGACTGCATTTCCAAACCAAGATCCCTACATGATAAACATCACCAAGACCTGCTTCACATTTAACTGCACACATCCATGTGTCAGAGCCCTTTCACTATTTCAAATGTGTAATTCCCTTCTGCAAACAGCAGTGGGCACTATGTGATCATTCAAAAGCTGACATTTGACTCCATGGCTGGGTCTCTTCCATCCCAGCCCTTAACAAAGCCTTGACAGATAAACTTAATACCCACATCCAGTAATAAAACACTGAGCATCTGGTAATGTTGATAGTTATGAAGCCTCATCAGTTAATAAACAATAAACACTTTAATTAAAGAATCCATTATACAGATTACAGCTATCTAAACTACTCCTAACTGCAGGGCACTTTCATCAAAGCGATTCAATTTATAAGCAAGAAAATCAATCTGAGAAAGCTCAGGAAATCTGGGGTGGGGTGGGGTGTAGATATCAATCACATTCAATCTAATTAAAATCATGCTCTGATTTCACTCTGAGATGATTCAAAAACTCACCCAAAGAAAGACCTTTACAGTAAAGCTATCCTGGCTAACCTTATACTATACGTACCTACAAATCCTAGACCTGGTTTGGTTTTTAGGCTATTGGATCTAGGTATTAATATGGCCTCAAGCCCTCATCAATCACAGATAATTAGGAGTAACCTGTGTACTGACTCACGTGGGGCACAGTGGGCTATATCTCAGGGGAAACAGCCAGCCTCAATGAAAACAGACCAAGCGGCTCTAGGTAGCCAGGTCTCTCGACTCTGCTGCTGTGCCTGTTTAGTTGCTACGTCATGTCCGACTCTTTGTGACCCCATGGACTGTAGCCCGCCAGGCTCCTCTGTCCATGGGATTTCCCAGGCAAGAACACTGGAGTGGCTCGTCATTTCCTTCTCCAGGGGATCTTCTGGACCCAAGGATCAAACCTGAGTCTCCTGCTTGGCAGGCGGATTCTTTACCACTGAACCACCTTGGAGGCCCTCTTGATGCCGAGGGCAGCACAACAGATGGAATGCTATCCCTCCGCCCACCTAGGAGCAACGCCATTCCTTCACATACACAGAACACAAAAGATCACTAAGTGATATAAAAAGCACTCCTTCTAACAAGCTGACTTCCAGGGGCTAAATCACCAACAAAAAATAAGGGCATTTTATCTGCTATCACCTGGTGAACACTGTTCTCACTGTGTTCTGTAGGGAGAGCAACAGAGAAAGTGCAATATAAAAAACACAGCAGGCTCTCTCCTTGGAACCTAAAAAGCAGTAACAAATGAAGTGAGGTCTCAGAAACACTATGAAATTTACTGAGACAAACTCTCATGTACTAATTTAGTCATTAATGTGTTTGTAACAAGAGAATATGACCTTCTTCCAAGGTCAGAAGAACTTCTTCCAAGCAGACAGAAAGTAGAAGTGAAAGGAAATGATATAGGAGGAAAAGTTGAGGGGTTGGACACTGGATTATATTATTTCACATTCGGTTCATCAGTTCACACATCTATGTAATCACAGGTAGTAAATCAGTGAAAGAAGAGAGAAGACCCAAAAGCCTCAGCAAAATTTAGCTTACAAGACAAAAAAAAGCAGGGGAGACAAAATTCTCTCCCCACTATTGCCTTTAAAAGAACACCTTGCAAAAGTTATTTACATTAGCAGAAGCAGCTGTTTTCCCAGAGCTTGGCATAATTAAAGCTCAGCCACCACCATCTGAGGTGCTTGACTGTATCTGCTGTGACTTGCCTCTCCCTAAGGAGCTGTAGCTGAAACCGATTAGCTAGTTTCATCAGCTCAGTCAGGAACACATCGTCTTCTCTGAACTCCAACTCATCCGTATAGATCCAGCGAAGCATTGTCATCGTCACCTCAGGGTTAGCATCTGGTTAAAGAAAGAAAGCATAAAAACTGAAGACAAAGCACAGAGGACACAGTCAAGCCCTCCCGAGGACCCCGAAAAGCAAAGGCTACAGAGAAACTTGTGGTAGACCCAGCTCAAAGAAATATCACACAGCCATTAAGAAGGGTAATTAAAGCATTCTGGGTACCATCTGATTCCAGAAAAGTGTTAAAAGTTTTGCAAGGGGCAGTACATGGGGGAAATGAACCTATTAAAGATATAAGTCAAATAAGCTGGAGGAAAATATTTTAAATATATGACAAAGAGTTTACATTCTTTGTTTGGGCATGTGTACCACATCTGTACGGGCAAACCTTTCACTTCACTTCGCAGGTATTGTGTTTTTTCTCCACAAATTGAAGGGTTATAGCAACCCTGTGTTACAAAATGATGGTTAGAAATTTTTAGCCATTAAGTATTTTTAAATTAAGGTATGTACATTGTTTATTCTAGACATAATACACACTTAATAGGCTACAATATTGTGTAAACATAACATTCATAGGTACTGGGAAAACTAAAAATTCACATGACACACTATTATGAGTTTTGCTCTTTACGGCTGTGGACTGGAATTGAACCCAAAATCTCTCCGAGGTCTGTACGGACAGACCACAACTCAGTTCATTCAGCCTTATGTTGGGAAGATAACTTACTCCTAACAATGAGGGCATGGCAACACCACCACCGTCAAACATCTTCTCTGTGGTGGTTTCTTTAATTTTATTTTAAAATTTCGCTTGGTTTCCTTTAATAATCCTACCCAAATTGTCCAAACCAACGAACTTGTATGATGAATAAACGCAAATCTGAACAGTTTTAAAAAACAGTTTCTAAAAAATGACATCAGCAGAGATGCCCTATAACCCTCAAAGTTGCAAAAGAAGATTTGAATAAAAGTCTTCAAATAAGATTCAAGCGATCACCAAACTTTCCCACTCCTGCCTTGATTCGTCCCTTAATCTCCGAACAATAAACTGAGAGTGATCCACTCTGAGTCTCATACTAAGCAGAGGGCA
Source organism: Cephalophus harveyi (assembly GCA_006410635.1). Classification (NCBI taxonomy): domain Eukaryota; kingdom Metazoa; phylum Chordata; class Mammalia; order Artiodactyla; family Bovidae; genus Cephalophus; species Cephalophus harveyi. Next base: position 195,782 of record SJYT01053979.1, read on the forward strand.
GAGAACAATGAACCAGAAGGAGGTTAGGTGCTTCTGTGTCAGTCAGTTCAGTCGCTCAGTCATGTCTGACTCTGCGATCCCAGGGACTGCAGCACGCCAGGCCTCCCTGTCCATCACCAACTCCCAGAGCTTACGCAAATTCATGTCCATTGAGTCAGTGATGCCATCCAACCATCTCATCCTCTGTCATCCCCTTTTCCTCCCGCCTTCAATCTTTCCCAGCATCAGGGTCTTTTCCAATGAGTCAGTTCTTCGCATTAGGTGGCCAAAGTATTGGAGTTTCAGCATCAGCATCAGTCCTTCCAATGAATATTCAGGACTGATCTCCTTTAGGATGGACTGGTTGGATCTCCTTGCAGTCCAAGGGACTCTCAAGAGTCTTCTCCGATACCACAGTTCCAAAGCATCAGTTCTTCGGTGTTCAGCTTTCTTTATAGTCCAACTCTCACATTCATACATGACTACTGGAAAAACCATAGCCTCGACTAGACGGACCTTTGTTGGCAAGGTAATGTCTCTGCTTTTGAATATGCTGTCTAGGTTGGTAATAACTTTTCTTCCAAGGAGTAAGCGTCTTTTAATTTCATGGCTGCAGTCACCATCTGCAGTGATTTTGGAGCCCCAAAAATAAAGTCACTGTTTTCACTGTTTCCGATCTCTTTGCCATGAAATGATGGGACCAGATGCCATGATCCTAGTTTTCTGAATGTTGAGTTTTAAGCCAACTTTTTCACTCTCCTCTTTCATCAAGAGGCTTTTTAGTTCCTCTTCACTTTCTGCCATAAGGGTGGTGTTATCTGCATATCTGAGGTTCTTGATATTTCTCCCAGCAATCTTGATTCCAGCTTGTGCTTCTTCCAGCCCAGCGTTTCTCATGATGTACTCTGCATATAAGTTAAATAAACAGGGTGACAATATGCAGCCTTGACGTACTCCTTTCCCGATTTGGAACCAGTCTGTTGTTCCATGTCCAGTTCTGTTTCTTCCTGACCTGCATACAGATTTCTCAGGAGGCAGGTCAGGTGGCCTGGTATTCCCATCTCTTGAAGAATTTTCCATAGTTTGTTGTGATCCACATAGTAAAAGGCTTTGGCATAGTCAATAAAGCAGAAGTAAATGTTTTACTGGAACTCTCTTGCTTTTTCCATGATCCAATGGATGTTGGCAATTTGATCTCTGGTTCCTCTGCCTCTTCTAAATCCAGCTTGAACATATGGAAGTTCAAGGTTCATGTACTGTTGAAGCCTGGCTTGAAGAATTTTGAGCATTACTTTGCTAGAGTGCAAGAAGAGTGCAATTGTGCAATAGTTTGAGCATTCTTTGGCATTGCCTTTCGTTGGGATTGGAATGAAAACTGACCTTTTTTCCAGTCTTGTGGCCACTGCTGAATTTCCCAAATTTGCTGGCATATTGAGTGCAGCACTTTCACAGCATCATCTTCCAGGATTTGAAATAGCTCAACTGGAATGCCATCACCTCCACTAGCTTTGTTCATAGTGATGCTTCCTCTGGCCCACTTGACTTTGCATTCCAGGATGTCTGGCTCTAGGTGAGTGATCACACTATCGTGGTTATCTGGATCATGAGGATATTTGTTGTACAGTTCTTCTGTGTATCCTTGCCACCTCTTAACATCTTCTGCTTCTGTTAGGTCCTTACCATTCCTGTCCTTTATTGTGCCCATCTGTGCTTGTGTGTATCTTTTGGCAAATGATGGCAGTCTACCTGCCCCCAATCTATTAAGCAAGTGGCCATAAAAGTCAGATGACCCAATAAACCAGAAACTACTTTTAAAAGGAGTAGACTCTGAGAAGTGAAACCAGCTGGCATTCATCCTGCCTGTTGTATCTGCTGCTATAAGCCATCATTCCTTCACCAGGCCCAGCACACAAGCTGGTAAAAATCTATGACTGTGAGGATGAAAAGTCATACCCAACCTTTCGACTTCACTGTGGTCCAAGATGCATGTAGTCACGCTTCGGAGAACTTGGAATTTTCTATGTGACCTAGTTTTTTTGTTTGTGTGTTTGACTGGCTTTAAATAAATGTTTTTGCAAAACATTTGGAAAGAATGGGAATAAACTCATCCTTTTGCAATCAACCAACCATTAAATGAAGCATACTGAGGAAACTAACTTTGTTACTTAAATCCCCAATCTGTGAAAACTGAGAAAGAGGACTTCTCTGGTGGCATACTTGATAGGAATCCGCATGGCAAAGTAGGGGACACAGGTTTGATCCCTGCTTGGGGAATGAAGACCCCATATGCCAAGGAGCAACTAACCCCACTGCCACATTTTTTGTCACACAACTAAGATCCAACATAGCAAATAAATATAGTAGAACAAAACAAAACTGAGAAAGGTGTTTTGAATCTCCTACTATGACTGTGGTTTGTCCTCAAGTTTCCAACTATTTTTCATCTACCTTACATAAGTTTTTCACTCGTAAAATTTCAAAATCATTATAGGCTATACTTTCTGTTGTTGTTGTTCTGTGCCTCAGGACTTGTGGGGTCTTTGTTCTCCAACCAGGGCCCCAGCAGCGAAAGTGCCAAGGCCTAACCACTAGACCATCCCCACAGACTGCATCTTTCATCAGTGAAAACATCCTCTTCGGTCAGTTTAAGGATGTACCCTTAAATATAACTTCTAGAAATAAAAATACACCCCATATCGCACTTCTAAATAATCCCAGTGTCAAAAAAGAACAGAGGGTCTAGTTCTGTTATGGGAGTGTGACAACCCACACTATTTTAACTGATTACAGCTAAAAACTGTCAACAGAGGGCCAAAAGCAACTACTAGATTCCGAGAGTCAACAAAACCACCTGAATTGCTCTGGGAGGCACCCCTTGAAGAAGCAATTGCACTGTATCAGTTTCTTGAGTATTTTCCTCTTTATGGCTTTGCCCTGAGGGTAGATCTGTTCAGGAGGAACACTGCTGTCCTGACCATAAGGATGCCTAAAATTCCAATAAGAACACCATCTTTCTGGCCAGATGAACCAGAAGATGAAGCCTAAAGAGCACTGAAGGGTAAGGGGAGAATTCCAGAGAAAAGAGTCAGAGAAGGACATTTCCTAATTCTGTGTACGAAGCCACACAGGCCTCAGCCTTGCCTCTGAGCCATTCATGCATGGAACAGTCCCAGCCCAGCTTTAAAAATCGAAGTGAGGGGGCTTCCCTGGTGGCTCAGTGGTAAAGAATCTGCCTGCCAATGCAGGAGACACAGGTTTGATCCCTGGTCCCAGAAGGTCCCACATTCCATGGAGCAACTGAGCCTGCGTGTCACAACTATTGAGTCTCTGCTCTAGAGCCTGGGAGCCACAACTACTGAGCCCACGTGCTGAAACTACTGAAGCCCGTGTGCCCTAGAGCCCGAGCTCTGCAACGAGAGAAGCCACTGCAATGGCTTCCAGAGACTAGAAGACTAGAGACTGGCCCCCTTTCACCACAACTAGAGAAAAGCCCACACAGCAACGAAGACCCAGGACAGCCAAAAATAAATAAAACCGCCTTAAAAAAAAAACTGAAGTGATATTTGAACCACTATTCACAGAAGGTGAAACAGAACCTGTGATTTGCACCTAAAGAGATTTAATATTTTCCAGAGAATGGCGCACAGGACCAGAGTCGACAGAACATAATGGCAATGTCCAGGACCCAATCTAAAATCATTTGTTATGGAAAAAAACTGGAAAATATGATCATTTTTCAAGGGAAAGGACAACCAAAATATGCTAACTTCAAAATGACCCAGATATTGAACTTATCAAAGAACTGAAAATACTGAATATAACTGTGCTCCAGAAGGTAAAGGAAAACACACCTGAAATTAAAAGATAAAAATGCTCAGCATATAAACTGTAAGAAAGAACAAACAGAAATTATAGAAATGAAAAATACAATACATGGAATAAAAACTTACTCAGTGGGCTTAAGAACAGGCTCAAGTGCAAAAAGTCAGTAAACTTGAAGACAGATCAATAGAATTTACCCTATCTGAAGAACAGACCAAAAAAAAAAAAAGGTCAGGAGGAAAAACAAACCAAAAAAAGCCTCAAACAGACCTGCTGGATAGTAACAAAGGGTCCAGTATATGTGTGACTGGAGTCTCAGAAACAAAGAAGAGACCAAGGAAGAAAAGTATTTAAGAAATGATGGTCAACAGCTTTCTGAATATGGCGACAGACCTAAGTCTTTATAGATTCAAGATCAGAGCATCTCAAACCTCTAGCAAAACAAACCAAACCACAGTAAACAACCAGTACGAGTGAGTATGTGGTGAAACTGGAACCCTAGTGCACTGCTGGGGAACATGCAAAATGGTGCAGACTCTATGGAAAACAGCGGCTCAAAATTTTTAAATAGAAATTCTATGTGACCCAGCAATTCCACTTCTGGTATAAGCAAAAGAACTGAAAGCAGGATCTTGAAGAGAGATCTATTCACTGCAAACATTATTTACAGTAGCCACTAGATAGAAGCATATATGGTTAACCAATAAGATGGGAATAAACAGTAGTTACCTCAAAGTGTTATCCTAAAGAGTTAACACCTGTAAACTACCACCACATGGTAACCGCTACAGAAAAATTTGCTATGATTATTATCGGAACAGACTCTTATAACAGACAAGACAAATTTAGCATAACCAGAGATTAGAGGGAAAAACACAAAAGCCATGTTAGGATGGAGTAAGGGGACATGACCACAGATAAAACAGATCACTTGAAGCTCTAAGATAATCTCAGGGTTGGGGGGCAGATCTCAGCTGTTAGCAGGAGGCCACAAGGCCGTCTGAGTGTCCTCATGACATAGCAGATAACCTCTCCCAAAGTGAGCAATCCACAAGGCAGAGCAAGGAAGAAGTCACAATGCCTTCTAAGATGTATCTCTGAAGTAACATGCTATTATTTACAAGCTCAGTCGGCCTGTACCTAAGAAGAGGGGAATCAGGATCCACCTGGGAAGGGAGGAATATCAGATAATTTAAACTACCATGGATATCAACAAAATACTGAAACCAAACAACCTAGAACCAGGAGTTCTCACACACTCTAACAGATATTGCTGAATTTCTCTTGAAAACGGGAACTACCACTGTCCCGTGAAATTTGCTTGAGCACCTTAGTGTGCCTGAGCACAGAGTCTGGGACCCTATGCTCCTTTCACAACACAGTGCAACCTCCCAGGTCCGTGTTCAGTGTGCAGTTTTCCTGACTGGACTGAAATGGAGGGAAGATGCTTTCTGGTTTTGGAACGGCTTGAGAGGACCCAGAACACATTCCAGGAAGGCTGAATGACTCACCATAAACACTCATGCCAGGGAACCATAAGATCTCTGCTGGAGGAGGCATGCAAGAAACTCTAGCTTCACAACAGCTATTCTATGGCACTGGAACTGCTCAGTGTCAGCTGTTACTGCTGAAGTGACAGAGAGAGGCTATAAACAAACCACTGAGCCTGAAGCAGACTGCTTACTTCCTAAAGAAGTAAATATCGTGCATCAAGACTTGTACCGTGTCGCGCTAACGGTTATATCCTTTCTCTTCCCAGCTGATCAGTCAGTATCTTTATAAATGTATCTTTATATGTAAAATAATCAAGAAATACAAAGCAAATTCATACCTTCTAAAGCTTTATATTTTGAAACAATGTGAGACTTACAGAACAGGTGTAGAGTTCCTATGTACCCTCCACTGATCCTCCCCTAACATCAGCATCTTGCATAACCAGGGCACAATAATTACAACCAGGTGGTTAGGACTGATACAATACTATTAACCAATTACAGACCTTTACAAACTTTGCCAATTATCCCAATAATGTCTTTTTATGGTCCAGAATCCAACTGAGAGTTCCACCTTGAATTTTATTATCATATCTCCTAAATCTCCTCCAAAATGTAACAATTTCTAAGTCTTATCTTGTCTTTCATGACCTTGCCAGTAATTCTGTGGAATGTTCCTCAACCTGGGTTAATCTGATGCTTTCTCACAATTAGATTGAGGTCATGCATTTCTGGCAAGAATCTTACAGAAGTGACTGTGACTTTGTCATTGGGTCAGATCAAGCACACATTTTACTTCTTTGAACAAGGTATGATTTAAGAAAATTTTCACTATGTCCAAATACCTTTTAAATACTTGGTATATAATGCCTATTGTATATTCCTCAACATGGGCTCAAATTCTTAAAACAATTAACAGAATTAAAGTTGTGCTGGGACTGCCTTGGTAGTCCAGAGGCTAAGACCCTGTGCTCCCAATGCAAGGGGCATGGTTTAGATCCCTGGTCAGGGAACCAGATCCCACAGGCTACGTACAACTATAGATCCTGTAGGCTGCAACTAAGACCTGGTACAACAAGGTAAACAAATTAATTAATTTAAAAAATTAAGTTGTGCTTATTCTGAATTTTAAGAAATATCAATTACAAAAGAATTTCAAAGGGAAATGTGAGGCTTAGGATGTCAATCTAAGAATGTAAATACCATGCAAACAGGAATTTAACTTTATTCACTGCTATATCCCTAGTACCTTGCAAAGTGCCTGCCACTGAGCATTTGTGATATTAATGGAATAATTTTGAAGAAACAGAACACCAGTAAATCCATAAGATGATTTTACCAAACCCACGAGTGGGGAGAAAGTTAAACCATTTAAAACACAGCTTTTACCCTATTTATACACTTGTTTACAAGAGCCTATTTCCAACCTCCCTCAGCTGCAGGCGGCCACGGGCAGTAGTGCTTCCAGGTGTCACGTAACACACAGGCTTGTTAGGTAGTTTCAGCTGCTGTGAGCCCAACTTCAGGCAATCACACCATGCCCATCCAGGGAACTCAGCAGGGCTCGGGGCGAGACACACAAACCTGAGCAGGTCCACAGGTGCCGCCACCTCCTTGGAGCCCTTCAAGTGAAGTGAAATCACTCAGCTGTGTCCAACTCTTTGCGACCCCCACAGATTATACAATCCATGGAATTCTCCAGGCCAGAACACCAGAGTGGGTAGCCTTTCCCTTCTCCAGGGGATCTTCCCAACTCAGGGATCGAACACAGGTCTCCCACATTGCAGGCGGATTCTTTACCAGCTGAGCCACAAGGGAAGCCCAAGAATACTGGAGTGGGTAGCCTATCCCATCTCCAGCAGATCTTCCCGACCCAGGAATCAAACCAGGGTTTCCTGCACTGCAGGCGTATTCTTTACCAACTGAGCTATCAGGGAAGCCCTGGAACCCTTCAAAGATAAACTTTATAAAGCAAAGTAAAGATGCCATAAGTTCTACCACAGATATCTTAGTAGGTGCCTGATTTACCAAAGCCACCAAAAATTTTGGCTCTGCAGCTGCTCATTCCTCAAAGCAAACCTTACAGCAGGGATCAAACTATGGCAACGAATTTTTTGAACAAAGACAATTCAGCAGACTTTTCACACAGCCAATCTGCAAGTTAACTCATATCTTAATGTGTGGGTATGCTCCTTACCATATGGTATCAGTTTTTTTTTTTTTTTTTTAATATGAAAGTATAACACATTTCAGAGAAGGCAATGACAACCCACTCCAGTACTCTTGCCTGGAAAATCCCATGGCTGGAGGAGTCTGGTAGGCTGCAGTCCATGGGGTCGCAAAGAGTCAGACACAACTGAGTGACTTCACTTTCACTTTTCACTTTCATGCATTGGAGAAGGAAATGGCAACCCACTCCAGAGCTCTTGCCTGGAGAATCCCAGGGATGACGGAGCCTGGTGGGATGCCGTCTCTGGGGTTGCACAGAGTCGGACACAACTGAAGGGACTTAGCAGCAGCAGCAGCAGAACACAGTTACAGGAGACTTGTAATTCTCTTGATTATTAACAGCAGAATTAAATTTTAAATTTGCTCTTTTGTAGCAGCAGTTAGGCAAATACTAAGTGAAAATGCAATTTTGAAGTGAACTTTTGAAAATGATGTTTTTAGTTTACTTAACCACCATATTCACCCAAATTCTACAAAATATATGTGCCACAAAAACAGTAACATTAAACAGTTTAAGCACTTAAATTCTGAAGACAGCTGTTCATCCTTTGATTGCAAAGAAAGAATATTCTTATTTTTTGCAGTAACTGCTACTTCTGAATTCAGTTCTTACAGACCAGGACAAGTATTTTGGCAGTTAGGGTTAAATTTTAACCAGCTGAACAACAGCAGGACTTTCTCTTAGTGGAAACAAAATTTTTTTTCTACATATGCTCTCATATTTATAACATACTACTATATGGGCTTCCCTGGTGGCTCAGAGGTTAAAGCATCTGCCTGCAATGTGGGAGACCTGGGTTCAATCCCTGGGTTGGGAAGATCCCCTGGAGAAGAAAATGGCAACCCACTCCAGTACTCTTGCCTGGAGAATCCCATGGATGAAGGAGCCTGGTGGGCTACAGTCCACAGGGTCGCAAAGCGTCGGACACAACTGAACAGCTTCGCTCACTCGCTCACTATATGAAAAGTTATATGGAGAGATATTCTTATTTTATAAATTATAAGAATACTGTAGTTCCTCAAATATTTATGATTTTTTAGCCAGATATTAAACAGAAGTGTCCTCAAAGTACTACCTAATGACTCACTATTTAACTAGTTTATGGTCACCACCAATTTGTGGGAGAAGCAGTCTACTTCCACTAAGCCACAAATATTTCAAAGTGACACATCAAAACCTTCTGCCAAGTGCTCATGTGCCGGGAGTTTTGAGTCCCCATCCGGTCAGAGGCTCACCTGACAAGTCCAGCTCCTCGGTGGAAGACAAACTGGCCAGACTCCAGCTGTCACTGCGGGCCGCCAGGACAAACTTGTGGGCGTTGATGTGCCTGCTCCCAACCTTTATCTTCAAGTCACTGATGAAGAAAAATACCCACAGGTATAAAAAGAAAAAAATCGTTATAATTAGGTATAGCTGGAATTCACAGCTAATCAGTATGTGAGTACTGACTGACCAACATACATCTGTGAAAGAAAAAAAAAAATCACAGCAAAAGTATATCTCTATGCTAGCACTGATAGGTCATATTTATAATGCACTGCTAGACATGTTTACCAGAGAAGGCAATGGCACCCCACTCCAGTACTCTTGCTTGGAAAATCCCATGGATGGAGGAGCCTGGTAGGCTGCAGTCGGACATGACTGAAACGACTTAGCAGCAGCAGCAGCAGCAGACATGTTTCCTATTTCTAACTTCTAGCTTTTAGTTCACATGGGATACTATGCTTTCAAAGACATTCCCTAATGTCACCCCCATGATGGTGTAGCCTGCAAGTTACAAAGGATGACTAATATTCATATAAAGAGTAGAAGAGATTTTATGTAGAAAAAAATCAAGATAAATCATCAGGGAGAAATAGACTGAAGACTGAAGACTGTGATAAGAGCTCTCAGCCTACCGTGCTTTGATGCTCCACACCGTATTAATGTTTAAGCAAGGTTAATCCAAAAACTATAAATAAATTAGCTTTGATAAAACAATCAAGAATAGGAAACATGAAACCCAATATCTGGACTCCTGTTCTCATCAGAAACACTCAGACCTAGTACTGGCCATTTTTTAACTCAACCATTTATAAAGAAAAGGGGTGAGGTAGCTTTTCTTCAAACATGTTTCCATATATATGACATACCATTATATGAAAAGAGCTTTCCAAATAGTTATTCATACTTAACTCTGAAATGTCAGATGTCAAGGTAGGAGAGCATCTGGGCAGTTAACAAACACCTAAGGATGACCCACTAGGCGGACAGAAGCATGTGCCATATGGCTACTTGGCAGCAATCCACAGTCACCCATCGTCATCTCCTTGCTTGTATTTGTGAGGCTTTTTACTTGCATATTTCCCTTGAAAATAACTTGTTAGGTCAGAAAGCCTTTAGAAACTAAATACATAAAAACTATTATGTATGAGAAAAGGAAGAAGAAAAAAATTTTACACAAATTAATTCATGCGCTTAAAAGGAGACACAAACAATATGGCTTCAAAGAGTCGGACACGACTGAGCGACTGAACTGAACTGAACTGAACGATCCTTGATGCAGACACATTTCACCCCACAAAAGCAACCTCTAGAACATACATTATAATTATGTGAGCATATCAACAATTCCAGTTCTATTAAAGAACTAACCAAGCTGCAATGAATTATCTTAGATTAAAAGAATAGGATATTTATTAATACTGTTAACACGGAACACTATTCATAAAGAACAGAATTGACCTTCTATTTAAAGCAGAACATAAAACTGTCTCATATCATATCCTGTGATAACATTAAAAAATATAATGAAAACAAAGCACGAGTAACTTTTAAACTCTGAATGTATTTACAAAGTATTCACTCTAAGAACGTAAATGAATAGTCACTGCTTACTATTTCTAACACGTATCTTGAGTTTGGCCACAAAACTATAAAAATGAATGTTTCTATAAAATTCCTACTATTATTCATGAATGTCAAGTCAAAGTTTTTTCTTTTATAGTCTAATATCCCAAAGAGATAGAGAAGGAAATGGCAACCCACTCCAGTACTGCTACCTGGGAAATCCCATGGTCAGAGAGAAGACTGGTGAGCTACAGTCCATGGGGACTGCAAGAGTCAGACACTAAACAACAATCCCAAAGAGAAATAAATATAAGAATTTCACTAATAATCTCTAATAGTAATAATTTAAAAAAATATAATTAAAAAATGGAAACTTGGGACAGGTCAAGTCTTTGAAGACTCTATGCAGAAACAACTGGGAGGCTAGCAATTTTTTAAAGTTTTCATTCTAGTCATTTAAAGGCATTTCCTTTTAAAATATGAATACAAGGATCTTGTCACTGGAGAGGAAGCATAAAGAGCTTCTTGCTAGAGTGTCTTAAACACTCAGACAGGAAAAATGTTTGGTTGTAAATACCTACAAAGCAACTAACACTTTCACTTTCAACCATCATTTTTAAGTATCTTATGGGACAAAAGCCTTCTCCTGAACTTGAAGAAGTGCACCAATTTCTTCCACATTGCTCAATTTAAACATTTAACACTAACTCTCCGATTACTCTACTAAAATGCACATAAAAACACTAAACTCTTCAACAAAACACACATTCATGGGACAAAAGTTTTTTAAATCCCTTATCTTGGTAAAAGAGAATCTGCTTTAGAAATTTATATTCTACTTTCAGTTATTCCATTTCAAAAGCTCAGTCTTCTTCACAGTCTCCATTCCCCAACTGATCACTGTTTGTAGATAACAAAGGTATTCAGCCTTCTTTTGATAAAAGGACAGGTTTTAGAAGCGGAAGAGAGACCCACTAGAAACCTGGGACCATACCACAGCTGACCAGGTAAAAAGTTGCCAGAAGAGGAAACTGCCCAGTCTCATTCCCACTGTCTCCTAGAAGGACTACAGTGTAAGAACGCAGTCAACTGTTACGTAAGAGGGAAAGTAAATGGTGGGAATTCTAACGGGAAGAGTCCTGGACAGTGAGAGAGCTGTGTCGGCTTCCTGGAGCCAGGGAGAACAAAGTTTTCACTTATCCATGGGAAAAAGAGGAGAAGGAAAAAAAGAGAGAGACAGTGACCTATATTTTACAAGTAGCTGCATCCATTAGATTTAAAGAAAGGGCTGTCCTTTACTCAGAGTGTATAATTCTCATTTTTCGGTATTCAATTTTTCTTTTCTTTTAGAAATGATTAAGATGGTAGACAGCAGTTCTGGATTTTGATCTATTTTAAATGTCTTAATTTATTTCCACATTTTACTAAATCGTCTATTCCATCTTGCCTCTCTGGTAGGCGAATCCTTCCAGGCACGTTCATGTCCTTGTCTCTTTCCCACAACTGCAGCCTTCATCCCAGGTCAGTCCTTCATCACTTCCGGCCTGATTCTACTCTTGTTCTCTCTATAATCTCGCCTACATGATGTTACCAGGCTAATCTGCCTGAAACACCACTTTATGACATTCCTGTAAACTTGAAAACCCTGTTTCACACTTCCTAAAGGATCAAGTCCAATTTCCTCACCTTGGCATCCCAGTGCAACCCACCCTACCCTTCCCACCACTCCAGTGCTCCTCTGGATGGATATGTACCCTAAAATGGCCCCCCTCCTCTAAATCCTCCACACATTCCCATCTGTGAGTCCATTCTCAGCCACTCCCTCTACCAGTGATATTACTGTCTTTATTAAATCCTACTCAGCCTTTAACATTTACCATAAAACTCACTTAATAATAGTAGCTTAAAAACTGAGCACTTACTATATGCCAGACACTGTTTTTTTAAGTGCTCAAACAGTATTTATTAATTTAATCCACACAATAACTAGCTCAGTTCAGTCGCTCAGTCGTGTCCAACTCTGTGTGACCACATGGACCGCAGCACACCAGGCCTCCCTGACCGTCACCAACTCCTGGAGTTTACTCATGTTCTTTGAAGTCAGTGATGCCATCCAACCGTCTCATCACAATAACCCTGAGGTAAATAGTATTCTTATCCCCATTTTACAGATCAGGAGCCTAAGGCACATCATACAGCTCCAGTTCACGTAGCCAGTAAGTGGCCAGCTGAACTGTGTGACCCCAAAGTCCACCCTCAACCATCATGCTACACTAACCAGTAGCTCCAAGATACGTTCTTGACCAGCCCAAGAGAAGGTGACTTCTCCTCCCCTGAATCCCTGAACTTGCAAGCTAATTCCTATCTGTACCAGGGATGCAATCACCAGGACACCCATAATCTGTGCTGAAGATAAGCAGAAAACAAAAGAGAAAGCCAAAGGGTTTGCTTCCCCAAACTGGCCCCGTGTCAGAAGCTCACCTATACTGCTCCTGCTCGTACAGGTCGGCCACGATCGTCAGCAGGCGGCTGATGAAGGACTCACTGCTGCTTTCTTTCTTTGCTTGTGCAGCTAAAAGAGTGCATCTCTTCTCTGTCTCTGCCAACTTCCTCTGCAGCTTGACATACTCTTGTCGGAGAAGCATCAAGTGCTTCTCCAACTTGGCCACCTCCTCTGCAAGGAGACAAAGAATCAAGTTTACCACGTTAGGTGTAAACAGACAGCACTCACTCATCCCTCATCCCACAGCTAGGATGGGATGACCAAAATGACCACAGCTGACGCTTGAACAACACAGGTTTGAACTGCGTAGGTTTACTTACACACGGATATTTTCCAGTAGTAAATACTATACAGCAGGGGCCCCAAAGCAACTCCATCTGAGGTGGAGCTGATGTAATAATAGAAATAAAGTGCACAATAAATGTAATGTGCTTGAATCATCTGGAAACTCTCCTCCACCCCTCAGTCCATGGAGAAAATGTTATCCTTGAAACTGGTCCCTGGTGCCAAAAAGGTTGGGGATGGCTGCGACACCATCTGCAGTTGGTTGAATCCAAAGATCTGGAAGAATCGAGGTCACGGAGGGCTCTAAGTTACATGCGGATTTTCCACTCTGCCGGAAGGTAAGGCAAAGTTCCTAGCCACTGATATTGTTCCAGGGTCAACTGTAGTCACATGATGTTCCTACTATTTCTTACTGATACTCCTACAAGACCAAGAAAGGTGTTGTTCAGGGTGCCATCACGGTGCAGAGGTTTCTTTTCAATTTCCCTGAAGATCAGTTTTCAAACCACTAGTAGGAATTAGTAACTTCTACATGCCATATGCTGTTTTACAAGTTTTCTGTGAATTCTCACGGTGACCCCATGGGGCAGGTACTATTATGACTAGACACTTTACAGAGGAGGGCACTGGGGTACAGAGAGGTTAAGAATTTGTCCAAGGTCACAAAGCTGGTGAGACACATGGGGCTGGGACAACAGCCCAGGCATTCAGTGGCCTGCTGCTACTAAGTCACTTCAGTCGTGTCCAACTCTGTGCGACCCCATAGACGGCAGCCCACCAGGCTCCCGCATCCCTGGGATCCTCCAGGCAAGAATACTGGAGTGGGTTGCCATTTCCTTCTCCAATGCATGAAAAAGAAAAGTGAAAGTGAAGTCGCTCAGTCATGTCCGACTTTTAGCGACCCCATGGACTGCAGCCTACCAGGCTCCTCCATCCATGGATTTTCCAGGCAAGAGTACTGGAGTGGGGTGCCATTGCCTTCTCCGTTCAGTGGCCTATCAGCCACTATCCCACACTGCCTGACACCTGCCCTCCCTCGGGAAGGCTCAGGGCAGTCAATAACCATTCAGATGGAAGCAGGTCATATCCCACAGGTGTGCTGGGGCAGATCCTAAAGGTTGAAAACCACTGTTTTTGACTCATTCAACATTTACCAAGTATCTGTGAGGGGCCTGATAGTACAGTACTTAAGCAAAATCAGACATATCTTTCCTCAGAGCTTTTAGTTACTGGGGAAGTAAACGTTTGTAATTATAACAACTGCAACAACTAAATGAAAAACTACAACTCAGATCAGTACTAGAAAGAACAGAGCTTTGAGAACCTATAATAAAGAAATTTTTTTTAAAAAAGAAATTTAACTTAGGACATTAGGGAAGGCTTCTCTGAGGAAGCAAAGTCCAGAAACTTCTCTCTTACCTGCAGTTTTGGTGGGGATTCAGGCAATCATGCATAAATCATATCGGTGGAACCACAATGCTGCTGTGGTCATCCTCTGGGCCACAAAACATTCACTCCTCTACTCCCCACCACAAAAACTCCAAATCTGGACACAGCCCTCAGGGCCATCTCCTGCCTTCTTGGACAACGTCTTGAGAAAACTGAGCAACTACCAACAATGCCCACTGTACCAAAAGCTACTCCCGTCTACCCTCTGCCTTCTCAGAGACTGCAGCTCCCTCCTATGCAACCTTACGCGCTCCACCTCTGCTCCAAACCCTCCACTCTCCCCAGGTCCTTTGCTTTATCATCAACCACCCCAGCTCCAGTAACTTCAATCTCTTTCAGCAGGAACCCTCTCACCAGCACGAACACAGGCCTAGGTCTCTATCAACAGTAAAACAAAACTCCCCTTTCACCCGTCTGACCACCTCTCCCCTTCCATCTCTAGCTACCACACACATTTCCTCACACACTATCACCCCGCCATTCCCTCCCTCTGTCCCCACTACCCCCTTGAAGCCCCTCTCACTGATGACCTCCTAAGTGCCAAATCTAAGACACTTGCCAGTGGTTCTCCTCTCAGCACAGGACTGCTATCCACCCTGCTTTTTACTTTCAACCACCGTGCCACCTTCTCTCCAATTCTGGTGCTCTGTCACTTTCACACGCTTCTCTGCACATCCCTCCAAACCCTCCACCACTGATACTCCACAGGAGGTCTACCCTTGGCCTTCTCAACTGTGCTACCTTCCAAGGCAGCTATATCAGAGCCTTGGTCTGTGGTTAAAACCAAAATCTAGTATCAATGATCCATAGACCCTTCTCTCTATGCAGATCTCTCTTCTTAGCTTCAAGCAAATTGGTCCTCTTTGTATGGTCCCTGTATTAATAAATGACACACCATCTATTCCAGTAACCTGCAGAAGAAATGTGGGAGTCATCTTGGATGTCTCCCACTCACTCGTATGGCTCCAACCCTACGACAGCTCAAAAAGAGATGTTTCCATTTAAAAAATAGGAATAAGTGGTACATGAGAGTGAAGTTATTATGCAACTATTAATGTTTTCCAAAAAATATGTAATACTAAATACACACATTCAAATTATAGGTAACAGAAAAAATGAGGCTGTGAAACTAAATATATTTTATAATTTCAATTTTATTATAAACATTCAAATATATGAGCAACAGAACGACAAATGCCACAAAATATCAGATTTGTTTTCTTCTTTGCACTTTCTTGCACATTTCAGGTATTCTATAGCAAATGTGTTCTGTCTTCATAGTTCAGAGAGGGCAATGGCACCCCACTCCAGTACTCTTGCCTGGAAAATCCCATGGACAGAGGAGCCTGGAAGGCTGCAAACCATGGGGTTGCAAACAGTCGGACATGACTGAGCGACTTCACTTTCACTTTTCACATTCATGCACTGGAAAAGGAAATGGCAACCCACTCCAGTGTTCTTGCCTGGAGAATCCCAGGGATGGGGGAGCCTGGTGGGCTGGCGTCTATGGGGTCACACAGAGTCGGACACAATCGATGTGACTTAGCAGCAGCAGCAGCTTTCATAGTTATGAAAAAGTATTTAAAGAGAAACTAGTTTAAGTACTTAAATGCTAATAGTCTTATCTTCATACATACAGGAGGGAACTTTTTTCCCCTCATGTAGAAGATCCACATTAAATATTGCCTGGAGTCAAAAAACTAGATATTATCTCAGGTGTAAATCAGCATTCCTGGGCAAATAAAGTAGAAGGCACTTGCAAGATGAAAATTTGCTTACAGCTGCTGATCACTGTGCTTATGAGTTAAGTATCAGATGAGAATTCCTATAAGTAATTTTTTTTCAAAATACTGCAATTTATTTAGCCTACTAATATTTAAGCCAAATATTGCTTAAAAAAAAACAACCTACTAGCTAAAAGAAAACAGTACTTACAATGATCCTATTGTAATATTTTTCAAATCTTAGCATTCATAACCACAAAATCCTTTTGGCAGGACTCCTATCTACACTTCTACTCTGGTGTGACAAATTTACAGGTCACTGGTTTTGAAGTTATTTATAGTTACTCAGACTAAAGAGCCAAGAAATTGCAATTATTTACCTGAAACGGAGATGCACAAAGCAGTAAGTTCATGTGATTTTATAAAATGTATATTTATTTTTCCTACAGAGAAAGATATGACCTTGACGGCCTCTTTAAAGAAAAACTGGCACTGATTTTCTAGATGTGGTTAACAGAAAATGTTAAAGGACATATGAATTTAGGAGTAACATCAAATTTTGTCCAAAAGTTGCTGTCACTCGGAGCAAAATGAATCTATGGAGTCATGATAATGCTTCTCTTGGGAGGAACGGCAGGAGAGTGGTAACTGGGAGGGCAGAGGAGGGGTGCCCTCTGGGAGTAAGATTATTTTTTTGCTATTAACTCAGTGGTGGTTTTACATTTTAAATATGCACATTCAAATTATAAATAATTAAGTTTTATTTTGGTAATTCATTGGGCTCATGCTTTGCCCTTCTTTGCATGTATCTTATGCATCAGTTAAGTTTAAAAAAAACTGATCTATACACTTGTAGTAGCTTCTGGAGTTGCAAGTGATGGGAATATAAATCTGTTTAGTAACTAGCTATGGGGACCATGGGCTCAGACCACCTCTCTGAGTTTCAGTTTCTTTATATGCAAATTAAGAAGGGGGATCTTCTACTCAGTACTGCTGTGAAAATTAAATAAAATTACTATAACTGGCACATGCATGCAAAATTGTCAGCATTTCCTCCACACCCCTTTTATGCTTTCCACAATTACATAATTACTGATTAAATAATTTAAACTATTGTAACTATTTACATAACACTTTTTTGAGTCATGAAAAACAGAATGAGTTTTAATTTTTTTTGACCGAGGAATTAAGACTGATCAATTAAAATCATGGCAAATCAATAGGATATTATCAGAAAGATAAGGTGATGAACAAAAGGAAAAAGGGGAATGGAAAAACACTGCTAAATAATGAACGAGCTATCAAGGCTTTAAATACTTCATCACCTCATATAACAAGTCTGCACTGACAATTCCCAAACCAAAGAGTAAAGCCTAACATGCTTTTAAAAATCGTCACTAGGGAATTCCCTTATGGTCCTGTGGTTAGGACTCGGTACTTTCGCTGGCCTGGGTTCAGTCCCTGGTCAGGGAACCCAAGATCCTGCAAGCCATACAACAAGGCAAAAAACAAACAAACAAAAAAAAACACCATCATTATTATTAATTTGGAAGAAGTGCAAGTTAGTTAGGCTGTATCTTAAAAAAAAAGCTCTCCAGGAGGCAACTCCTAACCTACCACAGGAAAAAGTCAGTCAATGTCTATCACTGATCCATCTAGAAACGGCAGTATTATCACTTAGAGGTCAACAGAGAAGAGGGGAAAGTAGTCTGGGAAGTGGGTTCTGAGGGGTGGCAAAATTTTATTTTTTAAGCCTTGTAATATTGAGTTTTAAATCGATGTGCACTTAGAAAGCAAATATATTATTTTATACAAATTTTAAAAATTATGGAAAACAATTACAAGTATGAGGGAAAGTAAATAATTTTCTAATACCCAAGTGTAAGGGTTTTTACACATCACAAAACTTTAGGAAAGGAAGGAACCTAAAGACCACTTCTGGCTCAATTCCCAGACAATGAACTGAGGAGCACAAAGGGGACAGGCCCGTGACCCCTACCCACTTCCGGCCTCAGACTGCTCTTGAGGACATTACTTCCAGACGGGCTGCGTAAGAATCACATAGGCAATTTGAACTAAAGAGAGAGCACCCAAATTCAGCAGATCTGGAGTGGGATCACAGGAAATGTACAGTGCTTTTCAGATGACCCCAGGTATGGGGATGACTGGTCTGGAGAAAAAGCTCAGCCCCCAGGTCACACACAGTTAAGACTGCTCTGGGAATACTACTGTTTAGTAGTATTGCAGATCAACAGAACTGCAATTTTTTTTTGTTCATTCATCAGCTTATCCAGAGATTTGCAACTCTTAAGAAGGCAACTGTATAACCTAGCAGTTCATTGAAAATTTATAAAGTGCCGGTGTGAAAGTAAAGAAAACCATCTTGGCACACTCCCCTTGGGAGTTTTTCACAAAGTTGCTGGGTAATGGAGAAGACAGGCAATTAAAAAAGACAAGCTGAAAACCTGAAAGCACTCTGACAAGGGATACAAACACAGCACAGAGCAAGACCACCTGGCCTTAACGCAGTGCAAGGAAATACATCTCAGACAAGTGGTGTTTCATGCCAAAAAATTTAAATAAAGCCTGTCAAGTCCAGAAAATATAAGGGAAAGGCTTCAGTGATTTACCTTCTCAGTCAGATTTTCCTTTTAAATTAGTATCAGTCAACAGGTTTGTGGGCTAGGCACAACACTAGGCTCCAGGAGAAAAACAAATCATTAGAAAGCAAGACCTACCCTTGCCCTCCATAAAAGTCACTGGCAAGAAGGCCTGCAAGTCACCTGCCTCTGCCTAAGTCAATTTAATGGATAACAAGAGGACACCTTATCTTGCTAGTTCAAACAGGTGGCTATAGTCACATCTTACTTGCCCAAGAGACAGCTGCTAAGTTTTCACAGGGGTTGCCTGTGGCTACGGATTGAAGATTTTTCTTCCCTGCAGCAAACTGAATGCATTAACCTTAGTTTCAGTTACACCTTATTCTAGCCAACCTTTTGCTCAAGAGTCCCAAAATCCACCAACATTGTAGCATCCATAAATATTCTGCATTTCCATTTCACTTAAACTGTCATTTTTATGGAAGATCAGCAGTTGCCCCTTGGGAGTTTTTTTCAAAAGGGCAGTTTAATTTGTACATTTTCCAAATAATATAGCACCAAAGTAGTGCCAACGGAGAAGGCAATGGCACCCCACTCCAGTACTCTTGCCTGGAAAATCCCATGGACAGAGGAGCCTGGTAGGCTGCAGTCCGTTGGGTCGCTAAGAGTCCGACAAGACTGAGCGACTTCACTTTCCCTTTTCACTTTCATGCACTGGAGAAGGAAATAGCAACCCACTCCAGTGCTCTTGCCTGGAGAATCCCAGGGACAGGGGAGCCTGGTGGGCTGACGTCTATGGGGTCGCACAGAGTCGGACACGGCTGAAGCGACTTAGCAGCAGCACCAGTGTCAAATACAGAATCTATATAAAATATAGAAGTAGTGTCTACAGGAACTCACAAACAGGAGGGACAAGAATGAACTAACAGTCACAAAGAATCTGGATTCTGATTCATGTGGGGGGAACTATGAGGACATTTGCCTCACAGAGTAAAAAGTTACGAACTCCTCCAACCCTTAAAGATCATAAAAGTTCTATTTCAAAAATGTTCTCAAGGAATCTTTGTAAATTCCTTTGGATACCAGTTCAGTTCAGTCGTTCAGTCGTGTCCAACTCTTCGCGACCCCATGAATTGCAGCTCGACAGGCCTCCCTATCCATCATCAACTCCTGGAGTTCACTCAAGCTCACATCCATCGAGTCGGTGATGCCATCCAGCCATCTCATCCTCTGTTGTCACCTTCTCCTCCTGCCCCCAATCCCTCCCAGCATCAGAGTCTTTTCCAATGAGTCAACTCTTTGCATCAGGTGGCCAAAGTATTGGAGTTTCAGCTTTAGCATCAGTCCTTCCAAAGAACACCCAGGACGGATCTCCTTTAGAATGGACTGGTTGGATCTCCTTGCAGTCCAAGGGACTCTCAAGAGTCTTCTCCAACACCACAGTTCAAAAGCATCAATTCTTTGGCGCTCAGCTTTCTTCACAGTCCAACTCTCACATCCATACATGACTACTGGAAAAACCATAGCCTTGACTAGACGGACCTTTGTTGGCAAAGTTATGTCTCTGCTTTCCAATATGCTATCTAGGTTGGTCAGTTACAAAACAGGTAAATCCAAAATCTACAGCAATATCCCTAGTAGCTCTCAGAATTACTGACACAAATTTCTACCTGCAGCCTTGACCCCAACACTTGTTTCAGTCAACAGTTCCCTAATAATGTGTGTGTGTATGTGAAGTTGCTCAGTTGTGTCTGACTCTTTGCGACCCCATGGACTGTAGCCCACCAGGCTCCTCTGTCCACGGGATTCTCCAGGCAAGAATACTGGAGTGGGTTGCCATTTCCTTCTCCAGGGGATCTTCCCGACCCAGGGATTGAACCTGAATATCCCGCATTGTAGGCAGATGCTTTACCGTTTGAGCCACNACCAGGCTCCTCTGTCCACGGGATTCTCCAGGCAAGAATACTGGAGTGGGTTGCCATTTCCTTCTCCAGGGGATCTTCCCGACCCAGGGATTGAACCTGAATCTCCCGCATTGTAGGCAGATGCTTTACCGTTTGAGCCACCAGGGAAGTCCGAGACATAAACTACAAAGGTTATGATCAGAGAAGAGGTGAGATAAAAGGAGGGTGTTTGGATACTGGCTCTCATTCATGAAATCACAGCTGCTCCCCGTCTTGCGTCTTTTGCAGGAGAAAACCCTGATCACAAGTGCACTGTACTGCAACTGCCACGCCGTCTCTTGATATAACAAAGAAGCACCCATGGCTGAGATAGTATTCTGTGGGCATCGTGTCTGCTTGCAAATAGCAAGCAAATGTGTCCTTGAAGTACCAACAAGCTGTAAAGCTCTTACAGGAAGAAGTATACAATTATCATTCTGAGTAATAATGGAGAACCTATAGCTCAGTGCCGTGGTGAGGCGGCACAGGCTCTGGAGTCAGATCCCAGCCCCAGCACTTTCTAGCTGTCATTCCTCAGGCAAACGCCTCCTTCTCCACCTAGGTTAAGTATGTAAACATAAACAAGGACCTTAGAAGCACACCAGCCCTGCAGTAAGAGGTCAGTACACGTGCGCTATTGTTCTGAGTCTGAGAGAGGCAATATGATTTGCCCTTAAGACAGTGTGCTCTGGAGCCTCACTCACCTGGACTGCAACCCAGGCCCGCGCAGTGGGTTTCCTAGCAGTGTGACCTTGGCAAGTCACTTCTTTCTGCTTCGGTTTTCACAGGTGGAAAGTAGCAATAATAACAGTATCTGAGAGTGCTGTTGAGGAGTAATTAAGATATATTAAACTATTCACAACAGTGTCTAGTTTAAAGGTTTACTAGGACAGGGAGGCCCGGCGTGCTGTGATTCATGGGGTCGCAAAGAGTCGGACATGACTGAGCGACTGAACTGAACCACTTCTTTATCAAGTGACTAATTTTCAGCTGTGGCTTCTCTTTTCTCTTTCTCCAACTTTCCCCGTGAAAAATAAGCCTAGACATTTAAATAATAGATAACCCTACAGTTTCACCAGAAGAGCTCTACTAAGAATCAGTGAAGAATATCAGTACTTCCATCACAATTTCATCGTTTTTTTCCCCAAATAATACCCATTTACTATTCACCAGTGCAGTTACAGGTCAGATATTTTGATGCATTCTCTGGTAATTCATCACTCCTCACCTAACCAAAGATGCCTGGGACAAAAAGAAAATCTACATTCACTAGGAGTACCCTAAAAAAAGAGACCAACATCAATTGCTATACATACATATATATATATAATTTAATCAGCAAGTCACAGGACAGAAAAGGAACCAACAAAGCTTCTTATAAGACTCTTCCTTCTAGGTTGGGAGTTGGCAAACTTTTTCAGTGAAGGGCCAGGTAGTAAATATTTCAGGCTTCATGGTTAAAGCACATCAGTGGTTGCCAGAGGTCAGGGGAAAGGGAATGCAAGGGAGTTCGAGGAAATTATTTTAAGATTATAAAAATGTTCTACATCATGATTTAAGATCTTAAGCCAAAGCTCATGCTCATCCCACTGTACCATGCTACCTATTTTCAGTCTCAACGTCAGGACATCAAACAAAAAGTTATTAATTATGAATTCACTGACTTAGGAATTAAATGTTCTTCCCATTCCCTACCTTAAATGTGATTTCTACTCTCTGCCTACTCCAATTCTAACCCACAGTGTATTCATTAAATCCTTTTAGATGAACAAAACCCTGATATCTCCTCTCTCTACATTTCTATAGTTCTTTCCAGCCCCCAATTTTGTGTTGAATTAGTGTTCTTTGTATAATTCTGTAATTACTAAATGACTTTCTCCCTACTCTGCTTTAACTATGTCCATTAGCTAAAAGAAAAATGACTGTAAAACTGGTAACATCTCATTTTGAGAACTACAAAAATAATTTTGTTTCAGTCTTCTACATAACAATATTTCATTAAAGCACATATCATATTCCCAGAGAAAACTATCTTCCCTGCTGGCATCATAAGGAACATAAGGTCCTCGCAGGTAATGAATTACTACCACAACTACTTTCCTAATCGTGTCATATTACAGATGCAATTTTTCTTTCACTAGGATTACTAGCGCTAACTACAGTGCTAATTCTAAGAAAACCGTTTAATAGAAAAGAAATAAGTGGATGTATTTACTGCTGAAATTCAAGTTCACAAAATACCCTAATGAAAAGAGGAAGGGAGGGAGTTCCCTAGTGGCCTAGTGGTTAGGATTCCAGCCTTTCACTACTGTACCGGGGTTCAGTCTCTGGTCAGGGAAGTGAGATCCCGTAAGCCACGAGGCACGTGCGAAAAAAAAGAAAAAAGAAAAGAGGAAGGGTTAGACAGCAATAGCATCTGGAGGAGAGTACAAAGGAATAGCAAGATACCTCTGCCGGTCTGTATCCTCCCAGTTCACACACACAGACACAGACAAAAAGTTTGGACATAATAAAAACAGGGTGGTGCTAAAAGATATTTCCTATTTTGACTTTTCACCCTTTAAGAAGTCTAGCAATTCTGTTACAACTCAAATGCTTTAACAAAGTCAAAAAGCCATTATTTAACAAAAGCTGATTTTAAAAAATCCTTTTACTTCATTTACAAATAACACCTACTACTGAAGACTTCTTAGGAAAGATGACCTAATTTTATGTATATGTATGTGTACATATTATATACATGCACAAAGTTTTGTTTTAAAAAATGATTTAGTAAAATCCTCTCCTATTCAATACTGATTCAGATTTAAAAAAATTGTGGGATATACTGATTTTCACTGAAGCTGACTGATTCATAAATCTTGAGTTTTTAGAAACTTCCCAGGTGATTCTAATATGCAGGGTTCTCCAGGTTGAGAACCACTAGCCAGAACTACCAGAATGACAGCAGAAAGGAAACATATGTGAGAGCTTTATAAGACCTACAGGATTTGGTGTTGACTACAGAGTTAGAGGGACTTCCCAGGTGATGTGAGTGGTAAAGAACCCGTCTGTCAATGCAGGAGATGAAAAGAGACGTGGGTTGGATCCCTGGGTTGGGAAGATCCCCCCGGAGGAGGGCATGGCAACCCATGCCAATATTCTTGCCTGGAGAATCCCATGGACAGAGGGGCCTGGCAGGCTATGGTCCATAGGGTCACAAAGTCAGATAGAGCTGAAGCGACTTAGTACACACACACACATGCACAGAGCTGGGGGAAGTCAAAAGTAGAGACATTACTTTCAAAGCAATGATTTTTCCAGTAGTCATGTGTGGATGTGAGAGCTGGACCATAAAGAAGTCTGAGCGCTGAAGAATTGATGCTTTGGAACTGTGGTGTTGGAGAAGACTCGAGAGTCCCTTGGACTGGAAGATCAAGCCAGTCAATCCTAAAGGAAATCAACAGTGAAAGGACTTATGCTGAAGCTCCAATACTTTGGCCACCTGATGCAAAGAACTGACTCACTGGAAAAGACCCTGATGCTGGGAAAGACTGAGGGCAGGAGAAGGGGATGGCAGAGAACGAGATGGTTGGATGGCATCACCGACTTGAGTTTGAGCAAGCTCCGGGAGTTGGTGAGGGACTGAAAAGCTGCAGTCTGGCATGCTGCAGTCCATGGAGTTGCAAAGAGTCGGACACGGGACTGAGTGACTGAACAACAACAGGGATGATCACTAGGTTACTGACCTTCAGCATTCAGCTGGACAGTGGTACAACTCATCATCAATGTAAAGGAGAAAACTCTGTAAACTATAAAGTACAATATGAGAAACTTTGCCTTCCCCTCTTGGCTGCACTTCCACTAAGGCTGAGACTGTGTTGCTCACTCTGTCATCCCCAGCATAGCTGCCTGTGTGTGTGTGTGCTGTGTGTTCAGTCATGTCTGATTCTCTGCAACTCTATGGACTGTAGACCACCAGGATCCTCTGTCCATGGAATTTTCCATAAAATACTTTTTTCCTGATTGTGATTCAACTGATAAGACTTGTCTACAAGTCAGTGGTGTGACTTGCACATTTTTCAAAACCTCACTCTGTAGCACTGATCAGAGGTAGAGCATGCTCACTCTGTCATCCCCAGCATAGCTCCCTGTGTGTGTGTGTGCTGTGTGTTCAGTCATGTCTGATTCTCTCCAACTCTATGGACTGTAGACCACCAGGATCCTCTGTCCATGGAATTTTCCATAAAATACTTTTTTCCTGACTGTGATTCAACTAATAAGACTTGTCTACAAGTCAGTGGTGTGACTTGCACATTTTTCAAAACCTCACTCTGTAGCACTGATCAGAGGTAGAGCTGGCTGCACAGGAAATACTCAACAAATACTAGCTCACTAGCTAATTTTCACACAAACACCAGTCTGACTGGAAATACTTCCAACTGCTTGCTAAGCCATAATCCTCTAAAGGTATACCAGGCATGGCGAAATCTGTCCACAACTGAGGTAAAGATATTTGTTCTCAAATCTATTCCTTCTCTTCCTGTCAACAGCCCAGCCATTATCTGAGTCACCCAGACAAAAACCCTTGAGTCATCTTTGATTTCACCCTCTTGTCAACATGCAAACAGGTTTCAACAGCCCTATGTTTTACACCATCTATAGTGAATGTCTCTCATATCAGTCCTCACCAATGACCCTTACCAAAGGACTCATCATCAATTACTACAGTCTCTGTTCTGACTTCCCTCCCTCCCAAATCCATCCTCTACATTATAGCCTTTTTCACTCGCCTCAAGACAATTAACTAGTCATGTCACTACCTTGGCTGATACCTTTTAGTAGCCTTACCCCATGGCCCACAGAGTAAAACCTAAATATTTATTTAACCAATCCCTTCGTAATCTGGCCTGTCACATACTTTTCCAACCTCAGATCCTGCTATTTCTTCCACTGAGAATTGTGACCTCTTCCCAATCCGTCCAAAAGAGGCCTATTTTCCAAAGCCCAGCTTATCTCCTGCAGTACAGGATTCCCCTGACACCCCAAACACTCCCCCCACCACTTTTCTAAAACATCTCTTCCTAGCCTGAGTATCGTAAGCATTTTTCACTTTCTATCCTACAATGCAATTTCTAACACACATACTCTTCACCTCCTTTCCCGGACTGCTGCATTCCCTATGAAAAGCCTCTAGGTCTGGCTCTTCTTTTATACCTCTCCCTCCACCCCCACTCCATGCTCATCCCATCCTCCACTCTACAGTGTCTTACTTACTAGGTGGAGTTCAATAAATACCATAAGTCCCAGGCCTACTAAGATTTAACAAGAGAGAGATTGTGTGGCAGGTCAAAATGTCTGGCACTGTGATAAAAGGGTTCTTGAGATACTATTTCTTTAGAGATAGAGATGATCCCCCTTTCAAAGCTGAGGAAACTGAGAGCAATTCACTGGCTTGCCTGTGATCACAGCTTAGTAAAACTAGGATTCAAACCCATGTCCACCGGCAGAGATTGAGCTCTTAAATACTGCGCAACTGCTAAGACTAAACTGGGCTGGATGAAAAGTAGGTTAGGCAGCTCCCAGCAGCCTGATATTATTCAGAGCACATTAATACCTGGACCAGGCAGCTTACCGGACAAGAGACTAAGGATGTATCCAGACAACTTTTCATTTTTTAGATTTTATGTATTTATTCATTTTGGCCAAGGCACACAGCTTGTAGGATCTCAGTTCCTCAACGAGGGACTGAACTGTGACCCTCAGCAATGAAAGTGAGCAGTCCTAACCACCAGACCGCCAGGGAATTCCCAGCAACTCTTCTTGATGTCTGGTAAATGACACTCAATAATTTATTCATTCCTTCAACCACAGGCATGATTCTAAGTTGGGAGATACAGCAGTGAACAAAATAGAAAAAGTCTCTGCCCTTGTGGAGGTTCATATTCCAGGAAGGGAATTAAAAGACAAACAAAATCTAGGGACTATCTCTAAAGAGGTGAGAACTGAACAGACACCTGAGTGAATAAAAGTCGACTGGCTACATGGAGAAACTGAGGAAGACTGTTTGAGGCCAAGGGAACTGCAGGACAAAGATACTGCAGTAGAGGCATGCTGGGAATGTAGGAAGAATAGCAAGGACATTAGTGTGGCAAAAGCTTCGTGAATAAATTAAGAAATAAGGTAACTGTTAACCAGCAGTCAGATTCTGTTGGGACCTGAAGGTCACTGGAAGGCTTTGGAATAAGATCGCTGAGAGCCACAGAAGTGGGGAGAGCATGTGGAAGATAGGTGTACTGCAAAGAATGAGAGACACATGATCTGATTTATGTTTTAAAGGGAACCCTGGAAACAGTAAAAAATAGGTTGTGGGGAAGCAAAATGAGGGAGAAAAAGTAAAAGCACGAAGACCAAGTTGGAGGGACTTTTCCAGGTGATGAAGGACACTTTGATTAGCAGGATAGCTTCAGGGAAGTAGAGTGGAAATTGCAATTAATTTTAGGACTTTACTTAAATATATACAGTAAAAGCAATATCCACGGATGGATGGAAGGAAAGAAGCTTGGTTTCTACACGAGTCCCACTAAGAAGTTACTGTATAAGTCAGTCTAGGCAGCTTGTGTTTACTATTTCTAAGTGCCATTTCCCACAGGCTCACACACTTGCATCACCAAACGAAAACCATTATCAGGGAGGTTTCCATAGAGTGTGCTTACAGAGCATCCAACTGTTACATGACATGGATTTTTTGCTATTTGCTTATATTTAAATGAGTATTTCTAAATAAGCATAGCCAGCTGGATAAATTCTGATTAAAGTACAAGCAGCATTAAACAAGTTAACACCCGGGCAAAACACTGTCCAGCTAATCTTTCCTTCCTGAACATAACAAGCACCCTCAGTTTAATGAGGTAACTGGATTAGAATGATCCACTCAGAATCTTCCCAAAATTTGCGACACTGTTTCCAAAAAGCTTAAATCAGAACACAGAGGAGGAAACTGGAACACAGAAAAGACAATAAAAACTGTCAAGTCAGAACCTCCTGACTATGCCTAGCCATCTGTACTCCCTTGCCAATTTAACCCTGAAAGGATGCTTTGTTTAAGGTGTGTTTTCCAGGAGTTGGATGTCTCTCAAGGTTACCCTAACACAAATCTCAAGGCACCTGCAGGATTACGGATCAGCATATTCAGCTAGTAGGAGCCCCTCAAGCTGGAATCAGACTGGCAGACACAGCAGGTGCTCAGGAAAACTGCTGAATGAAAAACCAGCTGCTCTCTACAAATTCAATCTCAGTCATGTACTCCCAAAACATTCAACTTCTCTAACTGATGTAAAGGCGCTGGACAACGTCACCCCACCTAAAGTCTTCCTGAACCTTTCCACTCCAACTCACTGCTCTGGGCAACAAGCTCCATTTCACTGGCTGCCCACTGTGTTAAAACAATATTAAACAACACTCTGTCATTTACCCAAAAAACTAGCTTCAAGGGATGCCTTAGCTTTCTTTCTATTCCTCTTAATCCTCCTCTGTTTTCATACAATATATATCTGGTGTTTCCCCCACAGCGGGTATAGTTTGGCAGAAAGAGCAGACCAACAGTGGGTACTGGTCCTGGGTATCTCTAGAACTCTGGCCTCAATTCCTTTATCTGTAAAGTGCAAATGACACCCATGTCAGGCCTCCTTCACAAGGCTGCTGCTAAGTCTAATCAAATGAGAAAAGCCTGCAAACTGTCAGGTGCTGCCCAAAAAGAAGATTCAAGTAAAGATGGGTTCAGACAAAGCTTAGCTCAAAATCAATAGGCGAGGCGGGAGCACCAGCCTATTGCATCCATACGCAATTATTTAGTCGAAGAAGCAGTGTTTTCCTCCAATAATGGGGTGAACATGAGAAGCACACTAGCCAGGTCCGACAGCATCACTTTAGGGTCCCTGGCAGGTAACTCCCATCTCTGGGTCTTCTTTCCCCCGAGATGTACAAGGCTTTGACAACGAAGGATTCTAATACTGCTACGTTAAGGCAGACAGAATGGGAGAGGCCGAACTGCCTTTACCTGCAGTGTCATAAAGAAAGCGCCAGAAAGCAGGTAAGGACAGGACTGAGAGGCAAAGGAGCCGAGGTCTGGTTTAGCACATCTTTTAGGAGCAGTGTGACCTTGGCCAACTACTCTACCTAGCAAACCCCCTCCTCCTGTCCACATCTCTAAACCTGGGGAAAGAACCCCAGCCGACCCGAATCTCTCGGGGCTGCTGGGAAGCCCAGAGCCTACAGCGCCCGCCCGTCTGGCGCGTCGGCCAGTGACAGCCCTGGCTCACCCCCACCCTCACCCCGGGAAGAGTCCCAGGCTCTTCCGCAGGCAAGGGATGTACCCCTTCCGGATGCGGGACCTGCCAGGACAGCAGTTTCGATTTCCTAAGGAGAAGTGTTACTTCCCCAGCCGTCCCAGCGCCGCTGGTAATCAAAGGAGCCTCCCCGGCGGCCCTCGGGATCCCAGCAGCTGCACTCAGTCCCGGCACGCGACCTAGTGACCGGCTCCGGACCCCGCAGCGGTCCCCTGGGGTCGGGGACGCCGGGAGGGGCGTTGCCATAGGAATAGCGCTCGAGACCCCCGCCCGAGGAGCCCGGCAGAGGCTGGACAGGAAGGCTCGCGAGACCCGCTGTGCCCCATGCGACCATGCCCGCTCGTTCCCTCTCAGGGCTGCCTGGCCCAGCCAGCAGCGCCCCCACAGCTCCGCGCCTTCCCGCGCGGTTCCACAAAAACCCTACCTTCCGCCATGTCGGGCCCGGCCCTGCCTCAGCCTCGCGAGATGTGCGCCGCTCAACTGGAGCGGCGCGTAACGGAGGCCCTCAAGTCTCGCGAGAGTCATGGAGGCCAGACAGAGGGAGGAGTCGAGACGAGGTAAGAGCAGTGAATGAAAGTGGAGGGGGTAGTTGCATACCCGAGGAACTGAAATTCTGGCTCTCTGCTCCTAGTGGTTTCGAGGCTCTGGATTTATCACTTCCTGACTAGGCTCTATCATATTCCACGCCCTAGGGAGGGGACTGAAAAAGATGAGCGCAGCGAGCAGTGACTACCCTTTGGGAACATATGGCCGTGAGAGGGTCGAGAAAGGGGTTTTCTTTGGTTTTAGGTGTTTGTAAAGATGAGAGAGGCTGAGAGAAAACCAAAAGAGACGGAAAAGCTAATGAAGTTCAAGGTCCTTGGGGAGGCAGGATGCCCTGCAGGAATTTAGGGGAAGTGATGAACTGTAGATTTCAGGCAAGTCACTGTTTTCTACCAAGACATTAGGATACAAGAATGTGCTTGCGGGTACATGTGAAAGAGGAAGAGATAAGGAGATTGCTTGATGCCATCAGTTTTATGGTTGAAGTTCTTAGACAAGGGAACCAAAAAGAGTGAAGAAAAAGAAGTTGGAAGGCCTGGTTTCAGGCCTTTCAGAACTCAAGACACCTCTCTGCAGAAGCAGAGAATAAGAGGGAAAGGGGAGGATTTGAAGATAAATTTTAGGTGCTGCGATGGCATCACTGACTCGATGGACGTGAATCTGAGTGAACTCCGGGAGTTGGTGATGGACAGGGAGGCCTGGCGTGCTGCGATTAATGGGGTCGCAGAGTCGGACACGACTGAGCGACTGAACTGACTGAGGTTAAGCATTACTGGGTGTGAGAAGGAATTTGGAAACAATGGTCATGGGGTTAAATTTTTGAGGAAGGAGGAGGAATTCTGGATGAGAGATACCAAGGCAATGAAAGGGGAGAGGGTATTGAAATGTGTGAGAACAGTGGTGTGCTCAGGGAAATGGTGTCCTCGTTGTGACAAGACACTGAAGATGCGGAAGGAGGAATGGACAGGGAGGTATGTAGAGCTGCACTGAGCAAGCAGCCCTTAGACTAAGGCAGGCAGGGGAATACTTGCCAGACCCAACAGAGGTGCCATAGCTCAGTGCTTCCATGTCAGGAATGGTGAGCCCTTGGGGCCATTAGGGTAGCCAGGCAGAGGCAGCCTCATCTGTTATCCTAAGCTGCTGCTGCTAAGTCGCATCAGTCGTGTCCGACTGTGCGACTCCATAGACGGCAGCCCCCCAGGCTCCCCTGTCAGAGTGCCCTACAAATATATTCTAGGTCATAACCTAAAAGTGGTCAGGAAATAATGCCATAGCTGATGGCTGGGTTTATATCATACGACTTATTTTTGCCCCTTCACCAGCACTAGCCTAGTGTCTACCATACAGCAGATGCTCAAAATATTTGATGAGCTGTTGCTGTGAGCTATACCAGGAGTCAGGAGAACTGGGTTCAGACTTGGCTTTGCTGCTGATTTGTAGTGTTGATCATGGGCAAATCTCTGCAAGGTCTAGGCTGTTTCATCAGATTCTCCATCGATTTCAAGAGGGGGTTTGACCAGGGGGATCGTGACCTCCTTTTAGAATCTGATGAAGACCAGGGATCCTGTGCTTTAGAGTAGTACACATGTAGGAGCAAACAAATTTTGCTTGGACTAGATGCCCACAGTCAAACAAGAACTCATCTTAAGGGATTTAATCAACTCAAGGGCTTTACTACCTTATCACAGCCTATCTTCAAGAAACCCTCTAACAGAAGTGAAAGCACTCTTAGTGATGTCTGTAATATTAAAACAGCCCTGTCTCTGGGCCCTTGTCTTCTGAGTAGACTTACTGGCATAAAAACTCTGGACTTAACACATCCTGTGAAACTAAACATCTGGAGTACTCAGTGAATTACACCTTATAGGCTTGGATGGAGCTACATTAGATGTGATCTAAAATATAGACATTTTAGACCTAATTCACATCTTGTCTGATATGGAGGAACATTGTGTGGAGTTGTCTCCGACAGGGAGCGTGAAGTGCACGAATAGTTAAATGCTGCCTGCCTTAAGAGCACAGCAGGCTCTTTCTGGGGAGGCAGTGTCATTTCATGGTAGAACGGGAGGGAGGCAATCACTAGGCTGGTAATCCCATGAATCGGGTTCAAGTACTGGCCTCAACACATTAACTCTCTATGTGACCTTGGAAAAACTGTTCCTGAGCTAAGAGGTAAAGCACCAAGTAAGGGAGTTCGTGAAACTGAATCCGGCCATCAAACTTACTTGCTCCAGTCTTGATAAATTACTCTGAACCTGTTTATGCCTGTAGATCCTTCTAAGGATTTGACTAGATCCCTTACAAAAAGAACATCTAGCACAAGCCTGCCGCAAAGTGGAGGCTCAGTGAAGAGGAACTTGACTTCTGGTGCTCATCAGGAATAAGGGAAGGTCACCATGCTACTACAGTTCCTTACACACACAGTACTATTATAGTTGTTCCTAATGGAGACTGCTGGTAAGGGAAAACCAAGTACCTGTCTGTGACCTTCTGTGCAGCTCCTGTGTCCAAGATGTGTCTGGTTGCCTTTTGTGAAAGCCTTTCCCTTCACCTTCAGTTTATTTCCCTTATGTGAATAGGATTCAAATTCCTTCTTAATCGTTTCAGTGCAGACTCAGTGGAACAAGAAGCCTTGCCCTACCTTGGCAGCCAGGTTACACCACCTGAAACTGAGCAACCAAAAGTTCCTTATCCTGGAAATACTTAGCTGTGAGAATTGAATCCTGTTGAGGTTTGCAGTCCTCCAGAAAATGAAAATTTTTAATTTGGTGAAGTGTTACCAACTCTACAGAGAGATGGAAAATCAATGGGTCCTTCCTCAAAGCCTAGGGCCTTGCACACAGTAGGCACAGTCACGAACTGGTTCGTTTGCATTGGAAATGGCATCCAAATAAAACTTTATTGCTATATACCTTGAATAGATCATTATGCTTAAAACTGACATTTAAAGTTTAGGAACATCATCTAGACCTTTCTCTAACAGTTTTATTTCAAATATATTTTTCAGAAAAATTAAAACTGAAAAACGAGCCACCATTTTCCCCAAGATCTGGCTCCTTGTTCTTTTCTGAAGAGGCCTTTAAACCACTGGCAACTTCTATCAAGAAAGACAAACTTTCAACACCTCCAAACCCATGCAAACTATATTTAAGGATGCAGGGTAAAAAGCTGAATATTCACATCCTGAATCCTGTTGGAGTTTGCAATCCTTCAGAAAAAAATGTTAATTTGGAAAAACTAAGGGGAAAAAAGTACACAGGTCTTGCCTCATTTGCCACTAACTTACTGATACTGGGCAGGTATCTGGGTCAGGTTTGCCCATCTGTTTAAGAGAAGGAAAGGTGGTGACTGAGATGGTGCCTCTGGGTCTCTTCCAGTTCACTCACATCTGAGTCTGGGTTCTTTACCTTTTAGCTTATCTTCGTGGTTGAGCCAGTTTAGGCTACAGACAAAATCCCCAATAATGCTCTAACAGGTGCTCATTTTATTTTACATAAGGTTCTAAATCAGCATGCATGAAATTCTGATGATGAATGGTGGCTGGCCCCATACTGGAAATTTTAAGACTATTATATGAGATTGGAAGTCAAGTGAACTTCCTACCCTCTGGTTCCTTCTTTAAATGAAGTTTTAAAAATTATTTATCAAGATTCCCCAGTGGACCCTTTGGTATCATGTGCTGTTTATATAGAAAGAATACCATAACTTACTTTGGAGACCTGCACCCTAAAACCAAAACAGCTCATGATACAGCCTCTAAGTCATCATTTATTGATTCATAGAGCACCCATCACATGATCCAGGTGCTTTACAATACAGTAAACATCACAACAGAACTCTCATATAAATACAATCAACAAATTACAGGAAAAAAAAAAAAACTGGAATGAAGCAACATTAGGTCAAATTTCAAAGATGCTGAGAAGTGGCAGTACACAAAAGGTAATTCCACCAACTGGAGACCAGATGGGCAAAGATACACAGGCATGACAATCCCAAATGGGCAGATTTGTAGAGGGTGAATGAGCATATAAAATAAAATTTCACAACCAACAATGAAGGCCATTAAAGATACTATGACACCCGAGTGATCACAGAACTAGTCGAAAAACCTCACAAAGATATTACCTTGTAATAACAAGGAAACCAACTTCATTTGGATTTTAAGCTCACCAAAAGAGGCCAGAAAGCCACGGAAATTGTCCATCTCATTATGAGCCCAGACTGAAATCGATAAGCCTTTATAAGAAATCGGAGTAAATTTAGGAAACAGCCAACAGTTCTACAATCCATAAGACTATACAGGTGTTGTTGATAGTTGGCACATGGTCAGGGAGAAAAATCCTTTCCCTAAAGCAGAGGACTCACCTCACACAAAATGATGAGGCATTGCTGGGACAAAAGCCACTGGAATTAGTGTCACCTGAGTGTGGTTTAATATCAAATGTAGAGCCTTTTAGATTTACACTCAGATGAACACTGGGAAAGGCACAGATGACATCTCTGACAGAGGAAGCTGAAACATCTCTCGAGGTTTGTGTTTCCATATGTAGCATGGTCAGGGCACCAGGTGGTAAAGGGAGGGCATCAAGAGGTTTGCTCATTTCTGGCTCTCCAACTCCTCAAGATCTAGCCCTAAAAAAACACACGATTACACCAAAGTAACTGCAAAAAGTGGCACTTAAGAGTTTAAGAATAGTTGTCCCTGAGTTACTTGGTCCTTTGCTCCTCCCTGAAGAGTCAAATCCCAGGTTTTAACTCAAGAGATTGCTAGGAGAATTACAGCCACAAGAGAGCAAAATTCAGACTCCATCTTGCCACGAACCACCATCACGCGGGAATTTACGAATAAAAGGGATGGCATTCAAAGTCCCAGGTAGGTATGCAGTACTGGTACTTGGGGAAACAGTGCTGACAGAGTCTGAAAAAGTAAGTCACAAGCGAAGTTCATGGAGAAAACTGGCTGCAGTGACTCAAGACAGTTTCACATTCAGCCATCACACATTTGCAGGCTTTCTTTTTTTTTTTAATGCTTCAGAGTGAAGAAGAGGCTGAGATTTAGAAAAATCACTCTCTACTCTGACTATATCCTCAATTATTTCACTTTTAAAAGGACACACAAAGTTTGTAAAGGACTGGCTACTTGCAGGAATCCTTTCATTCTGTCAAAAAATTTCTCCAAACCCCACAAAGCAGAGATGTACCAGTTCTCAACTGATTTTCACAGTTAAACACCATGTCTCATCAGGTACTGTCTCAAGTTCTGCCCCTTCTATGCCAGACACTGTCCCAGTCCCAACTTCACACCAAACGCAGAAACCTGGGCCCACCTTTTAACACTGCACATGCTTATTTTACCACTTCCTGAAAACTGTTTTAGAAAACTTATAGTATGAAATATATTTATGCTCAAACAGTAAGAAAAACCCAAGTGGACTATGTCAGTGACAGAATGTATATGTCAAACAGCAAAGCATTTATAGCCCTGTAATGCTTTGAGATTCATATAAGAATCCATAGAGAGTCCAATACATATACTGCCATGGCTGTGTGATTTTCAAGTATTAAGTTTGTTTGCATAAGGAATCAACCTGAGATTTTTCTAAACTGCACTTCTCTGACACATTATAACCTTCATTCAATACAATAAAAGCCAACAACTTGACAAATTATTGGAAAAAAATTATATTTTGGAAGAACTCACTACATAAGGTGACAGAATTCCAAAATCAAATTACATGAAAATATACATCGCAATTTCTTTGTACAATAGGTGAGAAAATTCTGCAGTATTAGAAGAATAGAGGCAAAGAAATATGAAGGGCTAAGGGGAAGGGTACGAGGGTAAACAGCATTTTTAATAGCAAACCCAGAAGTTAAGTAGAAAGCCTGTAGCTGTGCATGCTTTATTCATCCAACCTTCACATTAGGTAACTGAGGGCAAAAATAAAACCAAATCAGAGTTTTGTGTTGTTGGGAGTAAATTTCAATCATTTAAAATCTGAATTGAATTCAGAACTAACTCTTTTTAGTTCCTAGGGATAATGACTGAATTCAAGAGCTCTCAACGACAGAAAAATGTTATTGCTGTATCCAATCTGAGATGGGTGCAGGTACAATACAAAAAGGAGAAAGCACCTCGTGATGACTGCTCCTCTGAAGTCATCATTAAAAATCAAGTAGTTGCTTACTGAGTACTTCGGTATTTGAACTAAATGATTTGAAAACTTTCTGGCAGACAGAAGAGATAAAAGCAAAGGGGAGTGTATCAAAACAAAGAAGATACAAAAGTTTAGTAAGTGGAAAGAGTTTAATGAAGCCTCAATGGTTTAAAGGAAATTAAATGGAAACTTTTAATCCTAATTGTTGTTTATCTGACATGCTTTAAGGAGTCTTTTAAAACTGATAAGAAACAATGAATAGGGAAGAAAACCTGCTAAAATTTTTTAGAATTTACACGATTCTTATTCTACTACAAGAAAGCATTATTTGGTACAAGGTGTATTTGTGGATGTACATGAACAGTATATATATTATCCGGATCATGTTGTGCTATGTACAGGTCTTTACAATTCTTCCTGAAGGTTAAAACAGTTCATTAGAATTCAAAATGCGTAATCATCTGTAAGTTGGCACTTGTTAGGCTCTTGTCAGCACTGATACTGGCATGTTTTATTGCAGCCCAGTTCCAGCCAGTGTTTGCCAACTTGTTACAACAGAAGTCCAGCAATAGGTGGGTAGAGTGCAGGAAAAACAGTGCCATGTTTCTCAATTGGAGACCTACAAGAAAGCAAACAGCATTATACAATGAATTTAAAAATTACAAAAGGAGTAATTGATTAGCAGTTTTTATTTGTATTCCACTTCCTGGGAAACAAATTCTTCATTTCACTTTAAGCTCACTTTTGCCCATGTCCAATATGGTAGCCACATCCAACCATTTCATTTTAAATTCAAATAATAGTTCATAAAGTTTTAAATTTAGTTCCTCAGTCACACTACCCACATATCAAGTGCTCAGTATGCCTAGTGACTACCATACTGGATACTGCAAATATAGATTATATATACCAGTGAAGAAAGTTCTATCACACAGACTTAACTTAGACACTTCTCTAAGTTCGGCCCAAACCTATTTTATCCATCTAGCCTCCAACAAATGATCTTCTCTCCCAATTAGAGTTTTCTATCGTTTTCTATCTGCTGATCCCATGTCTTCAATTAGACTAGAAGAACCACAGCTAAATAAAAACACCTGTCACCTTATACAAAGTGCCTTAAAAACTCATCTCATGTAATGCACATAATCACCGTATAAAGGGTTTTGCCCCTTTTTACAGAGAAAAGAAAGACAAGGTCACAGAGCTAATAAATGGCAGTTTTCTGTTCAAAAGGTTAACAAAACACTTGTTTCAGTTAAAACAAAATCCAGTGAAATGATTAAACTTTTTACAGCTTTTATTATATGAATGTGTCCTTTGAAATATGTAAGGGGAGCACAAGAAAGGGGCAAGGGAGAAAAATGCCTATTACTGTTACATCAGATCAAGCACTTCAGAAACTCGGAAGTCTGTATCACCTGCCAAGCCACTGTTGGTCACAAAGAAGACTCATACATAATGACTAGGAATCCAAGGGACAGAATTTTAAACTAACAAAGAAGCCAAATGTACTTATTAGAGCCAGCATGGCAAATATTTAACTTATACCAGACATGTGAAAAGTTCAATGTGTCATCTAAATCCCCAAATGAAGTTATCAATATTAGTCACCCAAATTCAACCATACCAAAGCTCTGCAGTGGGCAGGAAGAAAGCTGTGGGATATCTATGGCCAAATATGAGCCTGTTTCTAGAATCTAGACTACCTCCTAAGACAGCTCCTGAGAAGTAGAATGACTGCTAAATTTCTCCCCAAAGGGCTCGTACCAACGAATGTAAATGATCCCCAGCAGAGCTCTGAATCCACCAAACCTTCTGCCAGCACCAGGTTCTATCCTTTGCACACAGATACACATATACGTACATATTTTATTAGAAAATCTAAAGGCACAGACTGACCCTCGAGAAAAATTGTAATGAATAGGATTGTAATTTCAAGGTTATGTTACTTAAAACGTTTTTCCAAAGACTATATATATATATACCACACTCAAATTAATCCCTGGCCAGTTAACTTCTCAGGGCTGAAAAAGAACTGGGTATAGAACTTAGGCAATAATCACTCTCTTATGATATGAACAAGAAATTTCAGGGCCACAAAACAATCATTTAAAAACCATTTCCAGGTGAGGTTTTAAAGAAAAATACTCCAGAGAAGACTGACTACAGAAAGTCATTAATTACCTAATATCAGACATTCAAGCCTTCCTAGTGAGGAATCAGCTTTAAATAGCTTTAGCTTCTTCAGCAGGAAGAGAAAAAAAATCTATTTCCCCTCCTTTGAATAAAATATATTCTAAACAGAAAAAAAGCCTTGGTACAGCAAAAAGCAAGTTTGTTGTTCTTTTCTCTAGAAAGAAAAATTCTAGAAGCTAAATTTACCTAATACTCAAATAAATGGTTTTGATCTGAAATAGTCATTTTACATATATAAGCAGATCCTATTTCTGGTTTAAAATAAATCTGTGTGGTGGTGTTAAAAATCACACTATTTTTATATCAACTTTATGAAATAACTTAAGTACCTGTTTTTTGCCTTAAACCTAAGTCTTAACTATTCTTCATTCCTAACCTACAAATCTGGAGATGGTTTAGCTTCAAAGTGTCTTATTCCATTTATTTCTAAAACTAGAATCATGTCATTAATTTTCCATGTGGCTACACGTTTTAATCTTTTAAAAGGCCTAAAAAATAAAAAGCAGACAAGCATGCTGTAAAAAAAACACACAAAAAAACACTTTTTGATGTTAAAAGACAATAATGAAAGTCATTTCTCACTCAAGGGTAAGTGTCCCAATAATCTCAACCATTCTTAAGTGAAAGCAGTCCATAATTTAAATAGGTTTATATCAGGGCATTACCTTTCTTCCAGAAGTTCCAATTCATTCTACACTGCCACCAAGTGTGGTGGCACTAAACAACTCTTCCCCCACCACCAACCCATCCTTCTCCCCCAAACTGAACTATTGTTATTCTTTTCCTTATGTCATCCACTTTGGACCATTCACACACATTTCTTTTCTGAAGTCTGTAATAGCTCACTCTCCTAGCTCTTCTCCTGGTGATGAACCAGCCCACATATTTCTGTCCCCAGCGTCTGAAGGATGCTGTCCTTGGCCCTAGTAAGTACTGCTCTCTGTACCAAATGAATGGACATCTCTACTCTGGAGACTTCTAATCTCACTCACAGCCCTACGTTTAACCTCCATCCTAACCATTCAGTATTAGCCATACTGACTTAAAGCCATGCTCTGCTATTACTCCCACTAAAGTTCTCCATGTGGTTTGATATTTCTGTGCCTGGTCTAACTGGCCAGGTGAACAGTTCTTTATTGGCCTGGATAATATCTATGGTACTCTAGAGAACCCCTTCTTTCCCAAGAGAACAGTGCCTTTGGAAATATTCATTAACAAGAAATGAAATGAGCTCAAGGTGTGCTGTTCTTGGTGTTACCTCTCATTCCAAGATATAAATCTTAAACCTTAATAACATGCAACTGTTAAAAGGGAAGCAGATATATATTACTGACATTCGATACTAATAAAATACCAAAGACAACATTAACAGGAAAGCACAGAGTGGACACTATGTATACACGTGTGTTACAGACACAGACAAAATCACACTTGTATGTACATGGGTGTTGGTGGGGGAGATTAGATTTCTGAGAGATTAAACAGTGGTTACTTCTGAGAACTGGTGGGCTGAGATGGGAAAGAGGTTTACTTTTCCTTACATATAGCTGCAGCTCTAAAGGTAGCAGTCAGATTCAGAGGAAACCAAGATAGCCATGATATTTATGGGTATGAGAAGATGTTTCTAGAAGGGAGATCAATAGTCAATTCAGTTCAAATGCTACAGAAATTAAAAAACCAAAAACCTTTCCTAGAGGTCCAATGGTTAAGACTCCATGCTTCCACTGCAGGGAACACAGGTTCATTCCTGGTTGGGGAACTAAACCCCTCATGCCACAGCCAAAAAACAACAACAAAAATACGCTCGTCAAAACTGAAATTAAGCCTTTGAATGTGGCAAACAGGCAGCCCCTGGTCTCCTTACTACTTTAGTATTCTATGGAGAAGGAAGGTAAGCACAACATACTGGAAGACTGACAGTTAAGAAAAAAACAAGGCAAAGTCTTTTTGTTTCCCAGGTCCCTCTCTTCCTCCCTAAAGTACTACTGCAAAATTTAAGAATTTTATGTATTTCTTCTGGTCCTTTCTTTTTAAAAAACTTTCATTCTGTCAGATAGCTACAACAGAATGGTGGGTTTTACTTTATAATATATATAAATGGTATCATTCTTTTTTCTTTTTATCACATTGCTTCTCCTATTTAAGACTGTTAACTATGTGATTACATATAATTAAGTCTACATTATGTATTTTCATTGATTAACAATATTGTAACTGATATTAATAACTGATTAATTCTGATGGGCCTTTTAAAAATTACACACAGTGCTATAAGCAGTATCTTTGTATCATGTCTCTCTGTATACATGTGCTAGAGTTTCTCTTAACATATATACCTAAATTGCAGGATATGTGTTTTCAAATTGACTAGATATTACCAAATCACTCTCCAGTGTTGACAGAACAGCCTCACTTATGCCAGGAGTTCAAATATATACCATTTCCTGAAATCCTCACCAACACCTGGGTTTCTTGGACCTTTTGATTTTGACAACCTGATGAATCTGATGTCATCCCCTGCAGCTTTGTATTTCTGCTTATAAATGCAGCTGAATTACTTGTGGCATGGATAACAACTATCAGCTTTCTTTTTGCTTCTATTATCTATTCATATTATTTTCCTTTGTGCTGATATTCTCATTGATTTTCAAAATTTTGTTGTAGACAGTAGATAGAAATCCTAAATATTAGATTAGACAAATATTT
The DNA here is from genome assembly GCA_006410635.1 of Cephalophus harveyi. Lineage (NCBI taxonomy): Eukaryota > Metazoa > Chordata > Mammalia > Artiodactyla > Bovidae > Cephalophus > Cephalophus harveyi. The sequence continues at coordinate 236,572 of SJYT01053979.1, forward strand.
TCCCAGTTTGCCACTTATTTTTATTTCTTTTGTCTTGTCATAATATTTAAGTTTGGGGTTTTGATGTAGCCAAAATTATCATTTTTCCCTTTTATGGGTGTTATTTGTGCCTAATAAATCCTTCTCTACTTTGATATTCTCCTGTATTTTGTTTTAGTAGTTTTGTTTTTCATATCTGTCTTAAGTTTAAAAACTTATTGGAAATAACTTAGCCTCCTCCCTTTCTCAGTCAGCAAGACCACGACGGATCACCTGTATCAGTGGCAGTGAGATGGGTGTGTCCTAAAGCCCACTGAGGAGAGTTTTCACTTTTCTTCATAATGTTACTGTAGCAAAGGAGATAAGAAAGGCTCAGCATTTCAGGGGAGAAGGCAATGGCACCCTACTCCAGTACTCTTGCCTGGAAAATCCCATGGACGGAGGAGCCTGGTAGGCTCTAGTCCATGGGGTCGCTGAGAGTTGGACACGACTCAGTGACTTCCCTTTCACTTTTCACTTTCATGCATTGGAGAAGGAAATGGCAACCCACTCCAGTGTTCTTGCCTGGAGAATCCCAGGGACAGCGGAGCCTGGTGGGCTGCCGTCTATGGGGTCACACAGAGTCGGACACGACTGAAGCGACTTAGCAGCAGCATTTCAGGAGCCTTAATTTTTAAGGAGATACGGGTGAGATGTGGAGGCCAATCCTTAAATGATCCAAATATGAAACCCATCAAGGGTGTGGTCCTACTGAGATAACCACATACTATGAATGTGGTCTCAAATAAGCAGGGGAGAAAAGACGGCTGCTTAGGACAAACAGAAGCCATATACAGATCCATATGTACTTCTACTTGTGAGCAATGACTCTAGATTCACATGCACACACATGCAACTAGGTAAAGCAGTGAGTCTTCTGTCCTGCTGTCTTGGGTACAGTTCAGTTCAGCTCAATTGCTCAGTTGTGTCTGACTCTTTGCAACCCTGTGGACTGCAGCACACCAGGCTTCCCTGTCCATCACCAACTCCTGGAGTTTATTCAAACTCATGTCCATTGAGTCGGTGATGCCATGCAACCATATCATCCTCTGTCACCCCCTTCTCCTCCCACCTTCAATCTTTCCCAGCATCAGGGTCTTTTCAAATGAGTCAGTTCTTTGCGTCAGGTGGCCAAAGTATTGGAGTTTCAGCTTCAGCATCAGTCCTTACTCTCAAGAATCTTCTCCAACACTATGGTTCAAAACCATCAATTCTTCAGCACTCAGTTTTCTTTTATAGTCCAACTATCACATCCATACATGACCACTGGAAAAACCATAGATTTAACTAGATGGACCTTTGTTGCCAAAGTAATGTCTCTGCTTTTTAATATGCTATCTAGGTTGGTCACAACCTTTCTTCCAAGGAGGAAGCGTCTTTAATTTCATGGCTGCAGTCACCATCTGCAGTGATTTTGGAGCCCAAAAAAATAAAGTCTGTCATTGTTTCCCCATCTCTTTGCCATGAAGTGACGGGACCAGATGCCATAATCCTAGTTTTCTGAATGTTGAGCTTTAAGCCAACTTTTTCACTCTCTTCTTTCACTTTCATCAAGAGACTCTTTAGTTCTTCGCTTTCTGCCATAAGTGTGGTGTCATCTGCATATCTGAGGTTATTGATATTCCTCCCAGCAGTCTTGATTCCAGCTTGTGCTTCATCCAGTCCATCATTTCTCATGATGTACTCTGCATATAAGTTAAATAAGTAGGGTGACAATATACAGCCTTCACTTACTCTTTTCCCGATTTGGAACCAGTCTGTTGTTCCATGTCCAGTTCTAACTGTTGCTTCTTGACCTGCATACAGATTTCTCAGGAAGCAGGTCAGGTGGTCTGGTATTCCCATTTCTTTAAGAATTTTCCACAGTTTGTTGTGATCCACACAGTAAAAGGCTTTGGCATAGTCGATAAAGCAGAAATACATGTTTTTCTAGAACTCTCTTGCCTTTTTGATGATCCAATGGATGTTGGCAATTTGATTTCTGGTTCTTCTGCCTCTTCTAAATCCAGCTTGAACATCTAGAAATTCACGGTTCACATACTGTTGAAGCCTCGCTTGGAGAATTTTGAGCATCACTTTGCTAACATGTAAATGAGTGCAATTGTGCAGTAGTTTGAACATTCTTTGGGACTGGAATGAAAACTGACATTTTCCAGTCCTGTGGCCACTGCTGAATTTTCCAAATTTGCTGGCATATTGAGTGCAACACTTTTACAGCACCATCTTTTAGGATTTGAAATAGCTCAACTGGAATTCCATCACCTCCACTAGCTTTGTTCATAGTAATGCTTCCTCAGGCCCACTTGACTTTCCATTCCAGGATGTCTGGCTCTAGGTGAGTGATCACACCATCATGGTTATCTGGATCATGAAGATCTTTTTTGTATAGTTCTTCTGTGTATTTTTGCCACCTCTTCTTAATATCTTCTGCTTCTGTTAGGTCCATACCATTTCTGTCCTTTATTGTGCCCATCTTTGCATGAAATATTCCCTTGGTATCTCTAGTTTTCTTAAAGAGATCTCTCGTCTTTCCCATTCTATTGTTTTCCTCTTATTTCTTTGCATTGATCACTGAGGAAGGCTTTCTTATCTCTCCTTGCTATTCTTTAGAACTCTCCATTCAAATGGGTATATCTTTCCTTTTCTTCTTTGCTTTTCACTTCTCTTCTTTTCCTTTTTGTATTTCTTTTCTTGGGGATGGTCTTGATCACTGCCTCCTGTACAATGTCACAAACCTCCGTCCATAGTTCTTCAGGCACTCTATCAGACCTAATCCCTTGAATCTATTTGTCACTTCCACTGTGTAAAGGTAAGGGATTTGATTTAGGTCATACCTGAATGGTCTAATGGTTTTCCCTACCTTTTTCAATTTAAGTCTGAATTTGGCAATAAGGAGTTCATGATCTGAGCCACTGTCAGCTCCTGGTTTTGTTTTTGCTGACTGTATAGAGTTCTCCATCTTTGGATGCAAAGAATATAATCAATCTGATTTCGGTACTGACCATCTGTCTGGTGATGTCCATGTGTAGAGTCTTCTCTTGTGCTGTTGGAAGAGGGTGTTTGCCATGACCAGTGCATTCTCTTGACAAAACTCTATTAGCCTTTGTCCTGCTTCATTCTGTACTCCAAGGTCAAATTTGCCTGTTACTCCAGGTATTTCTTGACTTCCTACTTTTGCATTCCAGTCCCCTATAATGAAAAGAACATCTTTTGGGGGTGTTAGTTCTAGAAGGTCTTATAGGTCTTCATAGAACCATTCAACTTCAGCTTCTTCAGCATTACTGTCTTGGGTTACACAATGCCTTGTGTCCTAGTCAGGTTGCCTAGGAAATAGATTCTGAGACAGGTGTTTGTGTAAGGTTTACTGGGAAGTGCTTTGAAGAGCAACAGTGAGGGAAACAGATCTAAGCAGAAGATGGTGGGGGTAGTGCAGCTCAAATACAGGCTTCAGTCAATCCCATACTGGAATGGCCTTTCAGATAATCCCCAAATTGAGAAAAAAACCCAAGTCTTTGTACCAACCCATTCTTTCTCCAAACCAAACAGTCCATGGATGCAAGTGGCTTCTGAGGAAAGGGACTATCTTGGGCAAGTGATCTCTTAACTCCTAGAAAGCAAGTCAGCTATGAGTTATCAGCAGGCAACATTCCCAACAGGCTGGAGTATGATTATTCCCTCTGGACAGGCAGTAACATCCACCACACCCAGAGCTTATCTTCTCTCACCATCTTATTTATTCCCTGGTGAAGCCAACCAATATATTGTGAGCTGACCTATGAAGAGGCCCATGTGACAAAACTTAGGAAGAACCCAGTCAACAGCCTGTGAGGAACAGAAACCTGCCGATAACCACATGACTGAACTTGGAAGCAGATCCACCCACAGCTGAACCCTGAGATAGATGGCTGCAGTGCCAGCCAACACCTTGACTGCAGCATTATGACGAACCCAGAGCCAGAAGATTCGACATGGATCCCTGGCCTGTGCAAAGCATGAGATACCAGATGTTGTTTTAGGTCACTGAACAGGGTAATTTGTAAAATAGCAAGGAAATTAATACAGTCCCTCTACCCTTGATTGGAGAAGGCAATGGCACCCCACTCCAGTACTCTTGTCTGGAAAATCCCATGGACGGAGGAGCCTGGTAGGCTGCAGTCCATGGGGTCGCCGAGAGTCGGACACGACTGAGTGACTTCACTTTCACTTTTCACTTTCATGCATTGGAGAAGGAAATGGCAACCCACTCCGGTGTTCTTGCCTAGAGAATCCCAGGGACGGGGGAGCCTGGTGGGTTGCAGTCTATGGGGTCGCACAGAGTCAGACACGACTGAAGCAACTTAGCAGCAGCTACCCTTGATACAGAACCAAAAGACGGAATCCTTTTGCCTGGTGGTACAGAATGTGGCCATGTAGCTGATCTATGGGAGAGGGAAGATTTTGTTTCTCCCTTTGTCCTCTTACTTCATCCTACAATAATAACTTTTTGGTGGCAGGGAAGAATCTAAGACACAGAAAGTAAAACCCATACAGGAAAAAATTAAAATTCCACTGCATTACAATTAAGCACCTCTGTTCACCCAAAGATACTATAAAGAAAGTAAACTGACAAGGATAGAAATCAATAGCCTAACTGAAAAATAGAAAAGACCAAAAAAAGCACTTCAGAGAGGAAGTATCAATGGTCAAACACATTATAGTATGCAACTGCACTGGCAACTAGGGCAACACACATCAAGCCTATAATGACATCTCATTTGACACCAGATCAAAAACTTTGGGAAAGGACCTCCCTGGTGGTCCAGTGGTTAAGAATCTGCCTTGCAATTCAAGGAATGCAGGTCTGACCCCTGGTTACAGGAAGATCCCACATGCTGCAGGACAACTAAGCCTGCACACTACAACTAGAGAAAGCCCATCCACCGCAGCGAAGACCCAAAAGAAAAAACTCTGGGAAAACAAACAAGACTTTCCAGAAGTCTGATAATACCAAATGTTAAAGAGAATATGCAGCAAATTGAACCCCTGTCCTTGCCAACAGGAGTATAAATAGATCCAATATTTTTTAAAACAATTTGGCATTATCTAGTCAAAGTGATGTGTATACACCTTTAACTTAATTCCACCCCTAGGTATACACCCAAGAGAAGCTATTTTAGTACATCTACAAGAAACAAGGATAGCTACATTCTCTGTAATAGCGAAAACAAAGCAAAATAGGGAAATTCCCTGGTGGTCAGTGTATTCACTGCCCTAGGCCCAGGTTCAATCCCTGATTGGGGAACTGAGATCCTAGGAATCAGGCAGTACAGCCAAAAACAAGAAACAGCCTCCCCCAAATAAAAACAAAACAAAAACAGAAACAAGAATAAGCAAAAACAACAATAACAAAAAACAAACAAAAACCCCACTCTAGAGAAATAATGAAATGAGAACCAAGAGTAAATTTATCTAATGAAATACTACATAACAGTGAACATGGAATATAACTGTATATAACAGGACAATTTCAACAATATAATGTTGAGCAACAAAGTCACAATATGATCAAAAAAGACATTATAATTCCACATATATTCAGCTCAAAAACATGCAATATGTTGTTTAGGAATAAAAATTGATGAAATTGTAAAGAAAAACAATGGTAAACACAGAATTGGGAATATGAAAAAAGTATTGGTAGAGGAGGGGAATGTAGGAGATGTAACAGTTAATAATAAAGCTCTTTTTCTTAAAATAGGTGGCCAGTACAAAGATATAGCATGTACTCCGACTTTTTTAGATGCCACGTTTCATAAGTAGGTTTTATCACCTCAATATTTAATTTAAAGAAAGAAAAACCAAAGAACTTAAATATCACACATTTGGTCAATTCATCAACACCATGTCTTCTTCTAAGCCAGATGGGTGCCTACTATCTTTGGCTCCTTGATAGACTTAAAGCAGACTTGTGGACAGATGGTATACAAGAAAAGGAAAAATTTTCCTACTGGCCCTGTAAGTAATGAGCAAGGAGATAAAGACCAGTTAAAACAAGAAAGGTAGATATTTAATGGTCTTATCAATATATTACAAACTATGGTCTTTCTTTTTTAAAAAAACTAGGAAAAACTTAAGTCAATCTTTACCACATATAGCACTGCTGCTAAGTCACTTCAGTCGTGTCCGACTCTGTGTGACCCCATAGACGGTAGCCCACCAGGCTCCCCCGTCCCTGGGATTCTCCAGGCAAGAACACTGGAGTGGGTTGCCATTTCCTTCTACATATAGCACAGTATGAGAAAATGTAAGAAATTTCAATGCCTAGTTTAGTCAAAGATGGCAGACCAAAAGGTAAAACAAAGAAAATGTAGCAAAAACAAAAGAAAAAACAAAAAACAAAAAAGCCCTCTATAATGAGAAATTTTACCAACAGTGAACTACTACCATACTACATCAGTTTAACACGGAATATCTAGTTAAAAACAGCTGGATTTACTGAAGGAAAAAGCAAGCCGATGACACTAATCTGCTGAGAAACAGCAGATTACTGGATACTACCACTGAAAAATGAAGCCAGTGAAAACAAGCAATTCAAATACCCAAAATCACACATTTTCTAAAAACACTTATGTCATGTATAAAAAAGGCAAAAGAGTAGGATGATTTTTTAAAATGAACTTACCCTGAAATAAGTGAAGTTACAGCTGTTGAATAAATGTCACTCAAAAGCAGTCTCTTGGCTTTTTCTTACACAGCGGGCAACTTTCCTTTTGAATTCTCCATTTCGGTCTTCCCTCCATTCTTTCTGTAAGTACAAAAGTTATAGCAAGTGATTTTATGCAAACTCCTCTTACAATCTCAAATACCTACTTTAATTTTGAATGTAATGCTTTGGCAATGTGAACACGTTTAAAATATTATAAACAGTTGATAAGGTAGAAAACACTTTGCAAGACACTCTGCCAGGATACATACAAATTACTTCTATAGGCAAAGTCTCTTTGAAAAAGGAAAGGGCCCTAAAAAGCTTTAGCAATTTTGTATTACACTGAAAAGAAAGCTACAACTTACAAATAAGATATCCAGGCTATCTGAACAATCACCAACTCTACTGGAAGCAACCAGAAAATCAAGTAGACAGAACTGTGCCTCCTGTATCAAGTAGATGGGTGTAATGCATCATATTGAGATGATACTGAGTAGTATTTCTAGTGGGGGAGGGGCCAGGACATGACAGTAACAATAACACTATTACTGCCAGGCACATGGAAATGGAACACAAAACAGCGCCAGCATACTTTCACATGAGAATAGAGCTGATTTTTATTTAGCATGTAAATAGCAGGAAATTCTCACTAAAATGCCCGGCCTATTTTTTTTTTCCTTCATCATCCATGTAGGGACAACAAAGACTGTAGAAACCTTCAACACTTGTTCCTGCAGAGGAAGAGATCTGAACAATTTTCTCCCTCAAAGCAAGGCATCCCAGTAAGCCAATCATTATAGTAAATTATGAGGTAAACTATAATGTGGAAATGCAGAGAGATTTGTAGATATTTGATGAAGTCTTGTGGATAAAATGTTATTGTCTCTAATTACCTCATTATCATTTCTAAGACATTTTAAGAAAGAGCAATTCCAGTAAAGAGGGGAGGTCAATACCAAGGAGAAAAAAAATCACCTAAAAAGCACACTTAGCAGAGGGAATTAAGACTGAGAGCAAGGGAGATCAGGTAGAAAGGTATTAAAAAGATCATATTGGAATTATTATTACTTGAGTGCACCACGCAGCATGTGGAATCCTAGTTCTAGAACCTGGGCTCCCTGCATTGGGAGCATGAAATTTTAACCACTGGGGCCATCAGGGAAGTCCCTGGAATTACTTTTGTAAGATATAAATCCTCACTACCAAAGAAAATGGCAGTGACGTCATCTAATAATGGGGAGAAATTTTTCCTGGAAGACCAAAAGTAGATGAAAGAATAATGAAACATGCAGCAGAGCAGAGAAAGTAGTGGCCCAGGGAAGTCTCAGTGGGACCCCAGCAAAGAGGGAAAGGACCTACTGAAGAGAACCCCAAAGTTAAAGCTTGCAAACGGCGGCTTGAAGTCAGTAAAAAGTGGGGTTGAAAACTGAATGACAGAAAGTTTGGCCTTTCCTTCTACACACACCCCAAATTTTAATGCCTTCCTAAAGTAATAATGATGATATATAGATTTTATAAAAATATCTGAAGACCACTAGAATTAGAGCTCCAGGTATGGGTTTTTGGTATGGAAAGTAATTACTTCTTCATTTTGGCATTTGACACCTCTCTTCCTCCAACTCTTACTTTTTTTGTTTCACTCTTAGTTTAATATCTGGCTTATCACTCACACACTCCTGAGGAGAACCCCCCTGCACACATACACTCCTTATGTTGTTTGGACTGATACTTGACTAAGCATAAAGTTAGAAAGATTTTCTCTCAATGTTTACTTCAATTACTAAATTCAAAAATTCAAAGCCAGAGATTTGAAAGGTGGTTATATTGCTTCTTGGCCTTTTGGCTAAGATCAAATGAAAGGTGGTTATATATGTAGTGTTTTTCTACAAGTAAGATTTTTACCCCCAAGTTTTTATGTAGATCTGAATTAATAAGAGGAAGAAAAAAAAAAAGGTGAATTTAACCTGCTGGCTTTCACATATCCTAACAAAGTTTCCAAGATTTAGAATAAAAGGATTTTTAAAGAGGAATAGATAACTGAGGAACTAGGACTATTCTAGATTAAAACAAAGACTAATAAAACATGAATACAGGACTTCCCTAGTGGTTAAGACTCCACACTTCCACTGTAGGGCTACAAATTCAATCCCTGATCCGGGAACTAAGATTCCATATGCCACATGGTGCAGGCAAAAAAAAACAGAAACAAAAAACAAATAATTTTTTTAAAAGGAAAAGAAGGAAGATTGAAAAATAAAATAAAAGCAGCAATGTAAAATGAGAAACCTATAATAAAATGATAGGAAACACCATCCTTTAAAAAATAAAAAACTAAGTAAAAATAAATAAATAAATAAAACATGAATACAAAATAAAATAAGTTCCTAAATTCTGGATTCTCCCTCGCCCCCTCTCTTTGTTCTTAGGAGATACATGCTGAAGTAGTTAAATATAAAGATCCATAAAGCCTTCTCAGTTTAGCAAATAATGACAATAATGTTAATAATAACAACAATGTTGCAAAATCTCCACAATTGTGAATCTATGTGTAGGGTATAGGGTAATCCAACGTTTTGTAGGTCTGAAAGTTTTAAAAATAAATGCTTGCAAATAATATGGACCTAATAGCGACTAGATATTAAGTATAACAGTTTTACAATTATGTAGGATAGCATCCTTATTCCTAAAAGGTACAACTATTTGGCAGTAAAGTAAGATTTATGAGAAAAATAAATGAAAATAAACAGATATATCAATAAATATCTACAAACACATATAAAAGTATATAGTTTTAATCAAGCTTAATTAAAGGGGAGAGCAGATGTGTTCATGTGACCACCTTACCGCAGCATCAACATTAGCAGGTGAGTCTCCATTGGGGTCTGCCAGCATAGAAATGACACTAATCATGATGGTTTCCACGGTGTGAATAGGCAGCCAGCGTTCCTCTGGCTTTTCATAACCATATTTATCTTCTCCAGGTTCGTGAAGAATAGAAATGCATACATCACCATTTTTATCAACTGCAAAATTAGAGAGTAAGATTCCAGTTTCAAATACTTTAAAAAATTGGCTATACATAAAATACATATTATTTGATATGATCCGGATTCCCATGGTATCTGTATAAGATTCAGTACCACTGTTCCACTGAATAGATACAGAAGTTAATTTCCAAAATGGAGCCTGTTAACCTTTTAGGAAGGCCAGAGATTTTACCAAATAGGATCCACCTGACAAACCCAAAGGAAATGTAAGCTATCTTTTTTATTTCTGCAAAATTTCAAGTTAATATGTAGATGGTACCTAGCATTTACATGTAATAAATATAATGAAATAAATGGTATCTATTGAATCTGTTCATTTATACAAAGTATATGGTCCAAACGCCAGAACTGAGTTTCTGTTATGATTTCTTAGTTTCCCTAGCAACTTACTGATTGAAATTGTTGATTGTCAAAGGTCTAAGACTTTCCTAAGAAAAAAATGAAAAATAACATCATAAAATACTTTTTAAATCACATAAAGGCAAAATTATATTTTCAGGGAAAAAACACACACAAATCCACAAAGTGAAGTGTCCAACTCTTTGCAACCCCATGGACTGTAGCCTGCCAGGCTCCTCTACCCATGAGATTATCCAGGCAAGAGTACTGGAGTGGGTTGCCATTTCCTTCTCCAAAAAGACCATGTTATATTGCCAGTGAAAACTCATCAGCATATATTCATTACGTCTCTAATCTATAAACCTATTTTAAAATCCAAGCCATAAACTAATTGTTGATCAAAAGGGGGAATTGGGGCCCTATATTCCACTAACTTCTTTACATTACACAACCAAATCTGCAAATCCTATAAAAACCAATAACAATACTTATGTTCATTTCTGACTTCCTACCTAAAGTCCAACAAATTTATGACAGGTATAATGTTACAGAGTATTATTCTTCACCTCTGGGGAACCAGCATTAAAGCGTGTATGCACTGTGGCTCTACGACTAATGCTTTCTGAATGCATGCTGTACACCAGGCGCCCACACTTGACACAGGGAGTTTAGCAGTGAATGCAGCATTTAAGACCCATGCCTTCAGTGTACTATACATGCTATTCTGCAATTCACGCTCCTTATCCCAGCTCACCTACACCTTCTAATATAATCTATTAACTAAAATGAAATAACTAGACCAAGAAGCAAGAATAACAACAGTAAAACTTGTAACAGCACTATAAAGTTGAACAGAATATGATAATATAGTGTTAAGATATTTTCCTCACTTACCACATAATATAAATTTTTCCTTGAGAAAAGGAAGTCATATGTTTTTGAGAACATTTAATATCAAATGTTTGTACAAAATTCTATCAGAGAGAATCGATTTATGATCCATTTTCCTTTTATAGAAATTGTTATAATTTAGCATCTTTAAAATTTTAACCTCATGTCATTTCATTTTAAACATACAGAAAATATTTCAAACCTCTTAGAACGGGGCTTTTATGCTTAATACCTATTACCTATTAAAACTGTAGTATTTTTTTTTAAAGGCAAGATAACTGAGTGAAACAACTGAGCTGATAATTGAGTGAAAAGGCCAGTGCTATCATTCCTCTTAATAATTAGAGTCCGTGTATTGCTTTCATATATGCTATCATGTAACTCACAAAGAAACTAAGGCTCCAAGAGGCTTTACCAACAGTAACATAGGCTAATTCATGCAAAAGACAGCATTCAGAAACTTTTTGTTACATTTTCCTTTCAAACAGGTGCAAAAAAATTGACTATTACACACTGAATAATTCAAGAGAAGGCAGGGGAAACTGCCAAGAGCCTAGGAAGAAATGAACCATATGTCCAAGCAACAAGGGGCAGATGTGGTCGATTCATGCATCCATACATTGTGCAGGACTATCACTAACGTGTTCTACCAGAAAGAAATTCTTTTTTTCCCTTCATACTGGTGCAAAAAATAACTATGTCTTCTGTGATCACTGCTACCTAAGATGTGATGAAATATGGTGGCCTCCTTGATTCCACAGTTTTCCATTCATCAGTCTATTCTCTTCTAAGACTCTACTGTTTTTCAGGTCACTGAGTTCTATTACATTTCCTTGTAATAAAGCCTTGATTTATTCATGCATCCATTACTCTCACTGATTTTTGGTTAAACTAATATAGAAGGGTTTCTTTTCCTTGCAACACAATGTCTGGGTTATGAGAAGTAGAATGCAGACTGGTGTAATAGTCTAAAAAAACAACAGTGATTACAAAATATAGTCAAAATACTTAGGAAAGAAATTCTTGCAAGCTCAATCATACAAAATAAGGCCAAAAGTTCAGGGAGACTGTGTATAAACATAGTTTATCTAGACTAACCTTTGGCTCACAAAGTGAATTTTAAATGGTTGTACAACTTTGGGTAAAAAAGTCAATGTCACCATTTTATGCACAGCACTGTTAGATACTTTCCAAAGATCTAAACACACAGTTTATCTCATTTGACTCTATCAATCATCTTATGACATAAGTAAGACATTCCTTTTTCTTATGAAGAATATACATAGTTAAGAGTGTCCATAGTCTAGGAGCTAAGATAAGAAAGTAAAAATTAAAAATCCAAGTTTAACTACTTCTGTGTTCTCTATAATAGCCAATGAATCACATCATACCTTGGAAATAACTCCTCAATTTTAAGAGCTCTATTAATGCTGAGTATCACCCATGAACTCATGAACATCTCAGCTGTGAACATCATAGCTGAGAACTAAGTAAATAAACAAACTTTTTCCATTTGATCCATTACTCTTTCTTTTAGAAGGAATCTAATCCAAGACCATGTATATATCAAACACAATGAACCTAGTATAAAACGTCCAACACAATTTCACTGAGAACTACATCTTACTTATTGACCTTGAAAACGTCAGTGACAGGCTTGCAAAACTTCAGTGTCATAGTTGCAAAGGTAAAAGTAAAACTAGATAAACTTACCATTTGGATGCCAGATTTCTGTAATGAATTTCATTTTAGGAGGCCGAAGGGGATAATCTTTTGGGAAAGTGAGATGAGCTTTAAAAACACCACCTTCACTGGAAAAACAAAACAAGTTCTTGCCTATAAGTTCCTGCTTATAAGTAAGATAATTATTAAAACAAACATAAAACAAGGATGCTAAAAAAAAAACAAAACAAAACAAGGATGCTAACATTATAAACGAAATAAATAATCTGAATTTCAAGCAGTTTACTTACTCAAATACCAAGTTTAATAAACTGTCATACCTACCACCTTATTAAACTCTCAAAAAACAGTAAAATGAAAGAAACAGCTTTAAAAAGGCATCCAGATGAGATCACGCTACTGTTGTGCTACACACATCTTTTTATTGCTTCCCACTGCACTTAAAACTCAATGTTTAACATTGCCTATCAGGGTCAAGTTGTCAATTTCTCTATATTGATCTCAACCTGTCATTCTTCTCTCTCATCCCAGTCATTCTTTTTTCTGTTCTTTAAACACAACAAGCTTTTTCTCATCTGAGAGCTTATGCATTTTCTTATTGCCTCTCTGGAAACAGTTGTGCTGACCTCCAACCATCCATCCATCCATTTATTCATCTTATCATTTAACAAGTATTTATTCAGTCTTTATGTGCCAGACACTGGGAGTTCAGCAGTGAACAAAGCATAGTCTCTCAAGTAGTTTATATTCTGCTGTGTTTCACAGTAGTGCTGCGCAACAGAACTTTCTGCAACTGGAGACGGTCTATAGTTACGTTCTCCAACATGGTAGCCACCAACCACTTGTAATATGGCTAGTACTGGGTTGCCCAAAAAGTTTGAGAACTTTTTGGCCAACCCAATACAACTGATGAACTGAATTTTTAATCTTGTTTAATTCTAATAGCCACAAGTGACTAGTGACTGCTGTGCTTAGGAACTGTTCCTAAACAATGGTCAAAACAACACAAGTCAGTGTTGCAGAAAACCAATGAAAAAAGTCAGCCTTATGGGGCAAAAATAACAAAGTTCCTGACTAGTGACCTTGGTACTGCTGTTTCCTCTGTTTCAAAGGCACGTCTCCCTCTGTTATATTCAGAACTCAGCCAAAATGTTACCTCTGAGAAAGATTTTACTTGGCTACCCAATCCTAACTAGCCCCTGTGTCCCTCGATCATGTGGACTTCTTTTCCATTTCTTTACTGCAAAAGAAATTCACACCTCTGATTCTTTTATTATAAGATAAATACCCCATAGAGCAGGGTCAGATGCAGGGTCATCTGACTGTGTTTGTTTCAGATCAGTAATAATAGAATTCTCAGCTCATTAAATGGTTTTCATTCATTAAACAAACAGACATTGAATATCTACCTAGAGAAGGCACTGCTGTACGTAAAAGGATATGACAGAGAACAAGACATTAGAGATCACTGATTTACAGCACTTACCATTCCGGGTCAGAGGAAAATATCAAGAAAAGTATCAGTAATAAATACTGGAATGAAATGAGCAATCTATTGTTAAGTTTCTAAAAAGTATCTACAGAAAGAGCCCATTTGTCTTTAAGAAGAAAAAGTGAGGGTATGTTTGTATAGAAATAGAAAAATGTCTGGAAACATGACACCAATACACAAAAATGGTTAACTCTGAAGCACGGGATTATGAGATTTTTTACTTTCTGCTTTGTACATTTTGCTATCACTTGAAGTTTTAACCAAAGCAAGTATGTATTCTCATTACTTTTTTCTGATCATAAAAGCAAGATGGCAGGACGGTGTTAAAGAAAGGTAGAAGACATTAACACCAAATACTTCTGAATACTTAGGAAAGGCCACTGGGCTCCAAGTAAGCAACATGTTTCTCTTTATGCTTACATACATGCTTCTTTCTATGAAGTGCATTAAGTATACAGAGGGTCATAATGTAAAATATTTCTGATTATGGGTTGTGGTTTTAAAAAAATCACTTCAAAAGCCACAAATACAAAAACTAGGCAAGAATCCATGTAAAAGAACATCAGAACAGCTACCACAAAGCCCATGTACTTTAAACCATTGGTAAGGCTATACCCTGATACTATGTTAGCTTTCCTGGGTCCCTAAATTTTGACTGATAATCAGATCCACTTAAAAGCTTTACAACAGCTGATTGAAATCCCTACCATGAAAGATTACCTTAGTCTATTAAAAATTTTGATCAAATTTAATTGGATTATCCTTAAAAGTTTAAAGTACACAATTTTTTTTTTGTCTGCAATGTCCTTATCCATTCTGAATCAATCATGAAATTCTTTAGTTTTTTTCCTACAGGTGGAATCCTTAATTTCTCTAACACCTGTGAAAATCCTTTTTTTTAAGCCTAAAACTCAAAACATAGTGTACAAAACATGGTTAAATAAATATTAAAATGTCACATATTCACTATTTTTCAAAGACATAAAGATGCTACTATGATGAGCAAAATCAAAGTTTTATGAAAAGCATCAATGGTTTAAATGGTGCTTTCCTACTTTCTCTTCACAGATATTAACAGTGTAAGAGTATGCTGCTGCTACTGCTAAGTCGCTTCAGTCGTGTCCGACTCTGTGCGACCCCAGAGACGGCAGCCCAACAGGCTCCCCCGTCCCTGGGATTCTCCAGGCAAGAACACCGGAGTGGGTTGCCATTTCCTTCTCCATTGTGTGAAAGCGAAAAGTGAAAGTGAAGTCGCCCACCTGCGACCGACTCCAAGCGACCCCATGGACTGCAGCCTACCAGGCTCCTCCATCCATGGGATTTTCTAGGCAAGAGTACTGGAGTGGCTTGCCATTGCCTTCTCCGAAGTATAACTGCTATATAATTACAGATATATCATATTACATATATGATTACTAGCATGATGTTCTAGGGCAGTTCAAGTTTCTTCTATTAGACTTCCCTGTCTTTGTATTAACTGTATAAAAATCTTACAAGGATAAGAGCCTATCATTCTACCTTGTCAGATCCTATCATTCAGCCATATTTACTTTCTTTAAATGATATACCATATGTTGCCATCAACATTGTTCTTTTATATATTCCTTTTCACATCTGTCTTCGGTTTATTCATTTTTACCTGTCACAATTTATCTATTACCTTCATAAAATATTTGGTGGCTTCCAATGTTTTTGCTACTACAAACATTAAAACACTGAACATTCTGAACACTTTCTAGGCACAAGGTTTTACCCTAGAAATGAAACAAGATGAAGTTTAAATAACTGTTAAAAGTCACACAGATAATAACAGTAGTAGACTCAGGGAGGTAAACAAAGATATTCTCCAAAACTCACATTCTTAAGCACTAAATGATAAATGATACGGTACTGCCATTGATCAATTTCTCAGTCACACGGGCACCAGGTTCATTCCTTCCACAAGTTCATTACAAAATATATAGCTTGTGCAGCTAAGTTTTAAACAGACTGTATAAGAATTTTGTTACTGTAAAAGAATATTAATCTGAGAATTTGGTTAGTCAACTCTTTGTTTTCTATATCCATCAAGGTAAGGCAATAACAAGCTACATATAATCTTCCAAGATTCTACAAACTGTTCACACCATTGCAGAGGTAGGAAACAATATAAAACATACTTCTTGAGCACACCAGCCATGACTGATGAAAAGAGATGCAGCAAAAAATTCACAGTGAGACCCATATCTCCTAAAGTTTCTTTCAAAACCTACTGCCGCTCCTACCTGATATTATTCTTTCCGTGGATATAGGCAGCTAGTCACACTACTTGATAATAATTAGTCTGAAAACAGCAGGTTGTCACACCAGTTTCAGATTATTTTTTGTAGAGAGAAAACCTCAAGAATCTATTTTTAATATCTCCAGAAACACTAATTAATGGCAAGTGTTAGCTGCTCAGTTTGTGTCCGACTCTTTGTGACCCCATGGGCTGTAGCCCACAAGGTTCCTCCATCCATGGAATTTTCCAGACAAGAATACTGGGTTGCCATTTCCTTCACCAGGGGATCTTCCTGACCCAGGGATCAAACCCAGGTCTCTTATATTGTGGGCAGACTCTTTACTGTCTGAGCCAATGGCAAGAGCAGCAATAAAAAGTTAATACTGTGTAAAGATAAATGTAACAACTAAATTAATACTCAAAGCAACTATCAATAAAGTAATGGCTGAATATACCAGTTATTGACACATGGATTGTAAGGAGTGTGGGGTGCCCTCTAGTGGCTAAATGAGGGTTAATGACACCACCATGAACTACACTCGCTTTTAAAGAATTTTAGTACAGCAATCATTCTATTATTACAGAAATGACCTAATTAATTACTAGGTGATGGATCAATCACTTAGGTTTGCTCACATTAACTACTTTCAATACTATAATGCCTCCTCCCATTACCAGCCTATTTCTCCTCTTACTTACACTTAAGACCTGTGTCTCATTTCAAGTAACACTCATCCAATAACCATAAGAAGGCCTCTGCCCTCTTCACTCCACTGAACACCAGTAATTTCCTTACTGTTAAATCAACAAACAGCATTAAATACCGGATTCTTGGTGGCATTTTAGAAAGCTTCCTTCTATAAAACCTTTTGTAAGATGTCTGGCTAACTTCCTCTGCTTTTCTCAGGGCCCTGTCCTAGGCACATGTGTGCCATCCCCTGAGCAAGGCTGCTGATCTCCCTACTTCAGTCCATTTCTTACACTATGCATGCACGCATGCTTAGTTGCTCAGTTGTGTCTGACTCTTTGAGACCCCATGGAGTGTAGCCCACCAGGCGCCTCTGTCCCTGGGGATTCTCCAAGCAAGAATACTGGAGTGTGTTGCCAAGCCTTCCTCCAGGGTGTGTTGCCAAGCCTTCCTCCAGGGTGTCTTCCCAATCCCGGGATCGAACCCCATCTCCCGCACTGCAGGCAGATCCTTTACCATCTGAGCCACCAGGGAAGCCCAAGAATACTGGAGTAGGTAGCCTATTCCTTCTCCAGGGGATCTTCCTGACTCAGGAATCAAACCAAGGTCTCCTGCATTGCAGGTGATTCTTTACCAGCTGAGCTATCAAGAAAGCCCCTTCTTACACTACAGACCGCCCCCTCCAATTTTTTTAAACAATAGTTTAAAACATTTTACTACAGAAATAAAATACAAGTAAGCTGAAGGAAAATAAAATTTATAATTCCAAAGTTATGATACTTAGAATCTGATGCATATTCTAAAATATAAACCTGATAACTCTTGATGTAAAACTCCCCAATGGTTATTATGCTTTGTTCTCAGGACGAAAAAAAAATCCTAACTCCCCTGGTGGGCTGCCGTCTATGGGGTTGCACAGAATCGGACAAGACTGAAGCAACTTAGCACCAGCAGCAGTAACAGTTTTTACAAACACTTTCTAGCCCTCAACTCTCTAGCCAACCTCATGTTTTGAAATTCCTTATAGTCATTTTGCTCAGTTGCCATCCCCTTGTTCTGTCCCTTATTTTCCAGGCCTATGTACACAAACATTTCTTTCTCCCTAAGAGAGAGAGCTTCCCTTCCTATCCCCAGCTTCCCTTCCACTTATCCCCATCTCCTAACCCCACTGCTATTGCCAGAGTATCTGTCTAGTTAATCCTTACCCTAGCTATTGACAATCCAAAATCTCTTCAATCCCAGAATAATTAAATCAAATGTGGCAATCTCATTCATCTTGCCAGTTACTGGGTAAGGAATGATGAAGCAACTTGATTCCAACAAATGAAACAAGAGTCTGCTGGAGAGCTTTCAGAAAAAAGTCTTTTCTACATTGAAATACATAAAAAATTACTTTTCCTACTTTTTTGACTTTAGCTCACTGACACTTTTTTTTTTAATTTTAATTGGAGGCTCTAACCTTATTTCTATATAAGAAATACATAAAACACAAGAAGAAACTTCTTTCACTTCTTCCTTTTCAGCATACTCTGAAATGCTCAAAACCATTTTACTATCTCTGTCAAGAAAACAAATTTCCTTATTTTCTAAGCCAGCTAAAATCAGATTTCTTTTGCTTATAGCTGAAAGCCTACTAATACAGTAACTAACTCTTCAGTTCTCACTTTAGACATCTCCTCCTCTGGGAAAAATTCCCCAACACACTGAAAACCTGCCACAAGCCCAGTAAGTTCTCACTATATCCCAGTGCCTCCCTCCATCATGGCTGTCCCCAAGTGTATTAAATAACTACGCAATGAGCAGCTTTGCCAACTAAACTGTAACCGCTTTGGAGCAGCACCTATTAACTGATTTAAGCCATGTTTGTAGCATCTAGCATAAGAGTGCTCAAAAACATTAGGAAACTAAATGAATGAGTAGTGTAAATGCCTACAATGCTTTATTTTTGAAACAATTCTAAATGGGAAGTTGCTAAAAAGGGTTGGCCAACACTCAATAAATCTTAAACCCACTTCCTGAAGGCTCTATAAAGAATTTCATAACTTCCAGCATGTGAGCTTTAGAAAAGGTCATTCATAAAAAGGAATCATATCCAGGTAAATTTGGATGACAAAAGGTCTGTCACCGGCATTAAGGCTTCATTGTTCACAGGATGTTCAAAGTATATTCGGCACTGAGGTTAAACTGTAGCCTGCGTGCAGTCAGTGCTCTCATCAGTAAGGGACAGAGAGGAAGTGGCAGCCTGTCAGCAACTCCAGAGCAGCTGCCGCAAAGGCTTCTGTTATCCACGCCTCAGATAGACAGTCAGCACTTTTAAAATGTATATGAAAGGCCAGAAACAGGTTTTCATGGGTAGGAAGGATGGCCTGTTAATTAGTACAATGAGTATTAAAGTGTCTTTCTTCCATGAAGCTGAAGGGACATAACATGTATATGGACCAGCCAGTAACATTTAGAGATGCTTGCTACCATCTCATGAAAAAAAGTATAAAATTTATGTGAGGTCCTTAGAGATGGGAGGTCAAACCTGGATGCCTCACTCATTTTCTACTCAGACATTAGTTTAGAAGAACTTCTCTTATTATCACACACCAACTTTAAGATTAACAAGATTCTGTCACTGGAATGTTGCTGTGTCTTCCTTGAGTAAACCTTCATGCAATGTGTTTTGATTTAGAAACACAGAACAGAACCTCATCAGGCTCAGAAGCCAGGCACAAGTATGATTTTGTGTGCAAAACTTGGTAAGAAATTTACTTTCAAATAATATTAAGGTTGTGGGGGAAGACCTCTAGGATGGCTTTCATTGGCTACTGTTATCTCCCAAACTATCACTGTAGAGTGACTAGATTGAGTTATCTTAGCTTGCAACAATTACCAATGCAAATGTACCATTGGGAAATAAATCAGCAAAAATTTTGATCAGCAATAGTCGTGACAAAACCTAAATCTTTTTTTTTTTTCAGACAAAAAACCTCCCAATCAATACTACAGCTCAACTGTGTATGTCATATACCAGTTTGCTCTGGTATAGAACTAGCTCTGAATTTTCTCTTCCATCAGGTTGGGCAGGTACAGAGGGGAGGCAAAGGAGTTACCATTCAGAACATCTAAAATAAAACTATTTCACTGTCAAAAAAAAAAAAGTCTTATGTATCCAAATTCTTGCTACTTAGTACCATCAAGGACCAAGGTTGAGTGACCAAGAATAGCTCCCAAGAAAGACCCTGCTATCCCTCAGTTGCATGGCTTTGAGAAGGTTGCTGCATTTTTTCCCAACACCTCAACTTCTATAAAAAGCATGCAACTTATACTAGTCATTGACATCAGACAGTCATGATCCATCTTACAGAACATTAAATATTAGTAAGTTTAAGTTGGCCTGCAAACACATGGAACAGAAAATCAGACTGTGTGTGGTCTCTGAATCTAAAAATGTACTACATATATAAGAAATCCATCTTTTCTTTGCTCTTTGATAACACCACACTATGTTGTCTATCTTTATATCAGTTCATAGTGATTAATTAAAAGTGATTAACAACCATTCTTGTACAGTCATGATCCATCTTACAGAACATTAAATATTAGTAAGTTTAAGTTGGCCTGCAAACACATGGAACAGAAAATCAGACTGTGTGTGGTCTCTGAATCTAAAAATGTACTACATATATAAGAAATCCATCTTTTCTTTGCTCTTTGATAACACCACACTATGTTGTCTATCTTTATATCAGTTCATAGTGATTAATTAAAAGTGATTAACAACCATTCTTGTCAACTGGGAAACTTCAGTTAGTCAAAATAGTTTATATTTCACTTATTAAGAGAGTTCCACTTGGATGTCAGTTCCATTATACTTACTAAAGTGTATCTGGAGGACCAATAATAAGGACTTCCCATCGGTAGAGATCATTGTCATCTATTAAACCTGCTGAAAAGCCTTCCACTGGATTTTTGTTGAGCTCTGTGGAAGAAGAACAGTTTTATAAAAAAATTTAAGTACATAATCTTCACTCAACATTCATTACAGAACATTAAAAATTCTAAACTATTAAATGAATACACCTGGACCCATTAGCAAAATGCTACCTGATGTCAAAACCTTTCCATTTCTATAACATAAGGAAGCAATGGGTAAAGCAAGCTATCCAGAAGATCAACTTCTACCTACCTTTTACATCTACCCTGGTTTCCAGCAAGGTTCCTACCATTCCAGGTAGCTCTCTGGTGGTATACAGGTATAGTGGGACAGAGAGCTTATTAAAATGCAGTTGTCAGACTCATCCCCCAGAGATTCTGGTTCAGAGGAAAATCAAACCAGTATTTCTGATAATTTCTATGGTATGGTCTTTAGGGTCTTTGGCCTTTCAGAAATACCAATAGAGTGCCTGGTACCTTTTCACTGGAACTTGCTATATAACCAATCTTAATTTATACTAGTAACTATGTATCGGCATGACTAAGTCCTCTGCATTCTTGGGGATACACGTCTACAGCTGGTGTCCATGTGTGGCCCAACAGACTCTGAGCACACAGAGAAGACAGACTCCATCTGTCCCGCCTGTGCATGTCGAACCTTTTGCTGGCCACAGTTTCCAGCATTCAGGAATGGCTTAAGAATAATAGCTGGAGCTCAGACACAACACTAGCAACATGAGATTTTCCTCTTCCAGAGAGAGTGCTCTAGCATGGATAGAGAATGATGGGGGCTGGGGATAAGAACAAAGGCAAAGAACTAGTGAGGTGGAGGGACGCAGGCCATGAGGGCCCCTGAGAGGAGCAGGTGAGAAAGAGAGCAGAGTCTGAACAGTTCCTAGAGACACAGGAACTGTGTCATTACTTTATAAAGTAATGACCCATCGATGGTGGGCTCACGTTAGGATTTTTAAAAAAGCTTTAACGAGATATAATTGACATTCAGTAAATTGTAGGCATTTAAATTATATAATTTCTTACACACTGATATATATACACAGCTGTGAAGCCATCACCACTATCACGATTAAGTGTGTGTGTGTTGTGTATAAATATATGAATCACCAACAAGAGGCGCTGGTTGGCTCAAACCGAGGAGAGGGGACAAAGCACACAGGAGAGCAACTGAGAGAGAAGTTGCTGGGCAGCTGAACAGGGCTGTAATCCTCACATAATTCCTGCCATCATCCTCAAGGAGCTTGGTCCCATGATAAGTAAGTGCAACACAACTCAGAGTGCTATAAAAAACTGAACATAGTGTGTTATTAACTGAGAAGAAAATATTTAATTTTTTCAGGAATCAGAGGTGTTTATTTCAACAACTAAGATTTAACACCTCAACATGCCAGTGAAACCCAGAGAGAGCCAAAAGTGAAAGTTTATTTACATTTAAACATGAATGGCTTCTTTTCTCAAAATTTGAGGGAAGTTCTTTTTTTTAATTTCTAAGTCTAATATTTTTGCCTAACTGGCAAAGCAGACTTTTATAAATAGTTTTAAATCAATACCGTGTTGCAAAATATAAGAAATGCAGTTTTACTTTTAAACAGCCATTCTAAGACATTCTTTAAATACTGAAAATGCAAAGAAGTTGTATTTCAATCTGGTTATTTATGAATGCAAACATTTACTGAGTGTCAATATGCTGCAGACATTCTGGAAAAGATCTGCAAGTCCCATTTTTACTGTCAACTGAGGGGCGAGTAGAGCATTGACAATCACAATCTGGACAGGTAATTTCTACACTGAGTTATCTCATTTCTAACCTTTCTCTGGACAAACACTAGTATATTACTCAGACCATTTTCTCCAACAATAGCTGTTAGAGTCTTACAGAGATTTTATAATTTATCCAGAAATCACCTAGCTATTGAATCTTGCATTAGAAGTCCAGTGGAATTTTATAAACATAGGTGGGTAAATTCTTAAATTAGCATATATGGTCAAAGCTACCTTTGAAAACTTCCTTACACTTTCTATAAAGTATATTATTGCTTCTCGTTATACATTTCATCAATACACAAGTTCTATAAAAATCTTTTACATGCTCTTGGCATTTTTCTCTTCTACAGGAGTGACTGTGTCTACTGCTTGTTTCATTAAGTAATACAAGTAATGCTGAAAGATATCCATCCATCTCGGTTTTGTCATGGTTTCTGCCCCTTGCATGGCTCCTCATAGCCTAGATCCATGGGCATTTAACAGATTTAATCTACCTATAGAGGCCAGCCATTATCATACTTTTCATGAATGCTTCCTTCAAGGTCCAATTCAAGTACCATATTCCTCCTCCATGAGGCCTTCCCTAAATAATTTACCAAATAATCTTGTCTTCTGCTAAATTCCTATTAATCCTACTTTTAGTCTGTAGTGCATCCCCTGGCACTTGACTATTAGCTCCTGATTCTCACAGAAGTAAAAAGGCGATAACAATGTGTATTAAATGGCCCAACATCAGTACAGGAATTTGGAAGGGCACAAAGAAGAGCACAATATAATAAAAAAGAGAGAAAAGGGCTTCTAAAAAGAGAGGAGATATCTGAAATAAGACAAAGGATTTGGGTGGAGTAACAGCAAGGCTTAGACAGAAGAATATATACTATATATACTACAAAAATCTGAAATATGGGTATCAGCATGGCAGGTAGCTGAAGCTAGACAGAATGTCAGAAGGAGGACAGCAAAGGGCCTTTATAAGCCTTGTGAGTTTAGATTTTACCCAGAGAACAACTTTTGTTTGCGTTTTATTTTGCCTTCTTTTTAAAACAAAGAGGTCATCTCATGGAATTTACATTTTCAAAAACCAATCTCTCAGAATGTGAAAAGTATGTGATAGAGTAAGGCCATGTGATGACAAAGAAGCCAAAAAAGGAAAGGAGGCTATTAAAGTAATCCTGGAAAGTGTATCTTCAGTATATAGTAGTGGGAACAATGATGGAAAACACGGATACGAAGGAGGTAGAATCAACCAACCAAGATTGGTGATATAGGGAGTTTAAAAAGTCAATAACAATACATAATTCCTCAAAAAGTTTATAAGCATAGTTACCATATAACCCAGTAATTACACTTCTAGGTATATCCCCAAGAAAAATGAAAACATTTATCCACATAGGAATTTATACTCAAATGTTTTATACTGCAGCACAGTCAAAAAGTAGAATCCAAATGTCCATCAATGAATGAATAAACAAAATATAACATATACATACAATGGAATATAATCGAGCCATAAGAAAAGGAATTCGGTGCTGATACATGCTACAACAAGCTACAACTTCGATTGTGGCAAGTCGGTTCTCGATGAACTTCAAGAACATCAAG
Organism: Cephalophus harveyi; assembly: GCA_006410635.1. NCBI lineage: Eukaryota > Metazoa > Chordata > Mammalia > Artiodactyla > Bovidae > Cephalophus > Cephalophus harveyi. Next base: position 260,977 of record SJYT01053979.1, read on the forward strand.
CTAAGCGAAAGAAACCAGACACATAAGGCCGCATACCCTATGATTCCTTTCATATCTACAAATCCAGAGACAGAAAGCAAAACGGGGGGGGGGGGGGGGGGTGGGCAGTGAGTGCAATTACTTAATGAGTCTGGGCGTTTTGTGGGGTGATGAAAGCGTTTTGAAACTGAAGAGAGTAACAGTGGCTGCACGACACTGTGAATACCACTGGACTGTACACTCTAAAATGGCTAGTTTCATGTTATCTGAGTTTCAGCTCAATTGTTTAAAATGACATAGAGGTAAAATGACCTCTGCATAGAGGTTTCTATGCAGAGAAACTGGGTAGGAGTCTATTCTTTTTCTGAAATGGGAATTATAATAAAGACGTGCTGAATTTAGAGGGAGGGAAAGAAATGATAGGTCTGGTTTTATATACCTATGGGACATAAATACATTGTTTCCAAAAGAAATTTCAGCTAGAGACCTGGGGGTTATCAGAATATTGCTGATAACTGACACCATAAGACTGATGGTATCACCCAAGGATGAGCCTAAGTGTGAACTGTGGAATCTAACTGAAGGAATTCTAGGGAATACCAATATCAGGGGGATTTAAAAAGAAACAGCTACAAATATGACAGAAGTAGGAAGAAAACCAGGAAAAAGCTAGATCAAAGAAGCCAAATAAGATGCATTCCAAGGAGAAAGTTGCCAACAATAAACACACACTGTTTAGGAAAGCTAAGCTAAGTAACTTCAGTCATGTCCGACTCTGTGCGACCCCATAGACAGAGCCCACCAGGCTCCCCCATCCCTGGGATTCTCCAGGCAAGAACACTGGAGTGGGTTGCCATTTCCTTCTCCAGTGGAGGCCTAAATTCAGTCTACTGCGTTCAGTTCAAAGAATGGCAAGGCTTCCCTGGGCATAGGTAGTTTTGGTGTAATTGTAAAGCCATGCAGACAACAATCAACTGACAAAAAGAAGGTGAAGTAAAAAATGCAGGTCGATATCTTCTCTAGAAGTTTGTGATGAAAAAGTGTAGTAGCCATATGTAGATGAAATTCCAGTGAAATTCCATTTTTAAATCCCCTTTTTAAAATGGGAAAGGCCAAGGAAAGATGTTTAAACAGCCTACAACATTTAAATGCTAACAGATACCTCATACTGTATTTGAATACAAATACAAATAAATAATAAAGTCGGCTGAAAAAAAAAAAGATGCAGATTTATTTTTTAACATACTTTTAGTTGGCGGTGGCATTCCTAAGCAGAACACAAAACTCAACAGTCAGAACATACTACACAAGGTATCTTAAATTCACTAGAGCAATTAAGTTTAAATACAAATGAGAGACTGGGAGAGAATATTTACAGCACAATAGGTAAAAGTCTAATATCCCTAATACAAATAGATTTCCTGTTAATCAAAAGAAAGGGGAAACATGCAAAGGGTAAAAATACAATGAGGGGAAATGGAAATTGCTAACATACACAAAAATCTAGCCTGCTTAAGACAAATATTTAAACCAAGAAGTGTATATGCCTGGGTTTCTACTTAGATTCCTAAGATATTACAGAGAAGTTTTGAATGTGAAAAAGATAATGATAATTTTTTTCTGGATGCTGCCTGGACATGAGTAAAGTTGGAAACAGCTAGAAAGAGCTCTCTTTTTCTCATATCACGAATGCTCAGACAAAATTTTAAAGTTCTAAAGCAGGCAAAACTAATCAGTAACATTAGAAATCAGGACGACAGTCACCTTTTCTTCTTTTTCTTTCAGTGGGGAATGAGTGGTATATGGAAAGAAGAAAGAAAGAGATTCTGGGATGCTAGTAATGGTGTGCTGTACATAATATTTATGCATTTTTCTTTGTGTATATTGTACTTCAATTTCTAAAGCTCAGTAAATCCCAAAGTATTGCTGATTGCTAAATGAGAGCTATGTATGCGTGCTGTGAATCTGGAAATCACTGAGGGCCAAAATGGTCTACAAACCGTGAATTAAAAATGAAATCAAGGACAAAGTAATGTCCTTGAAATGATTTAGATAGGTATAAGTAGTGGAAAATAAAGCATGAGCAGGCTTGCTATGACATAATCATTATTCAAGAATAAGACTAAAAAGAGAAAAAGGAAAACACATGAAAAGTAAAAACTCTTCAATCCTGAATTTGAATCAGAAGTATTCATATGAACTCACGATAAAGCTTTAAAAATGCAGAGCTCTGTCCACTAAAAAAGTCAAGAAAAATGACCAGCTTTGCAGCAGTGAGTGTCCCTAGTGCCCAGAATATAGTCTCCATATATGAGCTACACTTAAATGGAGCAGGGCTCTTCAGAAAAACGGGTGATTCCGGGTCTGGGGCAGGAAGTGTTCCAGGCTCAACTTTCTTATCAGATAAAAAGGAAGCTATCAAGTAATACTATGGTCATGTTAAAAGGACTCAAATTGACTGATCCCAGTATAGGATGCTAATACACCATTTTGTTATTTTGAAAACCACTTTTTTCCCCTTAAAAAAAAAAACACACACAAGATTTATTCTTCCTTTTCTCTACAAATAGCATTGTCAGGAAATCAAACAGTAACTACTATTTGATCAAATGAGGTTATCTCTCCCTACAGAGATAGTCCAGTTAAAAAATGAAAACTTACTGAAACCTTGCCATTTTGTTATTTTAACCCAGGCATTTTAGAAAGGACAAGTAGACGTTAACATGCCTCCTGATAAACAAGCCAGCACTGATGAAGTGATCTCACCTAACTCACAAACCAGAACCCCTAGACACAATTACCAATTTATAGAAAACACAGAAAAATATGTTTAAGAATATTCCCAAGATACAATTAGCAAAACCTATACTTTGTGAAATTCTAAAAGGCAAGGTCTAGGATCCTCAATAAATATACTGCAAGGAGCAACAACAGAAAGGACTGAATTCAGACTTTTAAAGACTGTATGACGCATGCACAAATTTAGAGGCTAACTACATCTAACAATATTAAACTATGTTTAATTTTCCAAGTGTGGTCATGCCACATGGTTTTTTACTCCCACTTTTTTAGGAGGTACATAAATCTTTAAAGTTACTGAAACATTTACAGACAAATGATGATGACGTTTGGGTTGTGCTTCAAAATCACAAGGGAGTGGGCAGAGACAGATAAAACAAGACTGGTTGTGACCGATTAACTGTTGAGTCTAGGTAAGCACATGCAGGTTCACTGTACAGTCAGTCTACTTTGGTGTTACTATATTCTTAAATTTTTTTCTCCATAAAAGTTTTTTTTTCAAATGCTAAACAGACAGTTTTAATGTAGCCTAAAATAACAGTTTACAATATTCTGTCAACCATGTGAAAATAAACCTTCACTGGGCTTTATCAAAAATACAAGGTATCTCAGGATAACAACATTCAAAGGCCCAAGTATATGTCATTCTATACTTGGCTATTAAGAAAAAATAACCTACTTTAATCGTAAATACACTTTGCCAAGACCAATAGTTGACTAAGTTAAGTGACAAAGCCAAACATATTTATAGCGTAGCAATGACGTTCCTTTGTGTCTTGATGGCTGTGGTCTTCTGCTCCTGGGAATGTGCATTCCCGTCAAGATTATTTATGTAACACACAGCTGGTTATAAGGTGCATTTCTGTAAAGTGACTATTTTTACACTGGCTTCCTTTCAAACTGCTTAAGTCTCAGATAGAACCTTTCATCCAGACACTATCTAATTACTCCTAAGTACGGAGGTGGTTTGTCAAAATAATTTTGACCTCATTATCAGATGAATAAATTGCCACATTACTTTAAAACACACATATTGCCAGAAAGCTAGTTACCAGAATTAACTGGGAAAATATCCCTGGTCTTGCAAATTTCCATTAAGTAATCAATACTGAAAAAAGTAATGTTATCAGCAAACAACCAAAGGTTTGCTCATATTTCCTTTAAAGATTTTATAAATGCATCAATTAAATCAACTTAACAGATTTCTGGCAAACTTTAAAAGTTTGCTTAAAATTAGAATTTTTTTCTTTACACTATGTCCTAGGCTAGGGCTAGATAAGGCAAGCTGATTTCCTAATCAAAAACATTTTCAGCCTAGATGAATTTCTTTTACTGTGCCTCAAGCACATAAGGAATATGGAGCAGACGAGCAGAAGAGCCCAGACATCCTATCTTGCAAATATTTGGCAATATGCTTCTGAAAGGATTTGCTGGGCAGAATTCCGGACCACACACCTAAAATAGCACTTCGGGAAGTTCTGCTACCTGCAATGTTTCACCTTGCTTACATCCTCTTCAAACACTTATTATCTAAGGGCTCTTCAACAGTAGGCCCTAAATATGGCGTTGCTTGTGCTTAAATACAGCAGCTGTCTCATATGTCCCTGCCAAGATTTATTATGGCAGGAATTCCCCACAGGGCATAAACTGTTAGGCCCTGACACTACAACTATAGTCTATTGTTCTATATAAACTTCTCATTTATTTTTTAGAAATAAGTTGATCAAGACACGATGCAGAGGTGGGAGGAGAGGCATATGAATTTCATCTCACAAGAGAAAACACGGGCCACAGTTTGGGCACAGAGCATGGTATTATGTCAGTAACACCTGGGTTTGAATGCCAACTCTCTCACTATCCTTAGCATCTTAAACATGTCATGACTCTTTTTTGAGTGTCCTTTTGCTCGTCAGTAAAGTACGGTAAATCCCATGGCAGTGCTGCAGGACAGACAAGCAATACTGCAAGACCATCCCCCTTAGAGTACAATAAATGTCAAGTGTCTGCTTTTCTCCTTTAAAACTGCTCATTAGACTATAGGCTACAAAATGAATATAGTGTTCTTCAGAATCTCAAGAACAAGCCATACCTTAAGTACTTCTTTTGGGAAATACTACCTACCCCTGAATATCACACACAACTACTTGTTTTGCCATTGCTTGTTCTGTACCAGTTTATTCTGTACACCATACCAACTGGGACATACAAATGAGTGAAGGAATACCTGACACACCAAGAGAATAAGATCTTGCTGAGAATTTTTCAAATCGGCATTAAACAAAAGGAACTCCAATCCATGGGTTAGGCCCACAGCTCAGATCTCAAGGAGAAAGCAGATACGCGATAAATGAACAAAAGCAAGCAACAAGGAGAAAGGTCCTAACAGAATTCTAGTTCCTTAAAGCTGGTACCACTACTCCTGCCCTCTTTCATAAATTAAGCATCAAATTTCCTGTTTTGTCTAAACTTCAGTTCAGTTGCTCAGTCATGTCTGACTCTCTGCGACCCCATGGACTGCAAAGATGCCAGGCTTCCCTGTCCATCACCAACTGCAAGAGCTTGCTCAAACTCATGTCCATCGAGTTGGGTGATGCCATCAAACCATCTCATCCTCTGTCGTCCCCTTCTCCTCCTGCCTTCAATCTTTCCCAGCATCAGGGTCTTTTCCAGTGAGTCAGTTCTTTGCATCAGGTGGCCAAAGTATTGCAGCTTCAGCTTCAGCATCAGTCCTTCCAATGAATATTCAGGACTGACTCCCTTTAGGATTGAATGGCTGGATCTCCTCGTAGTCCAACGGATTTTCAAGTCTTCTCCAACACCACAGTTCAAAAGCATCAATTCTTCGGCACTCAGCTTTCTTTATGTCTAAACTTACTTTATGTCTAAAACACTGTCTAAACTTATCCTAGTTCAATTCCTCTTGCTAAGAGTACCCTTTTCTCTATTCAGAGAGTCATATATTTACGCTTACATCCCAGTTGGTCTCTAGGCAGTTTCGCCTCTAATATTTTCTGTATAGCAGTAGTTCCTAGCTTTCCTTTACTCTCAAACCACATTACAAAGAGGCTACAACATTCTCAGCAGGGCTGGTAGGGTATGATCACCCCCGGAGGTAGAGGAATGGGGTAATCTGTTCACTCTGCCACCAGTTGAGGGTGAGAATCATTAACGACTTCACTCCATGCTGATTTCCTTAAGTACTACTCAAAGTAAATTAAGGTTTCTAACAGTTCCTATCACCTTAAAACTAGGTAAACCGCTCTGCTTCATGGAATGTGTCTATATGTATTGTTTCTTCCCTCATCCTGGCTCATCAATAAGTCAGTGGGTTATACTAAAAGGGACTCAAAACTATTTACAGGTTTGTGGAATTTTCTTCTCTCAGCTTCAGAACCCTTTCAGGAATTCTTTCTGGCAGTAAAAAACATGTTTGTAGTAACACAGATCAATCATATGTATAATAGTATCTTAGTTTTTTTTTTTTTAGTCAAATGTAACCAACTTAATTAAAAATTTATGCCACATAGTACAGAAAATGAGGTATCATTTTATACCTTAGTCACTCAAGTATGCTATGAAAATTAGACAGTTTCTGCCCCCTTCATTCATTTATAATACTGCCATAAATCATTTCTGTACTGTCCTGTACATCTGTGGAAGTACTACCTAGAATCTAAGCTCCTGTAAGTCGAATTGTGAGTCAAAGGAACATACATATCATCCATCAAAAGTTCAATTTATATTTCCAGAAACACTATAGGTATATATTTCTCTACAACCTTGGATATTGTCCTTTTCCTGTTGACAACTCCCTACATGCATTACCTACTTGTATTTTTTGCCTTTTTTTTTTTTTTACATTAAGTGATTCAGCTTTTTTCTTATTGATTTGGGTGAGCTTTATAAGCATTATGGCTGTCATACTGCCATTTTTGTTTTAAAATGTTCTTGATTTGTGTTACCTCTTTAAATTCTCATTTAAGAATATGTTCAAGGAGTGCAAGTTTTTTTAAAAAGTCAATCTTTTTCATAGTTCTTTGGTTTGTCTTGCTTAGAAAAAAGCCTCCCTCCCTCAAGCCCAGACTAAAATAATATTCTCGATAAGTTTTACTTTATGATTTTATCTTTAATTTCAATTCTTGGCCAATTGTTTGAGCATGGCCAAGTTCCTCATGTGTAAAGTGAGGATAACACTGTCTGCACTTCACAAGGTCTGTCTAAGGAACATATTCATGCACACGGTGCACTTGGCACACGGTAAGTCAGCACTCAGAAACTATCCCGATGCTTTTATAATTCATTTAAACATAAACACATCCATCATTTTCCCCTCCACCTATCCCCAGTATGATAAACCAGTTGTTCCAAGGCATTTTATTAAATAATCCACTTTTCCCCCAAGAGTTAAAAGCTACCCATTGGTAGATCCTGGACTTTAAGGTCATTGAAATCTAAATTCACTGCTTCTTTCCACTATGGCACTGAATTCTGACTTTGGTTTCACATTTGTATATAACAGCATTTCCTTATAAAGTGTTTGACTCACCTTAAATCTGCCAAGGAAAGAAAAGCACCCAAATTGATAGTTCCATTTTTTTATTTGTTATACACATAGATAAATTTCTAAATTGGCTACAGAGCACATAGAAAGAAAGCATCCCAATATTAAAAATTAAACTCCCTACATTTCTCCAAATTTTCTATAATACTGATTTTTATGACTGGGAAAGCTTGTTTTAGGTAAAAAGAAAATAAGAGTTTATTGGCAACGAGCCTTTTCTTTAATAAAACTTAACTTTGCCTACATGCTCACAAAAGTATTTCAAAGTCTCTAGTAGTTTGTGAATGGCAGGGGGTAAAGAATCTGGCTGCAAGGCAGAAGGCACAGGAGATTCAGGTTTGATCCCTGGGTCAGGAAGATCCCCTAGAAAAGCAAATGGCAATCCAATCTGGTACTCGTGCCTGAGAAATCCCATGGACAGAAGAGCCTGGCGGGCGACAGTCCATGGGGTCACAAAGAGTCAGACATGACTGAGCAAGATTATGATAGAAACTTAAAAAACAAAAATTAAATAAAACTCAGATAAAATGACTGAGAGACAATAAAACAGACTATTTCTAACTGCATGAAGAACATATCCCTAAAACAATACAAGGAAAAAGTGAACTTAGAAAAAAACAAAAAAATGGACTTAAACCCAGAAAATGAAAAAGAAAGAAGCACCAAGACTAGAAGCAGATGGCCACTGACCATCTAGATGGAAAGTTTAAGCAGTTATTACAGCAATCTAAGCAAACAGCTGGCCTCTAAGGGACAGAAAATGTTTCCCATGCTAACTAATGTCTGACTTAACTGCACCCCAATGGCTTAGAGAAATGAGATGCACTGGCATATGCCATCTGATGAAGGTTAGAAAAATACGCTGACTGAACCACGTGGGGTCCCCTTGCCATCTCATTTCCAGGATAAACTCTAAACACAAAGTTACAAGACCGTGTGATATTTTAGGGCCAAATGCACCTGATACTTAAAACAGTCAAACTCTCATCATTTACTTAAGTAAGAAGTTAATGATTCATTATACAAATCTTATTATATGCTAGCATGCAAAAGTCAAAAATTCTCGTGCTGTGTCCTTAATTCTGTCACATTTAAAATAAAAAATCTACATATTAGTGTATTATCAATCTGAATGATTGATAGCTTAGTCAAATTTAGTTTTTAATTATGAAAATTCATATCCATCTTGTGCTTACTTGTACTCTAAGCAGAAAATCCTTTCATAGTCTTCCTCATAAATTTAGAACAGGTAAGCACAGGAAGTATGAAGTCCTAACCACTGGACCAGTCCTAACCTGGTTTGTTTTTAAGGGTAAAGGATGGAAGCCAAATTTTTTCAAATGCATTTTCAACATATATTATTAGTGATCCACAATCATGGGACTGTTTTTTCCTTAATGTATTAGAAGACATTGGCATCTATAACTGGGATTGGTCCAGAGTATTTCTGTGCACTGTCAGATTTTGATATTGGACACAGGCTCAAAATGAATCAGAAAGCTTTATAATTTTTACAATAGCGTAACTAAAATAAAGAGGGATATGTACCAGAATAAACAGATTGCTAGATCATGCTAGAGAAAAGGAAGCTCTTTGCGAATTTACAGAATTGTCCATAAGGGGAGAGGGGAATAAATCTAAGACTTATATCATATTTATATATAATGTAAATATTACCAAAATAACTTAGTTTAACAAAAAAAAAATTTTTTTTTTTTGGTTGGACTAAGCAAGACATGAATCACTGAAGTCATAGAAGGGGACTTCCCTGGCAGTCCAATGGTTAAAAGACTCGACAATTCCACTACAGAGGGTGTGGGTTTGATGCCTGGTCAGTGAACTAAGATACCACATGTGGCATGGTGTGCCCCCACCAAAAAGAAGTCATAAAAATAAGAACAACAGCTTTGTCTACATAGAAATGTAGCTACTTGAATGACAGGGGGAAATTACTAACATATGAGAAGCTTTAATTTGCCTTTAGTGCACATGATTTATATATATTATGGACACAAAAACAGCAATGCACAAAGTAAAAACTGGAATTGTTAACATAAATGTAAGACGTTCTAACTCACAAATGCATATTAAAACAGCATGATTTCTGATTCTTCTATTTCCTCTAAGTAGGCCCAATCCCCCGCCCCATACCCTTGCCATAGGGGGAAAAAATAAATCTAAGCAGCAGGCTATTCCAGTTACATTCCAAGCTTTCTTCCAGAAAGGAGAATAACAGGTGTGATTATGTGGAAGCAGCAGTGATAAATTGCTATTAATTCACTTTCTGGTATATCTCACCATCACGCCTTAAACACCTCCTCAAACCTTTACCTAAGATGTGCTCTTTGTAACCCCACGGACTGTAGCCCACCAGGTTCCTCTGTCCATGGGATTTTCCAGACAAGAATACAGGAGCAGGTTGCCCTTTCCTGCTCCAAGGGATCTTCCCAACCCTGGAATCAAACCCACGTCTCTTGCACCTCCTGCACTGGCAAGCGGATTCTTTACCACTGTGCCACTTAGGAAGCCCCAGATCCTCCTATAAACCTTACCAAATCAGGAATGTAAATTAACCTTCTCATCTGTGTTCCCTAGTATTTTTCTATTAGTGAATTTGCCCCATTTTAGATATGAATTCTGTTTGTCCTTATAGCTCAACTGTAATTTAAGGGGTTCAAAGGGAGCCATTTATTTGTGGGAGGAAAGAAACAAAAACTTCTACAAAAAAAGCTAAAGCATATGAACCCTGAGTATAAACCATGTAGTTTTAAATAAGAACCATACTAAACATATTTAATAATTGTTAAGTACTTATCATTACAGTTTGCCAAAATGACATTTAAATCTAGGCTATCCAACTGGATACACAACCACACTTGACTTTGATTATGTAAAGAGCTTGGTGTTTTGACAGTAGTGATTAGTGTTCCAACCAGATCAACTTACTCTGTTTCAAAATAGCTTCAATTCTTATTACATTATGACTCAGCTTTAATAGGCACTGCTTTCTAGCTACATTACTCTTAATCCCATTCCCTCTTAATCCTGGACAAAACAAACTACAAATTTAGTATTTTCAGATTTAGACACTCAAAGATTCCCTCCTCTCCCTACACCACCAGGCTCTAAGAAATCCTGTCCGCTGTGTCCCCAGGGCTCCAATTCCCTGTGTACACACCCCCAACGCAGTATTCTTCCTAGTACACCCTGAGAAACACGGTTCTGTTTTCTGACTTCAGCTGACAGAATCACTTGATTGGCCATGCCCAGTTTAATTGTTTTTAAAACTTTATACAACTATTTCTTCACTGAGGTAGTAGCTACACCTTGCTTTATAACAACCCTTTAAACCATGCATGTTTTATATTGCATATATCACACGCAAAATACACTGTGCTATAGATGTGACTATACAGTTTAAGAATAAAAAAGACAAACATTAGAAACAGATTGAGAACTTTTACATTTCAAAAAGAGAGAAACCTTTGAACAACTGAATCTTTTCCTCAAACAATCTTAAAGAAGAACAAAGTTGGAGGACTCCTATTTTCTATTTCAAAACTTATACAAAGCTGTCATAATCAAAACAGTGCAGTGCTGGCATAAAAACACAAAGAGATCAACAGAATAAAATAAGAACTCAGAATAAAAAACCCTGCATACATAGTCAAATGACTTTCGCCAAGGGTGTCAAGACCATTCAGTGCGGAAAAGGCAGTCTTTCCAACCAGTGGTGTTGGGGAAAACTGGATATCCACATGCAGAAAAATGAAACTGGACTCTTTCCACACATCAGATGCAAAAATTAATTCAAAATGAATCAAAGACCTAAAGCTAAAACTCTTAAAATTCTTAGGAGAAAACACAGGGAAATCTTCATGACATTAGATTTGGCAACAGAATTACTTCGATAGTAAAGCCAAAAGGAGAGGGAACGAACACCAACACGTAGTATATACATACACAGGAGTGTCAGCCTTAAAAAAAAGAAATTCTGAAAATATGCTACAGTACAGATGAACCTGGACAAAATCAAGGTGAGACAAGCCAGACACAAAAGGACACATTATTTGTGATTCCTACAAGGTTTCTGGAGTAGTCAAACTCATAGAGACAGAAAGTACAACGGTGGTTACTAGGGGCTAGTGGAAGGCCAAGAATGGGTGAAACTGTTTGGTGGGCACAGAGTTTTTTCAATTGGAGATGATGAAAAGGTTTTGGAAACAGTGGGGATGGTAACTAAACGGTGTGCATAAACTCAATGGCACTGAACTATACACTTAAAAATGGTTTTAATGGTCAATTTTATGTTATGTGTATTTTATCACAACACAAAAAAGTCCAAATATACAAATGAGATCAACGTGGAACACCTCAAATAGAAACCAATCATCCTCTTAACCACTTTGTGTGACAGATCCCTATATACAGATTGAGGATACCATTGTTCTTAATCACTCTCACACCTTGGATGTGATCCACACTCAAGGAAGGAACTATTAACGACCAATCATGGAACCCAAATTTTCTTAATACAGTATTCAGGAGCCACTCCAGCCAAAAAAACACAAGATGAAAGACATCTGCTGCTGCTGCTAAGTCGCTTCCATCGTGTCCGACTCTGTGCGACCCCACAGACGGCAGCCCATCTGCTATCCTTTGTCTTAATATGTGACCTTTGGAAACAAACATGCCCTTCTTTTCCTTTGTGTGAACCCCTTCTCCCTTGTTTTCTGTGGAGCTTCTCCTAAATGAAGGGCCATTTCAGTCTGCGTGAGGTTCCAGTAAGCCAAAACCCTCATTCTCACTGCTAACAATATATATATATATGGAAAACAACTCCAAATGGATCACCAAACAGACTTCGTAGGTTTGTGAGGGATATCAAATTGCAAGTCATCATTTTTATGGAGTGGGAACTTGAGGCCTAGACTAGAAAAGTAACGGCTAGTCTGGTTCTCCCCACTGAGAATGAGAACAGGAAGATAAACTAGTCTTCATTTAAATTTAAAAAAAACAGAAATACTTTTCACAAATTATTTAAATAAATATACACGTTGCAACTATTTTATGTTCTTCAAAATACTGATATACTGATTTTTGTTTTTGGGCAAAGCAAACCTTATACATATCGAAAAGCTCTGATGAGCATAATAAATGCCAAGAGAATTAACAAATATTTAGCTAACGAGAGTACAGTAAAGCTAAAGATTGTGATCTGAATTCAATGCCTTGCACTCAGACTACTGGAAAGAGGGGAAGAGGATGAAACAAGATAAAAAGATGCTTCTTTGCTTCCAGTTTCATTCCTCTAAGTCACTGGCTCCCCGCCCCCACCACCACCTCCTGCTACAGTTATCTGCTGGAAGTAAAGAATCTGTGAGACAACTCTGAAAACACTAATATATTTTGAGACAACTCTGAAACCACTAATATATTTACTCAAATTTATAAAGGAGATCTAAGCACCTACGTGAAAAATTAGAATTTAACTAAATTTTTTGAAAACATAGTCTAAACAAAAAATTATGTGACTGCCACCGGGTGGGCTGCGAAAGTGAAAGTGAAGGTCGCTCAGTCGTGTCCGACTCTTTACGACCTCATGGACTATACAGTCCATGGAATTCTCCATGCCGGAATACTGGAGTGGGTAGCAGTTCCCTTCTCCAGGGGACCTTCCCACCCCAGGGATCAAACCCAGGTCTCCCACAGGACGCTAGTGCCACATTAAAAATGAAAGTGAAGACACCAGTGTAGTAAAATGAAAAATATTTATATTACTAAGTACAGTAACACATGATTATGAAATATATTAAAAAGGCTGTAAGAAAAAAATACAACAAAACCCTAAGTAATAGCTTTTGGGTGAAAAGAGACTGACATTTTCTCTCTCTCTCTCTCTCTCTCTCCAATTAATCCACTGCTCATGAATAGAAATTTCTATAGCTTAAAGATTCATGAAAATTCAAAGCATTTTTATAATGATTAAGGATTTCAATAATCCCAGAAAACAGGGATTCCTTCAAAAATAACACTGATCTATCTTCTGTAGTCAATTCATAAACCAATCTTTCTTTTCCTAATATAACTTTTACTATGAAGTCTGGCCCACTGCCATTTAGGCTTTTTTACGGGCTTTTAACAAAAAAGATTTTTGTTTTATAAAATGTTACAATGCTACTTATAAATAGTTTAAAAAGTCAGTAAAGTTCTTTCTGTCTAAAATGAAATTAATTTTTCCCCAAAAAGGACTAAACTATTGCCAGCATAAGTTCCTAATGGAATTATGCCAAATAGTGACAAATTCCCTGGTAACATTCCATGACTCACTAAAAGAAAGCTTAAGCATTATGCCCTTTGTGGAAAGACTAGTTTAGCCAGATTACCCAAGCACAGAATTACTAGTACTAATAACATCTCATATATATGCTATCCTTTGATGGACAGATTTAATAATTTAACAGTTTATAGCACAAGGCAACTGATCATATTTAGAAGCAGCAACAATTCGAAATCTAAATCATGATAGATTTTTCTCAATACAAGCTGAAGGCCAAGTGTTTCTAATCGATTGTTTTCAAAAGTTTCTCCCCCCTCAACCCCACCCATTTCAGAGCTATCTTCAAATTTTCCAGTCTTGTCTGATTTTAGGAACAGGAAATATTCTAAGTGTCAAAGAAAACACAAAGAAAGCCTAATTAATTGAACAACTGAAAAAGAGCGCCATAAAAATTTACAAAGGCTTTGGGAATTCCCCAGTGGTCCAATGGTCAGGACTCCACACTTTTCACTTCCAGGGCCTGGGTTCAATCCCTGGTTGGGGAACTAAGATCCTGCAAGGCACTCAGTGTGGTCAAAAAAAGAAAGACAAACAACTACTCTCACAAACCTTTAAAACAAGCCTCTCCTTCTCTCCACACATACAATTCAAAACTGTCAAGAAGCATTCGATTTTATTGGAAGTTTTTAAAATAAAAATATTCTTTTTACCTAGCAGAATCAAGCCTAGAAGTCTCTAATAGGAAGAACATAACAAAAAATTGAATTTTAATACAGTGATAGTGGGACTATTACCTTCTAGGTGATATATGTTAAGAATCTCAAAAAGATACAAATTTCCAGTTACAAGATAAATTAAGTACTGGGGGTGTAATGTACAACACAATGACTACAGCTAACACTGCTGTATGGTATACTTCTGAAAGTTGCTAAAACAGAAAATCCTAAAAGTTCTCATCACAAGGGGAAAAAAAACTGGAGTAACTGTATAACATGATGAATGTTAACTTTTTACTGATTGGGGGCAGGAGGAGAAGGAGATGACAGAGGATGAGATGGCTGGAAGGCATCACTGACTCGATGGACGTGAATCTGAGTGAACTCCGGGAGTTGGTGATGGACAGGGAGGCCTGGCGTGCTGCGATTCATGGGGTCGCAAAGAGTAGGACACAACTGAGCGACTGAAATGAACTGAAGCATTTCACAATACAGTAAGTCATTATACTATATACCTTAAACTTACACAGCACTGTATGTCTATCCCATCCCAACAAAACAGAAAGAAAAGAACTCCCAAAAATGTTTATCTTCCTTGATTCAGCAATGACCGCATCTATATATTTATCCTAAGAGAAATAATAAAAAGATTATGTATAAACATTTTTTCATAGGGAAAATCCACAGCAGTATTAGTTATAATTTAAATAATTTGTAATACAACAACAACCTGAAGTCAAAAATTCGGGGAA
>SJYT01053979.1:276247-343663 GCA_006410635.1 Cephalophus harveyi
GGTATTTACATATGAAAGAATGCTAAATATCAATTTTAAATACTTTGAAAAAGTATTTCCCCACATAGGAAAATATTTATAATTTGTTTTTGAAAGATAAAATATTGTTAAGTATATCTCTTAAAAACACATACACTACATGTATTTTAAAAAATGAGGCCAAAAAATTTGACCTAAACCTCTACCTCTAATCTAGTTTCCAGCTCAAGGTGCCAGTGTGAGCAAGTGCTTATCCTTTCTCCTTCACTTATCTGAATCAACTTCTCTAAAGAAATTTTAAAACAACTTTTTGTTTAGTTTTATAGTAAAAAAAAATACTTTTTAAAGATATTTTTTAAATACCTAGGTGGATTGCCCATGGTTCTGAAAAGATGGAGAACGGATGGAGGAGTGTGAACTGATTAGGCACAGTGGAGGGAGACGAGCAGATACTCACAGAGGGGGAGCAGCGGCCGAGGAAGGCTAATCTTCTGGGCAGAACCCCAGAGAGGCACCAGTTCTGTGACCGTCGTACGAGGAAGGTCAGTAGTGAGAAGTGGGACTGAAAACATCTGTCATAGCAAGAAGTCAACAGAGAATGTCTAAAGTTGATAAACCAAAAAATAAACACTATAAGCATATTATTTAGAACATGGAGTGAAGCCCCAGGAAATCTGAACCAAAAAAGTTTCTTTCAAAGTAGCTGCCTCTCGGGGAGTGGGGCTCTTCATTATTAGGCCTTTTGTATCACTGATATTTGATTACTTGATTTTTTAAGCTAAATGTGGCTAGAGTATTGATTTTAAGTTTTCATCCTTTTCCACTTTATACTTTGTTCATTTTCCTTTAATATGCAACACCCTACTTCTACTTCCTTCCCACCAAGGCAGAGGCTGCGTCTCATTTAGCAGTGTTTTTCAGTTATACAGTCATGAAACAGAGCTAGTGAGACATAATAACATTTCGTTTTCCTAATAAAAAGGGAAAATAAAATAGGGATATTATTTATGACGCTTTCAGTTCAGTTATAAATGTTTACTTTAGAGCGTTTACCCGGGTACTGTGAGGTGTCTCCTTCTTGTTCTCTATTCTCAACCCAGCATCCAGAGGGTCCTGCTGAACTGTGAATTCTGATCATGTCACAACTCCAACGGCTTTGAGTTCTGGCTCAGGCTAATGAACAGCCTGCATAACGGCCTAAAAGGTCCTTTAGAATTATCCAACTTTCTGCCTTCATTTGGCTAACTGCTCTCCTTGTCTTCCTCGACATTCAAGTCTGTCTCCACTTCAGGGCCTTTGTGTTTGCTGCAGCCTCTGGACAATTCCCATCCTCAGCTAATTCAATTACTCAAACGTCATCCTAGTTTAAATTATAATCCCCACACTCTTATGCTGTATTCCCTATTTTATCCCCTTATTCCTTATTATATTATTATCCCCTTATATTCTTCATACTTCCTACTTTATTCCATTATCTTTCTCCCAGAGCATACAATTTTCTCTTAAATTTATCTCCCCCACTTCCACAAGAATGCATGCTCTAAAAGAACATGGATTCTTATCTGTTTACTGCAGTAGTCCAGCACCTGTTACAGCTCCTGGCATGTAGCAGATCCTCTGTAAATTTGAATGAATAGATTAGTTAAAACATATGTATCATCTTATGAAGATACCACACTATTGGCAATCAAGCACAACAGTTTGGAACCTTTAAGATGTTCTGATAATTTCAATTATAAGGATAAGCTATGATTTAGACTCTGAAGTGGAGAAGGCAATGGCACCCCACTCCAGTACTCTTGCCTGGAAAATCCCATGGACAGAGGAGCCTGGTAGGCTGCAGTCCATAGGGTTGCTAAAAGTCGACCACGACTGAGCAACTTTTTTCACTTTTCACTCTCATGCATTGGAGAAGGAAATGGCAACCCACTCCAGTGTTCTTGCCTGGAGAATCCCAGGGATGGGGGAGCCTGGTGGGCTGCTGTCTATGGGGTTGCACAGAGTCGGACACGACTGAAGCGATTTAGCAGCAGCAGCAGCAGCAGACTCTGAAGTAGTAAAGTCATTCACAATACTGAATATGTTGCTGGCATACTGAGTCATACTGACTGTGCAAGTCCGCTGAAATAATTAAAATAACCTTTGTTAACATCAACAGTAACAATAAAAAATGCTGGTATCTCAGCTGTGATTTTTTTAAAAAGGGGTTGGGGGAGAACCTACTCTCTAAACAACAAAGACACTTGAAAGTGAGCAAGTCTTGTACATTTTCTTAATGAGTCACAGGGAAGGTCTCACGCTCGAGTAATCGCAATTTGCACATGTTCCCAATTTTCACTGTTTCCTTCAACCCCAAATGGAGACCAAGGGGACACTGTTGATCACCTTCATTTCTTCAGAATAAAACAAAGAGCAAGTTAGCATTCCCGCAACAGTCACGTAGCAGGCCTTCACTGTGGCACATACGATGACAGAGCCTGTCATTCATGATTTTCTTTTTCAGTACATTTTTTTCTAGTCTACATTACAACTGACTGACTGAAGAAAAAAATCTTCAACAGATTTTCAATGATTAATAAGAAAAATCCTCGAACACTTTTCCCTCACACACACAAAAGCACACATGGTAAAACAGATTTCTACTGAGTACAAAAGAAGCTTATCCAACTGCAAAAAGAAACGTCTTTGAGCCTGCAAATGAATAATGCTCTTTCCATATTTCATGCCATTAATAAAGCTCATTTAACAGCATGTCTTGATAAAACAATTTCACTAATCACTTGTTTTTTGTGTTGAGAATAAATTTTGATATTAGCTGCTTTGCAACTGGTTTTACCCATCCATCTTCTCAAAAAACAATGTGGTTTTACTTGCTTTTACCACAAGAAGTAAAGGCTTTTTTAAAGAGGGAAATAAACGAGACAAGTTGCAAGGGTAGCTCACAGACATAAATAAATAAAACTGAATAAAGTGCACAAGCCACTGACACAATGAAAACTCCGTCGTATAAAGGACTTGATATTGATAAAAACAAATTTATGAAATGAGAGATAATCTCAAGAAAATTTCCTAGAACACAGCAGAAGAGAACAAAGGAAGCATTTAGAAAAATAATACAAAAAAGACACGAAAATACAAAAGACAGGAAATGAAGGTGCACAATGATAGTAAAACTGATGTCCTTTGAGGAAAGAAAAATAAAAATGAAAGCATATTACAAAATATATAAGAAAATATTCCTGAGTCACAGATTGAAACGGCTTACCATATAACAGGAAAATGTAATAGAGAATCACACCAAGACCGAGATATATCCTGATGAAGTTACTGAACTTCAAGGATAAAGAAAGAATTCTACCAATACCCAGGCAGAAGTAGGTCACCTACAAAGGGAAAAAAAAAGTCAGGCTGGCCCCAGACTTCTCTAGAGTAACCCGAGATGCCAGAAGATAATGGAGTAATGTCTACTGGGTATTAAGGGGAAGGTAACATAGCTCAAAAATTCTATAACCAGCCAAAATATAACTTCATTTGTGAAAGCCACCAACATTTTTAAACATACAAGAATCCTGAGAATAGAGCATTTAAACAATCATTCCTCAAACAGAAAAATCTATTTGATAAACATAATAGATTTAAGTATATCAAAGCTACAGCTTTATAACAGACACAAAACTATAAACTACCGTATTTCATCTATCCTAAGATGTATTTTTTCACATTTTACAATATCTGAAATCAGGATGCATATTACAGTCAATATCATGTCACAGTTTCTTTGACAGAGTTTAACCATGTTAGTGGTTGTCTAAATAAGGCATCCTACAATCAACAGTACCTCAGACATAATAAAATACAGTATATAACTGCCAAAATGAGAGAAAGGAAAGAAAAGAACCAACGTAGTTTAAGGAAGAAAAAAGAAAACTCAACAAAAAGATAGGCAATGAAGCAAAGAAGTACCAATACGACATTAATGTAAATGATTAAAAGCATCTCAAATTGGGTCTTAAAAAACTAATCTTTCTTTATCCAACTACATGAAGTCTACATGATACAAATCTAAAACAAGAACTTGGAGAGGTTAACAGTAAAAGGTTAGACAGAAGCATACCAGACAAGTATAAACACTCATCAACTGGATTCAAAGTAGAATATTAAGGTAGCAAAAATGGTCACTTTTCAGAATGCTCAAAATTACAATCTATAAAGAAGATATCAAACTATATACACCAAACTTTCTCTCTCATTCCCAACATCATATACACATATATATGGATATATAGTAGAAGGCAATCACCATTTCAGTTCTTAAAAATCAAACAGATTAAATGGGTGAACATATGATGTGATCAAATTCCTATGTAACAGTTTATAAAAACTGATCATCTAATTAGACCATAATATGTAAAAATTTACAGAAGTAGAAACAATAGAGACCATGAAATCTGAAAATGAAACAAATGATCAAGTCTCTTTCCCTTAGTGGAAGAGACTTGACCATTTATGTACTGTATCTCCCTAAACTACTCCATTCAAAGATGGATATTAAAATTAATACAGACTATCTAATAAACAACAATTATAAAAGCTACCTATATAAAAAAAAACCTTTGATACACAAAGCTATACTCAAGAGGAAGATCCACAGACTAAATAAATCCTATCAACTGATGAAGAATTAAAATTAAATAATAAGCATTCAACTCAAGGTTTGAAAATAAATAGAACTAAAAAAAAAAAAAGAACAGAGAGAAGGAAAAGAGGAGGGTAACTGGGAGTTTGGGAGTTAGCAGATGAAACCAGTTTCGTATAGAATGGATGAATAACAGGATCCTACTGTATAGAACCCTAGTGGCTCAGTGGTAAAGAATCTGCTTGCAACGCAGGAGACCTGGGTTCGATCTCTGGGTGGGGAAGATCCCCTGGGGAAGGGAATGGCAACCCACTTCAGTATTCTTGCCTGGATCCCATGGAGCCTGGTGGGCTACAGTCCATGGGGTCCCCAAGAGTGGGACACGACTAAGCTAATAACACTGTATATAACTATATACACAATGTTATGAGATCAATTGGCTTCCCTGGTGGCTCAGATGGTAAAGCGCCTGCCTGCAATGCGGGAGACCTGGGTTCAATCCCTGAGTCGGGAAGATCACCTGGAGAAGGAAATGGCAACCCACTCCAGTACTCTTGCCTGGAAAATTCCATGGACTGAGGAGCCTGGTAGGCTACAGTCCTGCTACTAAGTCACTTCAGTCGTGTCTGACTCTGTGCAACCCCATAGATGGCAGCCCACCAGGCTCCTCTGTCCCTGGGATTCTCCAGGCAAGAATACTGGAGTGGGTTGCCATTTCCTTCTCCAATGCATGAAAGTGAAAAGTGAAAGTGAAGTCGCTCTGTCGTGCCTGACTCTTAGTGACCCCATGGACTAGAGCCTACCAGGCTCCTCCATCCATGGGATTTTCCAGGCAAGAGTACTTAAGTGGGGTGTCATTGCCTTCTCCAGGCTACAGTCCATGGGGTCGCAAAGAGTCAGACATGATTGCCATTATGGGATAAATCATAATGGAAAAAAACATAAAAACGTCTGTGTGTGTGTATAACTGAGTCACTTTGCTGTACAGCAGAAAGTACTGTATATCAATTATACTTCAATTTTAAAAAGCAGAATAAAGTAATTAAAGAAATTTATAAGTTACTCAATTAGAAAACAGAAGCTAGTAAGTTTAACTCTAAAACCTAGGAACTGCATTTTGAAGGGAAGAAAAATTCCAAACAAACCATTAGCTAAGACTAAAAAAACAAATATATAAAATCAAAACCGAAAAAGAAGGAATAAAATGATAGAGGAAACCAAAATAAGCTTCCAGTAAATTTTTAAGTTACTAAATGTTAAAATGTAGATAAAATAAATGGTTTTCTTGGAAAATACAAATTGTCAATTGGAATCAAGTACAATTAGAAAGTAAATTCCTCAATAACCTCCAAAGAACTGAGTAAAAGTTATCTTTCCAACCATTCTACCAGTACTAGACATGTTCACTGTAAAAATTTGAAAGGTAATTTCTTTATTAAAGTATATCCAGAAACTCTGGGAGTTGGTGATGGACAGGGAGGCCTGGTGTGCTGCAATCCATGGGGTCACAAAGAGTCAGACACGACTGAATCACTGAACTGAACTGATTCAAAACGAAGTTTGCTACATTTCATGGAGCCAATTGTGCACAGACAGCACAAAGGATACTCCGACAAAAATTGTGAACAGCGAACACTAACATAGTATTTACTATATCCTAAACATTGGTCTCTGATGGGCAATTACATAAAGCAGTTCATTTATTCTCAAAGCAATCTGACGAGCTGGAGAACCAAATATTTAACAGCAGGTCCAGAACAGTCACTAACCCATCAGAAGCATGCCAGACCTCGGCTATGTAGGATCCTCCTAGAGCCCCTCTTTTTTCCACACAGTACCCTGTTAGTTGGCTAGATCACAGGCAGGAAGGGTAACAGCCACGGAAGGGAGCAAATAGTTTAAATACCTGTGCATCCATCACATTAGTACTAGTGCCAAATGAGTGATTATCATGACCTGCCTATGCTGCTGCTACTGCTGCTAAGTCACTTCAGTCGTGTCCGACTCTGTGTGACCCCATAGACGTCAGCCCACCAGGCTTCCCTGCCCCTGGGATTCTCCAAGCCAGAATACTGGAGTGGGTTGTCATTTCCTTCTTCAATGCATGAAAGTGAAAAGTGAAAGAGAAGTCGCTCAGTCATGTCTGACTCTTAGCAACCCCATGGACCTCAGCCTCCCAGGCTCCTCCATCCATGGGATTTTCCAGGCAAGAGTACTGGAGTGGGGTGCCACCTGCCTATGAGCTGAGAATCATTTGTTATCTCCACTTTACAGCTGAGGAAACAGACCCAGAGAAGTTAGATAAAAGAGAGGCTAGGGCACTTAACTTCCATGCTATACAACCTTTCTAGAATAAAATACTAGTAAATACAAGAAGCAACAGTTAGAAAGAACCCTGTATGGAACAACTGATTGCTTCAAGATTGAGAAAAGATTATAAGAGGGCTGTTGGCTGTCACTCTGTTTAATCTATATGCTGAGCACATCATGAGAAATACTGGGCTGGGTAAATTACAAGCTAAAATCAAGATAGGTGGGAGAAACATCTACAACCTCAGATATGTAGATGATACACCCAAATGACAGACAGCAAAGAGGAACTAGAGGGCCTTTTGATGAGGGTGAATGAATAGAGAGAAAGAACTGGCTTAAGACTAAATATTAAATATTTAAAAACTAAGACCATGGCATCTGCGCCCCTCCCCATTACTGCATGGCAAACAGAAAGGGAAAAAAAGGTGGAAGTAGTGACAGATTTCCTCTTCTTGGGCTCCACAATCACTGCAGATGGTGACTGCAGCCACAAAATGAGGAGACAACTCCCTCTTGGCAGAAAAGCTATGACAAACCTAGACAGCGTGTTAAAAGCAGAGACATTACTCTGCCGACAAAGGTCTGTATAGTCAAGGCTATGGTCTTCCCAGTGGTCACGTCTCCCAGTGGTTTTGAGACCTGGAACATAAAGAAGGCAAAGCACCAAAGAACTCCTGCCTTCGAACTGTGGTGCTAGAGAAGGCTCCTGAAAGTCTCTTGGACAGCAAGGAGATCAAACCAGTCAATCTTAAAGGAGATCAACCCTGAATATTCACTAGAAGACTGATGATGAAGCTGAAGTTCCAGTATTTTGGTCATCTGATGCAAACAGACGACTCATTGGAAAAGTCCCCAACGCTGGCAAAGATTGAGGGCAGAAGGAGAGAGGGTGTCAGGGGATGAGATGGCTGGACGGCATCACTGATGCAATGAACATGAACTTGGGCAAACTCTGGGAGACAATGAGGGACAGACGTGCTGCAGTCCATGGGTTCACAAAGAGTCGGACACAACTGGGTGACAAAACAACAAAACAAATAGAATCCTCTTCCTCAAATGCCATAGAGGCTCAGTCTTTGCACAAACATCACATTGAGATCAAGTGAGAAAGGGTATTCATTTTTATTGCTGACATTTTTTTCATAAAATGACAATACAGAGACTTCCCTGGCAGTCCACTGGTGAAGACTTGGTGCTTCCACTGCAAAGGGTGCAAGTTCAATCCCTGGTCAAGGAACTAAGATCCTGCATGCCTCAAGGCAAGGCCAAAAAAGTTTTAAAAATAAAAGAAATGCAGCTATTAAAAAAAAAAGTGCCATATACACTCCCAATTAAAAGGAAAGAGAATCCCAATAAAATAGAGGTGGATATAGTACCAATATTTTGAAGAAAGACATACCATATAATACACATGAAGCTGTATATTATGATAAAGATTTTACATACACACATAATACATTAAGCCTGTAAGGCAAAAATTAGAAGTATTCTCACTGAAGTCTAGTAACAAAACAAGGAAGCTTGCCGTGACAGCTATTATGAACGGAATTGAAGATGAGTAACCATAAAATTCATTTAAAAAATTACTAATTTTCTTTGAGGAAAGAAAAATAAAAATGAAAGCATATAACATTTATAGTTTTAAAAAATTATTAATAAATAATAGTAACACATTTAACAAAGTTTTAGAAAAAATAAGCAATGTACTCAGGTTTAAAAACATATTTAAAGAGATTTGAATATGATTATTGTATAGCTAGGAAAACTAACAAAACCAAATGAAAAACTAAACAAAGAGGGCAATTACAACATTAAACAAATAACAGTTTTCTTATACATGTATAAATATAAACTAATTTTAAAAAGTGGAAAAATAATCCTGCACCCATAAGCAATTCAAGTTTAACAGAAAAATGTCGAGCTAGTCTTAATAAATAAAATGCTCACTGAAAGCTGGGATTACATGGGAAGCCAGATTTTTGTTCTTGTCCAACCACCCTTAATCAATCTATAAATTCAATGCAATGCACTCAATCAAAACTGCAAAGTACTGAAGGGCAGGATGAGGGATAGTGGTGAGTAAAACCTGACCAAATGATTCTAGAGCAGAAAGATGCCAGTGTTTTTTCACTTAATATCAAAATGCCAGCATTAATATTTGCATTTTAAACTGCTCAGAACTTTTAACAAGTTTGTAGAATTTGTAAAAATAAATAATCATCTCAATGCAAAAGTGTTAACTGTGCAATATCAAGAAGATGTACTTTCATTAAAATATATGTTAAATATATAATCTACTATTAACTGATAAAATTAAAATAAGCTATTGAAAACTACAACACTAAAATTTTTCTTAAAATACACACAAAAAAAATGTTTTAAGTTTGAGCTAAAAAAATACAGCTATAGAATCATCTGAATTGTAGAAAAATTTTTCTAGCTGCTAAAACTATTCTAACTGCAATTTTGAATAATCCCATCTCTTATTCAGAAAGGCTGAGAGCTGCAGTTTTGTGTCAGAGTGAGCCTGCTACAATAAGAGTCAGATCATTTCTCTCTGCTGAAAACCCTTCTCAGCTCTCCACCTCACTCAAAACAGAAAGGCCCATGTCCTTATAATGGCCCACATTCTCCCCTTTAGCTGTCTGACTGCATCTCCTACTCTTCTTCCCACTGCTCACCTTAATCTTCCAACATCAACAAGTCTATCATCCCATTAACATAAGTTTCAGAAAGAGATAACAGAAAACACAAAGAAGGAGGCTCATTTGTTTTTAAGAAATCTAAGAAACGCTATTCCAAGAAAATTTGACTTTATGTGTTTTGTTGCAATTTTTAACAAAACTAATTTTAATTTTAAAAACTAAGAACATAAATTGGCCATGGTATTTTTCTCACTGCTTACAGTTTTTTCCTTCACTTCTATATTCCTATGCTTTTCAGGCATACTCTTTCATAATTAAAAAAAGTAACTTCTTTAAATGGTTACCATAGCTTTCTGCTTCACCCTCTCAACCCTTTTCCACTTCCTACCCACCTCACCCACAAACTTCCAAAGGATTCAATGGTGGATTAAAAGAAAGAAGAGGGGGAGAAAAAACTGCTCTGAGACATTTATTTGGATTTAATTTTAACCTGAACTATTTATAGGACTACTCTTTCCTACTCAACACACTACCAACTCTTTCCTATCATTATTATATATTGTTATCTAAAATATTCTCATCAACATTTTTATCTTCCATTTTCAAGAGCCATTACCCAATGGTACTTCCCCCATGAACTCTTTTTAACTGAAGGTACCCTATTCCTCTTATAAAAACCTACAGCACAATAACTTTTTCTTATGGTATATTACTTCCTTGATACGGTTTTGTTGACTACAGGGTCCATGTCTAAATATTTATTTTATATCTTAGAATATTGTCCAATGTTGAACATTCAGTTAGCAAATAACGGATACTCAAAGCATAATTTTATGTTTTTATACTTTATAATTTTATAAATACAAAAATAATTTAGGTGCAAAGGTGTTTCAAACAGTAAATTTTAAATTCTTAACCAATTACTAGCCCTTGATTTAAATCTTTAACTTCCTCTAATTTCCAACTCTGCCAGATCAGTTAAAAGCCTTCTAAAAGGTTTTACATTCTAGGTCTTGTCTTTTCAAATCTATATATCGTAGTTCTATTACTTGTTACCCAACAACCTGGTCAGAATCTGGGGTTCTATATGCCAAGATCTGTTTCTCCATCAGAGAAACCCTGCCTCTAAAAGCAGCTCTGGGTTCACTGATCAGACTTGCTTATCTCCTTTTTTAACCTTTCACCCCCCCATATCACTCTATAATGATTCTGATGTACTTGTCTGTTTTAAGCATACTCCGTCTCATTTTCAAAATATTAACATAACTAAAGCCAGGAGAGTCTGAGGAGATTTCCCAAGCATCTCCAAGATCCAGTTCTCCCTCTAATATTCCTAGATTAACTACCCCAGCTTTACAATCAGTCCTAAAATTGTGATTACAGTTTATATAAATATATATTATTTCTCTGTAACTTCTAACGAAAATATAAAAAGGATTTTTTTTTCTATTCAACAATTTTGATAAAAGGACTTTTACCCACACAAAGCATACCACTTTCAAAACTATAACATAAAATTACAATGTTTCTGATTAGAACTATGAAAATTCTGTCTTTCTGGGATGTGCTTTAAATTAATATTCTGTGTGAGTAGCACCTCTAGCGGCCAGCATCTTTGCAAAGAAACGACAGCATAACCAGAAATTATTGAACTGATCCATCTAGCTCAAATGAACAGCCAGAATTTCCAGAATTAAGGTTTGCACCTAACCCCAACAGTTAGGGGTTTAGAACTTCCCTAAGTTAGGGTTTGGAACCCTAAGCACCCTAAAGGTGCTGCCCAGTTTGGAAGCCTTAGCTAGGAGCATAGGCAGCCAGCTCATCAGAGTAACACAAGAGAAGGTGGAGTAATGAGTCCATGGGACGATATTCAGGAAGAGGGTGGATTTGTATACAGTGTGGAAAATTTTAGTACTTATCTCATAGGATAAGTACTAACCCCAACCCAACTTCCAGAGTTAGGGTTTGCACCTAACCCCAACATCTTTGCACCTAAATTATTTTTGTATTTATAAAATTATAAAGTATAAAAACATAAAATTATGCTTTGAGCATCCATCATTTGCTAACTGAATATTCAACACTGGACAACAATATTCTAAGATATAAAATAAATATTTAGAGATGGACCCTGTAGACATGGTCCCTCTTAAACACAAGAGATTTAAATTAACTGGTCAAGTAAATAACCCTGTGACTTTATAAACAAATATTACAACCTTAACAATTTCATACACTAGTTTACAGTTACCTGTACAAGTGATGATAATAGTCAACAATTATCGAGTGCTTTGCTATGTTCTATAATCATCCCTTTACAAGTATTAACCTACTGCTGCTACTGCTGCTAAGTCACTTCAGTCGTGTCCGACTCTGTGTGACCCCATAGACGGTAGCCCACCAGGCTCCCCCGTCCCTGGGATTCTCCAGGCAAGAACACTGGAGTGGGTTGCCATTTCCTTCTCCAATGCATGAAAGTGAGAAGTGAAAGTGAAGTCGCTCAGTCGTGTCCGACTCAGCGACCCCATGGACTGCAGCCCACCAGGCTCCTCCGTCCATGGGATTTTCCAGGCAAGAGTACTGGTAAATACTCACAAAAATCCTATGAGATAAGTACTAAAATTTTCCACACTGTATACAAATCCACCCTCTTCCCAGAATATCTTCCCATGGACTCATTACTCCACCGTCTCTGGTGTTACTCTGATGAGCTAGTTGCCCATCCTCCTAGCTAAGGCTTCCAAACTGGGCAGTAATTAGATCCCATCTAATTTCCCCAACTCAGACATTGCTGAAGAAATTCCTAACCTCTAGTGTGTCATCAGTTCTTCCCTCTCTACTAAATTCAATCCCATCAACATACATGCAATCATTTCCTAGCTTTACAAACACACAAAAAAAAGCCCACACTTGCTCCAGTTACTGTCCCATTCCTCTGCTCCCCCAGTTTAGGAACACAACTTTTAGGCGTTATCTGCATTCCTGGTCTCCAGTTCCTCCCCTTCTATTCACTCAAGTTCACACCAGCTTGGTTTTTGCCCCACCACTGGCACTGAAACTGTCCTTTGCAAAGTCTCCACTCACCTCCACTAGTCATTTATCAAGCCTTGTCTCACCTGATCTCCTACTTGACACAGCTGATCTTCCTCCTTCCTAAAATTTCTTAACTTGGCTTATAAGGCGACCATATTTTGGTTTTCCACTTACCTCCCTGACCACTCTCCTTCACTCTCCTTACCTAGTTTCTGATAATTTCTCTGACTTTTTAGTGCTGGTATGCCCCAAGATTTGGTCATTAATCCCCTTCTCTTACTGACCCCATCCAGTCTCATGGTTTATACACCATCTATACACTAACAGTTCCCCAGTTTATGTGTCTAGTCATACACTTCAGTGAAAGTCGCTCAGTCGTGTCTGACTCTTTGCGACCCCAAGGACTATACATACAGTCCACGGAATTCTTCAGGCCAGAATACTGGAGCAGGTAACCTTTCCCTTCTCCAAGGGATCTTCCCAACCCTGGGATTGAACCCAGGTATCCTGCACTGCAGGAGGATTCTTTACCAGCTGAGCCACACTCTTCAATGAATTCCTGATCATATATGATAAACTGTCTATATGACTTCTTTCAGTTCAGTTCAGTTCAGTCGCTCAGTCGTGTCCTACTCTCTGCAACCCCATGAATTGCAGCACGCCAAGCCTCCCTGCTACTGCTGCTGCTGCTGCTAAGTCACTTCAGTCGTGTCCGACTCTGTGCGACCCCATGGACGGCAGCCCACCAGGCTCCCCCGTCCCTGGGATTCTCCAAGCAAGAACACTGGAGTGGGTTGCCATTTCCTTCTCCAATGCAGGAAAGTGAAAAGTGAAAGTGAAGTCGCTCAGTCGTGTCCAACCCTCAGCGACCCCATGGACTGCAGCCTTCCAGGCTACTCCGTCCATGGGATTTTCCAGGCAAGAGTACTGGAGTGGGGTGCCATTGCCTTCTCCGCCAGGCCTCCCTGTCCATCATCAACTCCCGGAGTTCACTCAAACTCACGTCCATTGAGTTGGTGATGCCATCCAGCCATCTCATCCTCTGTCGTCCCCTTCTCCTCCTGCCCCCAATCCCTCCCAGCATCAGAGTCTTTTCCAATGAGTCAACTCTTCGCATCAGGTGGCCAGAGTACTGGAGTTTCAGCTTCAGCATCATTCCTTCCAAAGAACACCCAGGACTGATCTCCTTTAGAATGGACTGGTTGGATCTCCTTGCAGTCCAAGGGACTCTCAAGAGTCTTCTCCAACACCACAGTTCAAAAGCATCAATTCTTCAGCGCTCAGCTTTTTTCACAGTCCAACTCTCACATCCATATATGACCACTGGAAAAACCATAGCCTTGACTAGACGGACCTTTGTTGGCAAAGTAATGTCTCTGCTTTTTAATATGCTATCTAGGTTGGTCCTAACTTTCCTTCCAAGGAGCAAGCGTCTTCTAATTTCATGGCTGCAATCACCATCTGTAGTGATTTAATGTCAAACTGTGCTTGTGCTAACTCAGTCATGTCTAACTCTTTGTGACCCCACAGACTGTAGTCTGCCAGGCTCCTCTGTCCATGGGATTCTCCAGGCAAGAATAACTGGAGTGGGCTGCCATGCCCTCCCAGGGGATCTTCCCGACCCACAGGTGGAACCTGAGTCTCCTTTGGCTCCTGCATTGACAGAGAGATTCTTTTACCACTGAGCCACCTGGGAAACCCATCTTGTCAAATGAAATTTAAACCTTCCAAATCAGCTAAGAAAAGAAATAAACAAATAAAAAACAATGAAGAAAACAATTCAGCACAGTCAAGAATGGACAAAAAAGAGACGAAGAGAGACACAGAGTAGAGAGGGAGAAGCAAGAAAGATCATATGGGCAGAAAGGAAAAGAAGGTGGGAAAATAAATTCAAATATATTATTACTATAAATTTAAATGGTTTAAACTTAAATCTAAGATACAAACTCATTACATTTTTAAAATTAGACATTCTACATTCTAGTTTTATGCCTAAAATGGCATGAAAGATTGTATGTAAATATGGAAACAATTTAAATATTCATCAATATAAAGATATGTCCATTGTCATTCATATGCAGAAATACTCTACAATAGTTAAATTAGATCTATAAGTATTAAGATAGACTAAAAGTTATATCTGGTCCCATCACTTCATGGGAAATAGATGGGGAAACAGTGGAAACAGTGTCAGACTTTATTTTTTGGGGCTCCAAAATCACTGCTGATGGTGACTGCAGCCACGAAATTAGAAGACGCTTACTCCTTGGAAGAAAAGTTATGTCCAACCTAGACAGCATTTTCAAAAGCAGAGATATTACTTTGCCGACTAAGGTCCGTCTAGTCAAGGCTATGGTTTTTCCTGTGGTCATGTATGGATGTGAGAGTTGGACTGTGAAGAAGGCTGAGCGCCAAAGAATTGATGCTTTTGAAGTGTGGTGTTGGAGAAGACTCTTGAGAGTCCCTTGGACTGCAAGGAGATCCAACCAGTCCATTCTGAAGGAGATCAGCCCTGGGATTTCTTTGGAAGGAATGATGCTAAAGCTGAAACTCCAGTCCTTTGGCCACCTCATGCGAAGAGTTGACTCATTGGAAAAGACTCTGATGCTGGGAGGGATTGGGGGCAGGAGGAGAAGGGGAAGACCGAGGATGAGATGGCTGGATGGCATCACGGACTCGATGGATGTGAGTCTGAGTGAACTCCGAGAGATGGTAATGAACAGGGAGGCCTGGCATGCTGCAATTCATGGGTCACAAGGAGTCGGACACCACTGAGCGACTGAACTGAACTGAAAAAGTTATATTAAATAAAAAAGCAACTTGTAAAAGATACTGATAGTTTGAAATATATAGTGTAAACTATATATGATATTTGTAGTATCTTAAAACTCACAAAATACTAAGTAAAATTTTATTTATACATGCATATAAAGTTATAAAAACACAGATACATATTAACTTCAAAAAATTATTAGCTCAAGAGGATAAGAGAAAGTAGAGAATGGAACTGAGGAGTGATTTTTGTAAATTACTACAAATTTTACTTAATATCAGAAGCAAATACAACAAAATGTTATTATTTGCTATTTTAGAATGTGGGTTCATTACTGCTTGCCACAGTAGTTTTCCTGTCTCTTATACACATCTGTCNTTTATACATGCATATAAAGTTATAAAAACACAGATACATATTAACTTCAAAAAATTATTAGCTCAAGAGGATAAGAGAAAGTAGAGAATGGAACTGAGGAGTGATTTTTGTAAATTACTACAAATTTTACTTAATATCAGAAGCAAATACAACAAAATGTTATTATTTGCTATTTTAGAATGTGGGTTCATTACTGCTTGCCACAGTAGTTTTCTGGTATACTCAAAATAATTCATAATTTTAAAATAGGAAAGGAGAAACAGGTAAGTAGACATGTTATTAGATAAACAAATACCTATTTTTGAAAATCAGCAGGGAAATAAACCACCTTAATAAGATATAATAATGAAAATATCAAAATATATGGCAAAAAGTGAGTTATTGAACACTTACTAGGAAAACTAATTGTAACAAAAATATTGTGACATGTTTGTCACATTAGTTTTAGATGTATTAGAAAAGTTAAATGCAAAATAGGATTTAAAAAATAAGCAAACAATTTTTTTTAATTTTCTGGGTCAAAAACAAAGCAACTTTCAGTCAATATAGGTCATCTTACTCCCCTAAACCTAAGTTTTACTTTTGCACTTCAGGCAGACCAGCAGCTTAACCCTCACGAGCCATTCAGGGAAACGAAAGCACGTGCTGCTCATACCTTCTATGAAAGGTGAACCTGGCTTAAAATTTGGATACAAACTAGTACAGATTTTATGATGGGCTGAGGTTCCCTGAAGGAACAATAAAGGAACCCCAATCAAAATAGGTACATTCAGAACTGAGCCCCTCATAAGTCCTGCAGTCTTTTCCACTGCAGTTAATAACAACTCCATTAAAAACTGAAGTCATCCTGGATACACACTCTCTCTCTCTCTCTCTCACATACACACACACACACACCACTCCACCTAAAGTCACACACACACACACACACACCACTCCACCTAAAGTCACACACACACACACACACACACACACACACACACACACACACACACACACACACACACACACACACACACACACCCACTCCACCTAAAGTCTAGCTCATCATAAATCCTGACCACTCTATTTAGCAAATACATCCCCAAACTCAACAATTTATCATCTCCATTGCCACCATCCTAGTCCAAGGGAATGTCCTATCTCTTCTGATTTATTGCTCAAGTCTCATAGACTTTCTGTCCTTGTCTCCCTGCGGTCTATATAGTAAGCATCACAAGTCAAGTGTAATCCTGTTAAAATGTATATCCAATCATGTAAACTCTTATGCTGAAAACCTTGTAATGGTCTGTCTCAGCATAAAAGCCAAAGTCCTTACCTATAAAGACCATACTGCCAACCCCATCTTGCTGTCTGCTGACAAACCAGGCCCCTCCTCCCACCTCAGAGCCTCACTGCCTGGGAAGCCTGGCCTCCAAGACACCAGTGCTCCACCCTCAACTTTCCATCTTCCTTCCCCACTTTATTTCCTCTTCAGGGTACTTACTATTTAACACACATTTTAACTTAATTATCCAGTTGATTATCTGTCTTCCCATACTAAATGTTAAATTCTGTGCCAGCAAGATTTTTATGTCGCATTCTTTAAAGTACTATAATACTTAGAAAAGCAGGCACTCAAATATTTGCTAAATGACTAGAGAATTAAATTTAGACATTAAATTTGATATGTCAGCACTTTGAGTTGAACGTGCTATGTGAGATAGCTTTCACATGATTCAACCACTTAAAACTGATAAAACTTGAAAACAAGGCCAAGTCCTCTTTTCCTATATAAAGAGAGTAAGAGATTTCACTATACTCTTCTTCAACCTTTTTTTCAAGAAGGGGAAAAAAGCACATATTACTGGTAAATTTCTCTTTCATTTCAACAGATATAAACTCTAGAGATTAAAGCTCTAGGGATGTCTC
This sequence comes from Cephalophus harveyi, assembly GCA_006410635.1. NCBI lineage: Eukaryota > Metazoa > Chordata > Mammalia > Artiodactyla > Bovidae > Cephalophus > Cephalophus harveyi. The sequence goes on from SJYT01053979.1 coordinate 293,916, forward strand.
TGGAAAAAAATAGCAATGACTATTAGCCAAAAGAAAAAACTGAGGCAAACAAATATGCCGGTGCTCCTGCTGGTTTCTAAAACAGTACTATGTCCTTCATTTATTGAAGGCAGAGCCAAGGTTATCCTTGATAGTAAAGCATGTTAATGAGGAATAAATAGTAGTCAAAGAGTACCTAGTTATTGCTATTAACACTGAGCACACAACACCACAGTCTGTACTTCACATAATCTCCAAACAAGAAGCCCAATCAATAACCAAGCAGCTTTCACTGCCAGGGCCTGAGTTCGACCCCTGGTGGGGAAACTAAGGATCCCATAAGCTGTGTAGCATGCTCCCCCCAGATTTTTTCAAACCAAGCCCGAAGCAGATTCAAAGTCTTGAAAACATATAAATGTTGCCCAATTTGAATTTTAACAGTACCGCTTCACTTTCAGTTTATAATGAAAATGAAGATTAAATTTTATTTGCAAGACTTCTTTCAAATTCAATAGCACTGGCTTATTTCCAAGAGTGTAAATATTTCGTATGTATTTCTTTCATGGATCACTTTTAAAAAGTTTAAAAACTAAACATAAAGAAAATTTAAAAAAGAAAATAAAGCTTCAATAATACTATAAAAAAAATACTTCTAGAAATTACTTATCAGACATAAAGCTAGCCATTGAATTTATTATTGAATTATCTTTATTCACAGTACCAAGAGACATACAGTACAAAATTGCTTTTACCGAAAAAAATCTCAATAAATGTTTACTGACTAAGACCTGTTTACTCATCTAATAGTCACCTATTACACAATTCTCATCTTACAAGAGAAGATCTCTTGTTGATCTTCAGAGCATGAAATCAGAGACAGCTTCAGTATGCAGATCCACAAGTAAAAATAGAACAAATTCCACAGCCTCAAATTGAGAAGAGGGAGGAAGAACACAGCCATCCTTATTTAAGTAAACAACCTATGGCTCTATTCAAAATCATAAAATAGATATTTCCCATAATTTGAAATAGAAGTATTGAATAATTCAAGACTGCACTTTTCAAACTATTTTCACATTATGATTACTAATAGGATGCTCATATCTGCTACTGAGGTTTCAATAATACAGTATTCAGAACTTCTTTATAACTTACCACTTTATTCTCTTTATAAAAATGTATATAAAATACAAGTATCATTTACTGCCATAACTGTGAAGACTAATTTTAATTCTCATCTTAGGTGTATTTTCTACCTACTGAAAAGTCTTTAGGTGTAAATTATTCTTTACACTAATCCAATGAACATCAAATATTAATGCAAGTCAACAGTATGAACATTACACCCAGACCTCAACTGATATAATCCTAAATATATGGATTAGATAGCCAACAAACTCCATTTTCATGGTCCTTCAAAGCAGGTAAGATACTGTGGTCTCATCTTAACTCATACTTTAAGAATTTAGAAAGGAGGAATAGAGAAAATGAAGAAAGATGCCTGAGAAAAAGATACTAAAGAGGAAGAAACACAGCTGTAGAAATTTGAGAAAAGGATTACTTAGCTCTTCTAAAATTGAATTTAACCTTCTAGCAATTCCCTAACATCCCTACCAAAGATTTAAACTTAGCAGCTACTTGAACAATGCCATCCATTCAAGGTATATTTTCTGAATGCCTACTATATGTCAAGCAAAACTCTGTCATGTGCTGGTAATATAATGCAGTAGTCATTAATGCTATTGTCAAATACTTTTGGTTCTGTTCCCATGCAGGCACACAATTAACATACATTTCTTGGCCCCCTTGTGGTTGAGAGGCCCCCTGTGTCTAGAATTGGTTGATCAATGACTTCTAACTGAAGTTCCTCCATCCACTTCTGGCCAGAGTGTTTAACTGCTAACTGAACAAAGCCTCCAGAAAGCCACTACCTCTCTGGCCATGTTTGAGATGGTGGCTGTACTACTACTGAGCAACCTCAACAAGAGAGACCTCTGTCAACCTGAGCCAATAAGGAATACACAATTGTGTTTGAAGCCACTGAGGTTTTCAAGTCTGGGCTTTTTTAACCACAGCATAACCTAATTTATTGACTAACACAAAGAGTGATCAATAGAAGTCTTTTTCTTTCAAGCTACTTATTACTAAGCTAGGTCTCCCTAACTTCACCCTGAAAAAGCTTTTTTTTTTTTTAAAGACAAATACAATTATCTATTATTTTAGCAAATTTTCTGCCCAACTATGGAAAACTAAGTCCTGATTTTATCAATGAACCTAATGGTTATTCAATTCCTTTGATTCCTACGAACTTAATAAATATATTGATGTCTTCATTCAAGTGATTATTTTTTGGAATTGGATCAATTAAGTTCAAGAACCCTGATGCAAACTAGTAGACTGTCCATCATAGTTCCTGTGAACCAATCAAACATCACTACAGTTATAACTGTTCAACTATACAAGCATCCAGTCTTCCATATGGTTACCATAGTTGTCAGCAGCTTAACAGAATCACTACAAAAAATTAAACATGACTGAGCAGAGAAGGACAGGAATAGGGATTAAGAAATAGGATACTAATAGCAGACTGACATTTAATAATCATACATGGAGGCAAAAGCAAACGTGTACACAATAATCATCGTCAAGTACAAAATGGTAAGTGCTTTAAGGACAAAGAAAATAAAAATACATCAGACCCTACTTGAGACATATGCTCAATGCCAACAACCCAGGACAACTTATTATGGCAAGGGACAGGGATTTCTAAAAAACAAAAACATCTGAACTGGTCCTTTACCTTAAAGGATGAATTTATTTTACAAAGCAAAGATGGGGAAAAGATAGGAACACCCTCAAATAAAATGTATGTTTGTTATACAGAGAAACAAACAGGACAGAAAAAACATTTTTCCAAAGGGAAGTTGCTAAATCAGAATGTTTAGGGTTTCTTCTTAATATCCTGTCTTGCCCTCAAGAATTAAGTGCTTTACAAAGAAACATAAAACACAAAAATATATAAATTAGAAATAGATGAGAAAAAGGGAAACAACGTAGGAACATTAAGTGAAATCAGAAATAAGAGTAATATAAAAAATGCATTAAAAATACGTATCACAGTCCTCTACATTCACAAGGTTATTAGCCTACAATTTCAGCTCCAAGCTAATAGGTGCTTAGTTTCTGATGAATGACTAGCTCAAGTAATTCAAGATTTCTAGCAACTGATATGAAAAAAGAAATATAATCAGATGGTCACACAACTAAGGTTGAAAAAATTATTTTTCTGATTAAATAGAATTACGTGCATTGCTAACAAAAAAAAATGCACTTACTCCTAAAGGTCCCCTAAAAAAGGACAGTGTTATAGAACATCTTCACAACTCTCAGGGTTGCTGTTGACAGCATTATCTCCACAGGTGGCGACAGGAGTGACCTCTCCCCAGCCCAGTTCAATAAAGAAAGACACCTCTGTGGAAAGTAGGTGTGCAGCAGGTTAGGTGTCTGAGGCAGCACTGTGAGGACAATCTAAGGGCATCCATAGCACTGATGTTTAATTTGTTGCAGGAGCAGAGGACAAAGGGAGATCAGCAGGCAAGTGGTTTCAAACCTCAGAATCTAAATTAAGAGACAGATCTTCCTCTCCCTCCACTAAATGTACAATTTTGAATATAAAATTTCAGAGGATTCCAGACTATGCTATCCATTTAAGAACCCCCTGCACTTCCCTGACAGTCCACTGGTTAAGACACCTCCCATCCAATGTTGAGGGGGAGGGTGATGGAGTAAGTAAAATTAAATAAATAAGTAAAATTTTTCAAAAAACACTCTAAACATCCCCTCTATAAACAGGGAGTGGGTTTTTTTTTGGTTTTTTAAATAAAAATAAAAAGAAAGAGACTGACTGCAGAGACTTTAGTCAATCCTCAAAAACTAATTTAATCTTGTTTCTTGTAACTGAATATGGTAGTAGCAAATTTCAGACTATACTCACTAACCAAGTAGCAACAGTGCAGATATGTATGCTCCATGTGACCTGCAGAGCAAAAACACCGACAGCAGAACACACGTCTTCTAGGGAGCCTTAATGAGCTCTTATTACTAAAGAGAAGATACTTCAACAGATACTTACAATGGCTTAACCGGCTTCACTGACGCATGGCAGCACCACCCCTAGCCATTCTGGATCTCTTTTTGTTTACTCCATTGTTCTGGCCTTTTCAAACATCTGGCTAGTTCCTATAACCATCCTTCAGTCTTAGCTTGGATAGTACTTCCTCAGCAATGCTCTTCCCAACTCCTGCTATATGAACCTGTATATTATGGCAATTACAAATTTAACTATCTTCCGTGCTAAACAAATGAACTTCGTTCAAGAAACAATTTTTTCAGTGTCTCCCAAGCCCACTAATATTTAAAGTCAGCATTCAAATACTTACCTGAAGAACAAGACTACCTCTGATAAAAAGTAAATTAGGCTTAGAAGTTTTTCAATATCCTTTCTTATACACAAATGAGCAAATTCCTATCCCTTATAGTATGGCTCAGCTAACTAGCTAACAACGCTGTCAAGACACCACCTTGAACATTTCAAAACAAGTAACAAAGCATTCACAGAATGTCTGGTTTTGAGGAGTACTTTCTGCTGTACTCCCCCAAATTAAACTATTTATAAAAATTTGCACCCAGGGACTGAAAGAAGCAACTTATAAATGGCAGGGCCACTGTTAGTTATTTAAAACATTCTTTAGATAATATAACCATATCATCTTCAAGATAATACTGCCTTCCCAATCTCTATAGAGAAAAAGTTTCTATACAGCTCATTCATAAGTGGAATTAGATCATGAAGGAACCATTAAGAAGACTGACCAGACCATTCCATCTTTTTACTCCAGTGTTAATTATTACCTGGCCCATAAAGAAAGAGTCTCCAAGGACTCTAAGAACAAGCCATATGGTAAATAGAAACATTATCAGTCAAGGTTTAGGGTGCAGAAAACAGAAAATATATTTGGTGCTTAAAGGAGAAGGAGCTTAGTGAGAACTTTGGTGCTTACAAAATTATTGAAATGGCTAAAGGAGTCTGAGTTAGAGAAAGAACTTCCAGTATGACAACCATGGAAATGTAGAACTGACCTAACAGCAGCCCTGGAGCTAAGAATTCAAGAACAGAGTACCTCAACAGTGATCCAGATTCAGAACCATGAATCAAAGAGAAACCACTGTATTGATTCTATGCAACACTGTACTGCAAATCATGGCCAGCATAAGAAAAAAAAGTGTTTTAAAAGCATAAAGATTGAAGAAGTAAAATGGTGTTTATGTGGAGATTACAGCTGTGTATTTAAAAACTCCTAAGGAAAATATAAAAAGGCTACTAGATCTAGTAATTCAGCAAGGCTGCACAGTTCAAGGTCAAAATACAAAAAAAAAGTCAGCTGTTAAATGTCCATCAACAGAGGAATGGATAAAGATGTGGTACATAAGTGTGATGGAATATTACTCAGCCATAAAAAAATGAAATGCTGCCATTTGCCACAACATGATGGACCTAGAGATTGTCACTCTAAGTGAAGTAAGACGGAGACAAATATCATATGATATCACTTATACGTGGAATCTTTTTTTTTAATGGTACAAATAAACTTATTTACAAAACAAATAGTCACACATGTAGAAAACAAACTTATAGTTACGGGCTGGGGGGGTTGTGGATAAACTAGGAGATTGGGATTGACATATGAACACTACTATGTACAAAACAGATGACTAATAAGGAACTACAGTATATAGTACAGGGTACTCAACTCAATACTCTGTAATGACCTATATGGGAAAAGAATCTAAAAAAGAGGGGTTGTATGTGTAACTGATTCACTTTGCTGTACACCTGAAACGACAACATTTTAAATCAACTACATTTCAATAAAAATTTTAAAAAAAGAAAAAGAAAAAATATCAACTGTATTCCTACAGGAAATACTTAGGGATACACTTAACAAAGCTGCAAAATCTATACAGCAAAAACAATAAACTTGATAAAATTTTAAAAGACTCTAAATAAATGGAGAAATATACTATGTTCATGGAAGACTCCATATTGTTAAAATGTCAATTCTCCTCAAAATCACAGTAAGTTTTTCTGTAGAAATTGTGTCAAACAGACTTGGAAAGACCTTTAAAAGCCTAAATAATTTTTAAAAGGAAAACAAAGTTAGAAGATTTACAATATATGATTTTAGGGCTTACTACACACCAATAATCAAACTGTGATATTAGCGTAAGGACAGACATACATATCAATGGGGACGAAATGGAAACTCATTCTAATATTCTTGCCTGGGAAATCCCACGGACAGAGGGCCTGGAGGGCTATACTCCATGGGGTCACAAAGAGTCAGACACAACTTAAGAGACTAAACAACAACAACTGAATACATGGTCTCCAAAGACCTACAACAGGTTGGTCAACAGAGTTCCAACAAAAGTTCCAAGGTAATTCAATAGGAAAAGTTTCGTGTTTTTAACAAATGATGCTGAAACATATGCTACAACACAGATCAGTTTAAAAATATTATGCCAAGTGAAAAAAGCCGTAACAAAAGAACCCACATCTTATTATCTCATTTACATGAAATGCCTAGAAAAGGCAAGTTTAGGGGGACTGAAAGTAGATTGGAGAAGGCAATGGCACCCCACTCCAGTACTCTTGCCTGGAAAATCCCACGGACGGAGGAGTCTCGTGGGCTGCAGTCCATGGGGTCGCCAAGAGTCGGACACGACTGAGCGACTTCACTTTCACGCATTGGAGAAGGAAACGGCAACCTACTCCAGTGTTCTTGCCTGGAGAATCCCAGGGACAGTGGAACCTGGTGGGCTGCTGTCTGTGGGGTTGCACAGAGTTGGACACGACTGAAGTGACTTAGCAGCAGCAGCAGAAAGTAGATTAGTAGTCACCTGGGTGTGGGGCTGGCAAAGGGGAGTGTCTCCAAATGGGCGTAAGGTTTCTTGCTGAGGTGAGAGAAACGCTCTAAAATTACACCGTGATGATGGCTGCACAACTCTAAACATACTGATTGTACATTTAAAATGAAATAGATTTTATGGTATGCAAATTAAGCCTCAATAAATCTGTCATAAAAAATAGACTTTCACTGGGAAGGTGGAGCAGAGACTAACCTCTTGTAAATTAAAAATACAATTGCCAAATGAAAATTAAAATGGCCAGTCTAAACAAAACAGGCATGGTTGAAGACCAAGTCACTAATGTGGAAAAAAAAAGTGCAGGACATCTTCTCCATGATATAGTAACCAAAAACAGAAAACGGGCAATGGCAATAAGGAGACAGAGGAGTGATCAAACACCTGACGCGCGTGTGTGGAGCAAAGCAGCTCGAAACACAACGCAGGGGAACGTGGACGATGACAAAAGAGGACAAGAAGGAAGTTTCTGAATGAAATACAGACCTAAGCCTTCAGCCTAAAAGAGCCCACTGAGAGCCAATGAATGGAAACAATGAATGGAAAACATTTACACTTAAGAGACACATATAGGTAAAATTTTAGAACTCCAAGTATGAAGAATATCCTTTACAACTTCAAAAATTTATCTACACAGGAACAATACTTAGACTGACATGAGCCATTTTTCTTCACTGTCTTCTCATAAGGAATTCTGGGGAGAAATATCAATAACCTCAGATATGCAGATGACACCACCCTTATGGCAGAAAGTGAAGAGGAGCTAAAAAGCCTCTTGATGAAAGTGAAAGAAGAGCTACATATATAAAACAAAAATCAAGAAAGGGAATTAGAGTTTAAAGTCTACATCTTTCTTTTTAATGGATTATTTATTCAAGGATCTTGGTGGGGAGGGCCTCAATTATTTATTTATTTTGGGGCCAGGCCAGCACATGTGGGATCTTAGTTCCTCCACCAAGAATCGAACCAGAGCCCCCTGCATTGGAAGTGCAGAGTCTTAACCAATGGACCACCAGGGAAGTCATCTTTCATAGTGAGAAGTGAGTCATGAATTAAGAGGTATCATATAAACTATCATGGTAATCAGAAGCATGAACTACAAATTCCCTTTGGAGGAAGAAAAGGAGGGAGGTGAATGGATGGGAGACTTACTTTTCATTTTATTCTCTCTGGTAGAACTTATATTTTTGTCATGAATATGCAATATTTTTATAATTTAAAGTATTTTAATAAAAACTAAATTTTGTTTTAGCCATAGAATGGCATACTGTATTTGAAAAGAACAAGTTTCTATGTACCAATACATAAAGATTAAGTGAAAAATCAAGAGGCAGAACAACACATTAGGATAGTATCATGTTTAAAACAAAATGTGTGATACGGCCACTGTGAAAGACAATTTAGCAGTTTTTTTATCAAGTTAAACAGTCTTACCATACAATTAGCAATTGTACCCTAGGTATTTATTCAAGGTAGTTGAACTGTATATTAATGTTCACAGCAGCTTTATTCACAATCACTAAAAATCAGAAACATCAGTATGAACCTAGGGGTAAATTAATACATATATAAATAGACATACAGAAACAGGATAGATATGTGTGTGTATTTCTGTCCTATAAGGTAATGAAATCCAGTAGCTATGAGCACTTTCAATGTTCAAATATTGGTTTCTGGATATTATCCATGGAGAAACAGCTGACTTGAAGGCTGGGGCAAAGAAAAGATAAGATAGGCCTGACACATCCTATAGTCATCAGAAAACAAGGAAGTGCTTAAAAACTTAAAGGCTGAGTGCACGTCAAAGGAACACAGAAGTGAACCTGAAACAATTCCCAATGACCAAAGCTGCAACAATTTAGGGACCACATTAATGATAGAAGGAATAAAATACATATATGATGACTAACTTATGTCAACATTCCTGGGCCATAGTACTCAGATTATGTGGTCAAACATACTCTAGATTGTTTCTGTGAAGGTGTTTTTTTTAATGAGATTAAATGTTAAGGCTGTGTTCGTCAGGTTTCTCCACTGCAGAGTTACTGTTTTTCCTGATAGCCCAGTTGGTAAAGAATCCGCCTGCAATGCGGGAGAACCGGGTTCGATCCCTGGGTTGGGAAGATCCCCTGGCGAAGGGAAAGGCTATCCACTCTAGTATTCTGGTGCTCAGATTATGTGGTCAAACTTACTCCAGATGTCTCTGTGAAGGTGTTTATTTCTTTAAATGAGATTACAATTTAAATCAGCAGACTTTCAGTGAAGCAGATTACCCTCCATAATGTAAGTGGGCCTCATCCACTCAGCTGAAGGCCATAATTCTTAAAAAGACTGACCGCCCCCCAGAGAAATTCTGCCAGCACTCTGCCTTAGGACTTGCACTACAACACAGACTTACCTCCAGGCTTCCAAGCAGCCCTGCAGAATTTGGACTAGCCAGTTCCTATAATCACATGACACAGATATATCTGTGTATTCTCCTCCTGGTTCCGCTTCCCTGCAGAACCCTGCCTAACACATATTTTAACCCCCAGTTATAAAATATATAAACCCATGCTGAATAAATGACTGGATTAACAAATAAATGGGAGAAGTGACCAATCTTCCTTACAGATGAATTCCAAATAATATAAGTAGATAGGGGCCCCTTCAGGAAGTGAGGCCTAGTCCTTCCTTCCCACATGAGTGGAGACTGAAATTTACAAATGAGTAGCAAAGATAAGATAGGAAAAGAGAAAAACAGTAACTCTGCAGTGGAAAAACCTGGTCCACACAGCCTTAAACAAAGGGTCAAGGTTCATATCGCCAGTGCTGTTGTGTGGTTACGGTGGGCATGTGATGAGAAGGGCACTTTACATCTGTGGTATTCTTTTTGAAAACACCAGTCTAATCAAGAAAAAAAACTTTAGACAACTCCAATTTGAGGAACATCCTACAAAATACCTGACTGGTATCCCCCAAAATTGTAAAAGACACAGAAAACAAGGAAATTGAGAAACTCTCCAAGAACAGACAAGACTTAGGACAACTAAATGCAATGTGGTTATCTTGGATGGGAAACTGGAACAGGAAAATGTGTATCAGGTAAAAACTATGAAAATCTGAGGCTTCCCTGGTGGTCCAGTGGGTAAGACTCCATGCCTCCACTGCCAGGGACATGGGTTCGATCCCTGGTCAGGGAACTAAGATTCCCCCACATGCCATATGGCACAGATGCTGGGAGGGATTGGGGGCAGGAGGAGAAGGGGACGACCGAGGATGAGATGGCTGGATGGTATCACAGACTCGATGGATGTGAGTCTGAGTGAACTCCAGGAGATGGTGACGAACAGGGAGGCCTGGCGTGCTGCGATTCATGGGGTCACAAAGAGTTGGACACAACTGAGCGAGTGAACTGAACTGAACTGAAAATAACTATGGAAATTTGAATGAAGTATGGAGTTCAGTTAATAATAATCTATCAATACTGGTTCATTAATTGTGACAAATGAACCACACTAATGTAATGTGTTAATAATAAGGAAATCTGGGTACAGAGTATATAGGAACTCTATCTTTAGAATTTTTCTGTAAATCTAAAACTCTTCTAAAATTACATTTATTGCAGGCGGGTGGGGGTGGGGGAAGGCCTATCACAATGGCACTGCTTCCCCCAGAAGCCACATCGTATGCCTTAGACCCTGAAGAGGGCAGCAGGAAGCACAGCACCCTCACCCGTGCCACGGCTGCACCCACCAGAGTTAAATATAAACCAAACTGGGTAACGACGGTTTTGTTCTCTTTCCACCAAGCAAATGCTAAGGGCAGAAACTGCAGCAAAGGTATAATCCTAAGGGAGAGATGTAAAAACAACCAGAAGAGACACTGAAAAAAATACAGTGTTTCCCTGGGGAATTACTACACCACAGATGTTCACAGCAGTTTGAATAAAGAAGTGAGCACAGCCCAAGGTCCTAGATGGCTAGTGACGACAATATAAACCATCCTGCGCACTGCTAAACACGAAAAATAAATATTATCGTAACAGGTAAAAGAGTATTAAGGAAAGTCTCAGAGTAACAACCCTCCTGACATAAGCTATGAAGTAGATATTTTAGTCTTAGAATCCTACAGCATAGAAGCTGAGAAAGACAATCCCAAAATATCAAGTGAGGCCACGAGCAATATTAGTTCTCCTTCCAAAAGTCACAAAGTTTTCAAAGTTTAAACATGCTATTGTATAAAAACCAGTAGTTTTGGTAATAAGATGACCTGAGTTTAAAATCTGAGTTTAAAATTTCTGTCATTTACTTGCTAAATAAATTTGGAAAAAAGAACTCCTTGATCTTTAAGATTTCTTAAAGAGAATCAGTATGTAAAAGGAACTAGAACAAACTCTACTTTGAAGAGCATGATTTTCACTAAAATCCTTAATATTAAAGGTTCTTCTTTCAGAATTTCAATTTACAAAAAAAGCAAAATGCAATGAAAAGAATCAAATGTTAAGAAGCTGCAAAGGGATGGTTGATCTTTGTATCACGTTTTATCTTTTCCAAATCTATAATAGGTTCATTTCATTAATTAGAAAAGTTACATTTTAAAACATTTGTTGTTGTTCAATCACTTAAGTTCTGTCCAGCTCTTTGCAACTGCACGGACTGTAGCCCGCCAGGCTCCTCTGTCCATGGGATCTCCCAGGCAAGAATACTGGAGTGGGTCGCCATGCCCTCCTCCAGGGGATCTTTCTGACCCAGGGTTCGAACCCAGGTCTCCTGCCTTTCAGGCAGATCCTTTACCCCTGAGTCACCAGGGAAGCCCCATTTGGTCAAAGCTATACATTAAACAAGTGAAGGCGGGGATGTAAGAAGGGTAAGAATGTCTATACACATGTGATGAAGTATATATATTCTAATGATCAACCAGTATTTGTTTATAAAAGTCTACACTCTATTCTAATTATCAATCAGCATTTGTTTATAAAAGTCTACACTCTATTCTAATTATCAATCAGTATTTGTTTATAAAAGTCTACACTCTAATTATCAACCAGTATTTATTTATAGAAGTCAGCACTCTCCACTAGACAGGGAAGCCAGGAATTGTATCATGAATCTTTGGATTCTTAGGGCCTGGCATATAGAAGAACTAAATGTTTACTTTATGGAAGTTTCTAATTGTCTCCCTTTCTACCTGAAAAGGTTCAGTTCACATGTGCTAAAGTAATGGGGCAGGGAGGCGGGGCGGGGGGGGGAACTAGTACAGTAATTTTAATCCATCCAATAAATATTTATTGGTTGCTTGCTGTTTCACTCTTCCAGGCATGTGTGATGTCAGTTAATAAAAATAAAAATCATTGTCCTTATGGAGAGACCGTAGTCTAGTATCACTCTCTACTCTGCCCAAAGCAGTGCTAAAGTGTGGTACATTAACTGGCGCCAGTGTACCAAACTTACTGGTCTGTGACCGTCAGCCAGAGCAAGCATTTAGAAACTCAGAGAGCAGTATGATAGTCATTTTATCTGATGAACCTAATATTATAAAGTACTGACTAGAATCTATCTTTATTTCATTTTTCTAATAATTTGTTTATTGTTTTTTAAAGAATCACTATATAATGAATTGGAAAATTTATTAAACCTGGTCGTTCACCACAGATAAGGAGAAGCACTGGTCCAACACACTTTGATCACATCATTTCTCCCCTCCTCGGTAAAAGTCTATGCATTAGTATCTTTATGGTCTTCCACAAATGAAACCAACCTTTCCAAATACTGTTTTCCCACTAGTTCCATTCATCATATACTCCAACCGCAGTGAATTGTTTTCAGTGCAAGTCTTCTGTCTGGCTTGTGATTCTCTCTCAGCCTTAAATACTTCTTAAGTTCACATGATCAAATTTTACATATCCTTTTCAAGTCAAGCACAAATGCCACCAACTCCTCCGAAGCCCTCCAGGTAGAAGCAAACATTCCCTGCCTTCCTCTGGCACAGTGTTCTAAAGCAGCCCTCTGATAGAATTTTCTACAGACTATGAGTTTCTGGAATACAAGAATAATTTATTCATTTGGCATCCCTATATAACACACAAAACTGTCATCAAATTCGCTGAATGATGTAAGAGACAGCATTACATGTGCAGAAATCCCACTCAAGAGATCAGAAAACCCTCTAAAATTATACCCAAAACTGTGTGTGCCTTTTCTAAGGGAAGGTCTAACGCTTACTAGATTCTCCAAGGAGTAGAAGAAGCCCCAAATGTTAAAGAAACCGCTGATAAGGAAAAGGTTTCAATTTCATTAGCAGATATATTTCTGCCAGCCAGCTCCATCAGGGCTAGCTCCAGGGAATACCAGACGTACTAAAAACCCCAATTGTGCTCAGCTGTTCAGGTGCCACTCTATGGACTGAAGCCTGCCGGGCTCCCCTGTCCATGGAATTCGCCAGGCAAGAATACTGAAGTGGGGTTGCCATTCCCTCCTTCGGGGGAGCTTCTCGACGGAGGGATCAAACCTGCGTCTCCTGCATAGCAAGTGGAATCTCTACCGCTGAGTCACCAGGGAAGCCCCGAACCTCAATTTCTTTATCTCAGAAAGGTGATGTTTACTCCAAAGATTTGCTATAAGAACTGAATTTGACCACATATGGAAAGTCCTAAGGTCATGAAGAGTGACTTGTTTCCTTTCTGCCCTCCTTCCACTTTTATAATACTGGTGAAGTAAGCAAGCAGACAGGTTCTACACAAAATTTCTTAAATTACAAATTACTGCCATCCCTCGAAAGCTGTGTCCAGACTATTTTCTTGGAAATCTTCAACAGGGTTATCAATTCAGTTCAGTCGCTCAGTCGTGTCCAACTCTTTGTGACCCATGGACTTCAGCACACCAGGCCTCCCTGTCCATCACCAACTCCCAGAGTTTACCCAAACTCGTGTCCATTGAGTCAGTGATGTCATTCAGCCATCTCATCCTCTGTCATACCTTTCTCTTCCCACCTTCAATTTTTCTCAGCATCAGGATCTTTTCTAATAAATCGGTTCTTCGCATCAGGTGGCCAAAGTATTGGAGTTTCAGCTTCAACATCAATCCTTCCAATGAATATTCAGGACTGATTTCCTTTAGGGTTGACTGGTTAGATCTCCTTGCAGTCCAAGGGACTCTCAAGAGTCTTCTCCAATAGCACAATTCAAGACCATCAATTCTTCTGTGCTCAGCTTTCTTCACAGTCCAACTTTTACAACCATACATGACTACTGGAAAAACCACAGCTTTGACTAGATGGACCTTTGTTGACAAAGTAATGTCTTTGCTTTTAAATATGCTATCTAGGTTGGTCATAACTTTACTTCCAAGGAGTAAACGTCTTTTAATTTCATGGCTGGAGTCATCATCTGCAGTGATTTTGGAGCCCAAGAAAATAAAAGTCTCACTGTTTCCATTGTTTCCCCATCTCTTTGCCATGAAGTGATGGGACCGGATGCCATGATCTTAGTTTTCTGAATGTTGAGTTTTAAAGCCAACTTTTTCACTCTCCTTTTACTTTCATCAAGAGGCTCTTTAGTTCCTCTACACTTTCTGCCATAAGCATGGTGTCATCTGCGTATCTGAAGTTATTCATATTTCTCCCAGCAATCTTGATTCCAGTTTGTGCTTCATCCAGCCTGGCATTTCCAAACACCTATTTGTTTTAAGTCTCCCAACATTAGATTTCTGTCATGCTAAGTAGTTCTAATTACTAATTTTTCTATACTGATAAATGCCAAGAATTTTTAAATACTTAAGTTAATACTCTTAACTGAAATCTTGATTCTGCTATATCCAAAATATAGCTCTTTCCCTATTTCCCAACTTCACTGTACCCTCCCATATTAATACTCCTTCCTCAGTCTTTCTCCTCCTTCCACTTGTGTTTATGTACTTATACAGGATTATATTGAAGAAATTAGGGAAAACGACTAGACCATTCAGGTATGACCTAAATCAAATCCCTTACGATTATACAGTGGAAGTGAGAAATGGACTTAAGGGACTAGATCTGATAGAGTGCCTGATGAACTATGGATGGAGGTTCATGACATTATACAGGAGACAGGGAGCAAGACCATCCCCAAGAAAAATAAATGCAAAAAAGCAAAGTGGCTGTCTGAGGAGGCCTTACAAATAGCTGTGAAAAGAAGAAAAGTGAAAAGCAAAGGAGAAAAGATATACCTATTTGAGTGCAGAGTTCCAAAGAATAGCAAGGAGAGATAAGAATGCCTTCCTCAGTGATCAGGGCAAAGAAATAGAGGAAAATAATAGAATGGGAAAGACTATAGAGATCTCCTCAATAAAATTAGAGATACCAAGGGAATATTTCATGCAAAGATGGGCTCAATAAAGGACAGAAATGGTATGCCCCTAACAGAAGCAGAAGATATTAAAAAGAGGTGGCAAGAATATACAGAAGAATTGTACAAAAAAGATCTTTACGATCCAAATAATCACAATGGTGTGATCACTCACCCACAGCCAGACATCCTGGAATGTGAAGTCAAGTGGGCCTTAGGAAGCATCACTACGAACAAAGCTAGTGGAGGTGATGGAATTCCAGTTATTTCAAATCCTAAAAGATGATGCTGTTAAAATGTTGCACTCAATATGCCAGCAAATTTGGAAAACTCAGCAGTGGCCACAGGACTGGAAAAGGTCAGTTTTCACTCCAATCCCTAAGAAAGGCAACACCAAAGAATGTTCAAACTACTGTACAACTGCACTCATCTCACATGCTAGCAACTGCTGCTGCTGCTGTTGCTAAGTCGCTTCAGTTGTGTCTGACTCTGTGCGATCCCACAGATGGCAGCCTACCAGGCTCCACCGTCCATGGAATTCTCCAGGAAAGAACACTGGAGTGGGTCGCCATTTCCTTCTCCAATGCATGAAAAGTGAAAAGTGCAAGTGAAGTCGCTCAGTCGTGTCCGACTCTTAGCAACCCTACCAGACTGCAGCCTACCAGGCTCCTCCATCCTTGGGATTTTCCAGGCAAGACTACTGAAGTGGGTTGCCATTGCCTTCTCCACATGCTAGCAAACTAATGCTCAAAATTCTCCAAGCCAGGCTTCAAAGGTACGTGAACCATGAACTTCCAGATGTTCAAGCTGGATTTAGAAAAGGCAAAGGAACCAGAGATCAAATTACCAACAACCGCTGGATCATCAAAAAGCTAGAGTTCCATGAAAGTATCTATTTCTGCTTTATTGACTATGCCAAAGCCTTTGTGTGGATCATAATAAACTGTGGAAAATTCTTCAAGAGATGGGAATACCAGACCACCTGACCTGCCTCCTGAGAAATCTGTATGCAGGTGAAGAAGCAACAGTTAGAACTGGACATGGAACAACAGACTGGTTCCAAATAGGAAAAGGAGTACATCAAGGCTGTATATTGTCACCCTGCTTGTTTAACTTATATGCAGAGTACATCATGAGAAACGCTGGGCTGGATGAAACACAAGCTGGAATCAAGATTGCTGGGAGAAATATCAATAACCTCAGATATGCAGATGACACCACCCTTATGGCAGAAAGTGAAGAACTAAAAAGCCTCTTGATGAAAGTGAAAGAGGAGAGTGAAAAAGTTGGCTTTAAAACTCAACATTCAGAAAACTAAGATCATGGCATCCGGTCCCATCACTGCATGGCAAACAGATGGGGAAACAATGGAAACAGTGAAACTTATTTTCTTGGGCTCCAAAATCACTGCAGATGGTGACTCCAGCCATGAAATTAAAAGACGCTTACTCCTTGGAAGGAAAGTTATGACCGGCCTAGATAGCATATTAAAAAGTAAAGACATTACTTTGTCAACAAAGGTCCATCTAGTCAAAGCTGTGGTTTTTCCAGTAGTCACGTATGGATGTGAGAGTTGGACTAGAAAGAAAGCTGAGTGCCGAAGAATTGATGCTTTTGAACTGTGGTACTGGAGATGACTCTTGAGAGTCCCTTGGACTGCAAGGAGATCCAATGAGTCCATCCTAAAGGAAATCAGTCCTGGGTGTTCACTGGAAGGACTGATGTTCAAGCTGAAACTCCAATACTTTGGCCACCTGATGCGAAGAACTGACTCTCTGGAAAAGACCTTGATGCTGAGAAAGATTGAGGGCAGAAGGAGAAGGGGACAACAGAGGATGAGACAGTTGGATGGCATCACCGACTCAATGGACATGAGTTTGGGTATGCACCAAGGATGAGATGGCTGGATGGCATCACGGACTCGATGGACATGAATCTGGGTGGACTCCGAGAGATGGTGATGGACAGGGAGGCCTGGCGTGCTGCGATTCATGGGATCACAAAGAGTCGGACACGACTGAGCGACTGACCTGAACTGAACTGGGAGTTGGTGATGGACAGAGGCCTGGCATGCTGCAGCCCATGGGGTCGCAAAGAGTCAGACACGACTGAGGGACTGAACTGAACTGACAGCATTATAATTTTGTTTACATGTCCATCAATGCCTATTAAATGGAGCACCTCAAGGCAAGAATACCAGGTCAATTATCTTTTGCATTCCCTCCGTGTTTCTCAATGCAACTAAACAGAAGTGCTCAATAAATGAGCTTTTATAGTGATCCTTTCTCCCATTTTCCAAACAATAGCACAAGAAGTTTAAACAAAGATTATTTAAAATTAAGATGGAATTTCTACCTCAAACTATAGATTTCATTCAATTGCAGCTTCCTATTCCTTGGAAGTGTTAATATGGCAACTATGTTGCTACATTTCTGAGTATGATGTAAAAGTCTCTCAGTCCTGTCAGGACTCCTTGTGACCCCATGGAGTCCAGGCCAGAATACTGGGGTGGGTAGCCTTAGGCAGAAGGAGAAGGGGACAACAGAGGATGAGACAGTTGGATGGCATCACCGACTCAATGGACATGAGTTTGGGTATGCACCAAGGATGAGATGGCTGGATGGCATCACGGACTCGATGGACATGAATCTGGGTGGACTCCGAGAGATGGTGATGGACAGGGAGGCCTGGCGTGCTGCGATTCATGGGATCACAAAGAGTCAGACACGACTGAGCGACTGACCTGAACTGAACTGGGAGTTGGTGATGGACAGAGGCCTGGCATGCTGCAGCCCATGGGGTCGCAAAGAGTCAGACACGACTGAGGGACTGAACTGAACTGACAGCATTATAATTTTGTTTACATGTCCATCAATGCCTATTAAATGGAGCACCTCAAGGCAAGAATACCAGGTCAATTATCTTTTGCATTCCCTCCGTGTTTCTCAATGCAACTAAACAGAAGTGCTCAATAAATGAGCTTTTATAGTGATCCTTTCTCCCATTTTCCAAACAATAGCACAAGAAGTTTAAACAAAGATTATTTAAAATTAAGATGGAATTTCTACCTCAAACTATAGATTTCATTCAATTGCAGCTTCCTATTCCTTGGAAGTGTTAATATGGCAACTATGTTGCTACATTTCTGAGTATGATGTAAAAGTCTCTCAGTCCTGTCAGGACTCCTTGTGACCCCATGGAGTCCAGGCCAGAATACTGGGGTGGGTAGCCTTTCCCTTCTCCAGGAGAATCTTCCCAACCCTGGGATCAAACCCCAGGTCTCCCAGATAGCAGGTGGCACTGCAGGCACACTGCAGGCTTATCTAAGTATGATAGTAAGTTTATTAATAAAAAGGACTTCTTTACATGAAAAAAGACTGATAAAAATGCTCTGGTTACAAGTGGCTTTTTTAAATTTTTTATTTTGATATACAGTTGTATAGGGCAATGGAAAAATAGAACAGAGAGATTGTTGTGAATCTAAAACTGCTCCAAAGGGAATTCCCTGGCTGTCCAGTGGTTAGGACTCAGCGTTTTCACTGCCAAGTCCAGGTTCAGTCCCTGGTGAGGGAACTAAGATTTCACAAGCTTCGNTTTTTTATTTTGATATACAGTTGTATAGGGCAATGGAAAAATAGAACAGAGAGATTGTTGTGAATCTAAAACTGCTCCAAAGGGAATTCCCTGGCTGTCCAGTGGTTAGGACTCAGCGTTTTCACTGCCAAGTCCAGGTTCAGTCCCTGGTGAGGGAACTAAGATTTCACAAGCTTCGCGGCATGGCCAAGAAATGAAATTAAAATAAAAAATAAAATAAAAAATAAGACTGTTCTAACAGGAAAGTTTATTTTTAAAAAACAGAACTACCACATGAACTAGCAAACCCACTTCCAGCTATATATTCAAAAGAATTGAAAGCAGGGTTCTGAAGAGCTATCTCACACCCATGTGCACAGCAGCAATAATCACAGGAGATGAAAGCAACCCAAATCCAGCTACACATGAGTGGATTAACAAAATGCAGTATACATACATACAAGGGAGTATTATTTAGCGTCAAAAGGATAGAAATCCTGCCATACACTACAACATACCCTACACTAACAAGCCAGTCACAAAAAGACAAATACTGTATGAATTTACTCATATGAAGCAATCGCAGAGAAACTGCAAACATAAACGGTGGTTAGCAGCGGCTGGGATCAAAGTGGAAAGGGAGACTTGCTTATTGAATTCCAGTTTTTCAAAATGTTATGGAGTTATGGAGGGCTATTTTTTTACAACACTGTGAATAAACAACACTACTGAACCACACACTGAAAAATGGCTGACTGTCAATTTTATGTTTTTTACATCAAAAAAGGAATTTTATATAAACGGAATCACAGAATATGCAACCTTTTGAGATTAGCTTTTTTTCATTCAGCATAATTCCCTTGAGATCAACCAAGTTGTTTTGTGTATCAATAGTTATTTCTGAGTAGTATATCCCACAGTACGGATGTACCACAGTTTATTTACCCACTGAAGGACACCTGTGTTGCTTCCAGTTATTACTAATAATGCTACTATGAACATTTGCAGGTAAGTTTTTATAAGGATATCAGTTTCCATTTCTCTGAAACAAATGCCCATGTGTGTACTTGATGGGTTGTATGGTAAGTGTATATTTAGTCTTACAAGAAACTGCAAACTGTTTCCATAGCGGCAGTACCATTTTACATCCCCACCAGCAACATGTGAGAGATGAAGGTTTTCTGCTTCTCCTGTCCAACATGTGGTGTTAACTTGTTTTAATTTAGCTGTTCTAAATAGGTATGTGGTGATACCTCAGTGGTTTCAATTTACATTTCCCTGGTGTTTAATGATGTTGAACATCTTTTTATTTGCTTATTTACCAGCTGAAATGTCTGTACATGTCTTTTGACCATTTTCTAAACAGACTGTTCATTTTATTTTACTGTTGAGTTTTAAAGGTCTATATTTTCTAGAAAAATCCTCTGTCAGATAGTTTGTAATTTTGTTCTTCCAGTCTGCAGCCTGCTTTTTCTTTTGTGTTTCACAAACCGAAGTTTTTTTATTTTGATGATGTCCAGTTTACCAATACTACCTTGTATAGATCATGCTTTTGGTGCCATGTCTACCTTGTCTAGAATTACTTTGTCTTGAAACATAAACTCTTAGTTAAAAATACATCTTATATAAGAATAGAAAATTGATAATATAATTAAAAGCATAAACACATTTAATAAAAGGTAAACATTTCTACTTACAAAAACTGACTTCAAAAATTTTCTAGGACTTAACATCATAAAGAGAAGTACACATCTCTACTGCAACAGCAATAAATTACAGAATTTTTCCTAGCAGTTTCTCTGAGGGCCAAACTCTATCAAGGAAAACAGCACTGATAAAAAAAAAAATTGACTTAGGAAATTCTCTGGCTGTCCAGTGGCCAGGATCTGCACTTTCATTGCCAAGGACACAGGTTCAACCCCTGGTCAGGGAACTAAGATTCTACAAGCATGGCACAGCTGAAAAAACAAAATCTGATTTACCTGAATTAGTCTAATAGTATCTTGAACTAGTGCAAAAAAATTGTAACACTATATTTTAACATATATATATATACACACACACACACACATATATACATACACACACACACAGAGAGATTACATCTTATTTCCTAAAGATGCACTTTATTCTTATCCCCTCATTTATCTGTTCATACCAAAAATTCATGTTCATTACCAAAATTTGAAAAATATTTGCTTTTTCTTATTTGTAATTTTCTGTAGTTGAAATGCCTTCAACCAGATATAACTATGTTTGCTTGGCCAGAATGGTTCCATAAGCATATATTAATACTAAGTATATATTAATACTATGCTTTCAGCTCTGAAAAGTTATTTCCTACAAACTAATCAAGGTTACCGTTCAACAGATTTTTGGAGGTCAACTAGTGTTTTAAATTCTAACAAAAATACTTCTCAGTAATCTAGAAATGAAAAATTCTTCATCCTAAATTGAAGTCAGTTCATTAAAACAAAAGAATGCTTAGCATTTTATTTGCTTGAAGCAAAAGCATAGCCTGCTACAATTTACAATAAACTAGTATCCCTGCTCAATAAAATCTGCACTAAAGTAAACAAGATCAAATAATCCAAAGATTGAAAATCTTGATACCTGCAAACACACTTCACCTGAAAAGTAAAAAAGCAACAATATTATTGAAGTAGTGAAAGGATTTTCGTATTTTCCATACTCGGTATCACTCTATTAATACTTAAGGCATGTTTGGGACTTCCCTACAGCTCAGATGATAAGAAATCTGCCTGCAATGCAGGAGACGGGGGTTCTAAGCCTGGGTCAGGAAGATTCCCTGGAGAAGGAAACTGCAATCCACTCCAGGATTCTTGCCTGGAGAATTCCACAGATAGAGGACCCTGGCGGGCTACAGTCCATGGGGTTGCAAAGAGTCGGACACAACTAAGCGACTAACATACACAACATCACCATTGTATATACACATATCACCAAATATAAAGTATATTAACTTAAATAAACTATATAATAAAACCATATACTTTAGTACTACTTTACAGTAGCTGCAGATTATACTAATAAACTAATATGTACAAATTATAGGTAAAACAAATGTTTACCTCAACATTTTGATATATTCAGTAGTACTTGAGAAAGTGAGATCAACTGTTACACAATATATAGAAAGTATGTTTCATTCTAAATTTAAAATTAAACTACCATTTATTTTAAACTACCAATACTTATAAAACACTAAATTGCATTATATATCAAAAATATTCTTTACTCCTTAATGTCAAGAATTAAAGATTTTCCTTCCAGCTTTACTGAGATAGAATTGACACATAACACTGTATGTAAGATATACGTGTAATGATTTAATATATGTATATGTATATATTTTGAAGTACGATTCTGTAATATAACATTAGCTGCTTAATTCCTGGATGCTCCCCCTCCGCTACAGGGATTATAAGTCATCTAACATCCCTTCTTCAACCACAATGTTTGTTTAGTTTATACTTTTTTTCTGACAGCATATAGTAGCTGGATTATATTTGGAACAGAGTAATGATTTCTGGAATTAAAAATTCCCCAAACTCTATTAAAATAAATAGTAATTTGATGCAATATAAGGCTTACTTTTAGGCTTTTCTTCCATTTCTAAATATGTGAGTTTACAACCATTAAGAATATTAATATTGTGCTCATCACCTTAGATTCTTCTACGACTAGGGTGGTTCCTTTCAATAATCAATACTCTATTTTTTCTTGTTTAAGATTACTAATGAAATTTTATGTCACAGTGCCAATACATTCTAGAAAGGCCAATAAGAAATATTAAATCTAATTCCTCCTTTTACACACCATTCTTTCAATATCCTATGAACACCACGGTAACGAAACACAGCACCCCACAAAAACTAGGAACGGGACTACTTGCAGAAGGCCCTCCAGAGGGATGACAAAACAGCTTAGGGAAACTGTTGAAGTGTGGGGTTCAGAACACAGTTTCACAATCAACAAAAAACACTGCTTTAAAGACTTGGCTTTGTTGGGCCCCATCTGGACATGTAGACTAAGATTCTGTGGAGGTAAAGCCAGGAATCTGTATTTTTAACATACTCCCATGTGATTTTGTTGCACATTAAGTCTGAGAAACACATATAATTCATCACAACCTACTTACATGGGTAGCCAAGGAGATATGGGAATGTTCCAGATTACTTTAAAATATACAATCAAACTTTCTACGATAAAAGGAGTTCAATTTATTTATTGTTACTGCATAAAGAGATTCTTTTTGCCAGTTTTGGAATGACAGGTACCTATGAGAAAGCAACTACTGAAAATCTATGTTGTCAATGTTAAAAAACCTCAAGTGATCTTAAAAAAAAAGATTCTCTTGTTCTTTCTAAATGCTTGTCATAAAGTAAAAGTTAGTATGGTTAGAGTAGGGAATAAGACCAGTTCATTTCCCCCAAGTTAACTGCTAACACCAAAAAGCTTAGTGCTGCTTTCAACCTATGACATTCTGCAGAATGCTGCTCCTGCTGCTGCTGCTAAGTCACTTCAGTCGTGTCCGACTCTGTGCGACCCCACAGATGGCAGCCCACTGGGCTCCGCCATCCCTGGGATTCTCCAGGCAAGAACACTGGAGTGGGTCGCCGTTTCCTTCTCCAATGCATGAAAGTGAAAAGTGAAAATGAAGTTGCTCAGTCGTGTCGGACTCAGCGACCCCATGGACTGCAGCCCACCAGGCTCCTCCATCCATGGGAGTCTCCAGGCAAGAGTACTGGAGTGGGATGCCATTGCCTTCTCCGATGCTGCTCCTAAACTAACACTAACATCCTTTTAAGACTACCTTAAGAATATCATTTAGATTGTAGGGTGCATTATTTTGTGCAGAAACTTTTATTAAGATGGGAATATTTCCCCATTTTGGTAGTTACTGAATAAATTAACCTTGAATATTTAAATTTATAAAACCGTATTTCACAGTTACATTAAATTGCTGCTCCCTGGAAGACAACGCTGCAAATTGAAAATAAAGCCTCTAACAGGAAGGTCCTGAATATGAATAGAGCAGCACCACTTACTACCTGTGTGACCTTGGATAAGTAATTTAAACTCTCTTAGCCTCAATTTCCTTATTAGGAGGATTAAATTAGATATATACATAAAGCTCTCAGCACAATTCCTGGTACATACTAGTTCTCAGTAAACTTTAGCCCATATAAACACACAAGACCCCATGGTGTGCAGCAATCCATGGGGTCACAGAGTTGGACACGAATGAGCGACTGAACTGAACTGAAACACACAAGAAACTATCAATGATGGTTGCTTCCGGAAAAAAAAAAAGTAGGTTGGGTCAAGGGTGGAAAGATGATACCTTTTCTATACTCTTTGTATTTTTAACCAGTGCTTATACCTTTTTGAAAATTTTAAATCATCTCTTTCAATGTGGAATTTCTTAATATTTAGCATTATGCACTGCAAAAGCTGAACTGTGACTGCTGAATTCGCAAAGGAGTAAGTCACAGTCTAATAATACCCACAAAGAAATACAACCTATCTGATTTCATGAATCTATTTCTTACTTGCTTCACAACGGCCATTCTGGTCTTAGCCAAAACACCTTAAACCAGAGGTTTTTCGACCTCGGATGACTTTGTCCCTCGGGGGACATCTGGCAACAGAGACATTCCTGGTTGTCACAACTGAGGAGGCATCTGGTGGGTAGCGGCCAAGAACAGTGCTAAACATTCTATTACATAGTATCTAGGCCTGCACCACAGTAACTGCAACCCAAGGAACCACTCCACTTCACTCTCCAAGTAACCGGGTTCTTCATTACAATTACCAACAAAACAAAACACACCCACAAAATAAATTCTCCCCTCAAGTAATGAAGTAAAATCCTAAGGACTGGCAGACTAGGGGCTTAGTAAACTAACCACTGTTGGCCACTGTTTTAAGTTTCCAAAATTCTACCACCTAGAATGGCTTAGGTTTGAGTGTCTACTCAGTTCAATACATTACAAGATTTTTAAAGCATTTATTATTAAGCCTTTCAAAAGTTCACTCTAAATGATTTTAAGAGATTACAGTTTACCATTTTTCCTGTTTTCAAATGATATCTGAAGAACCAAAAAGCTCAAACAATGTACTACTAAAACCTAAACAGGGCTTTTATTTCAGTATGTAGTTATCAAGTCTTTCCAATAAACTTGATATTTTCACATTTCCCTTAATGCACTGGCCTTGGCCTACTTCATACATTCTGAGTATGTTAATTAATATCCTTCAAAAACTTAAGAAAATATTAACAACAGTCCTTGTTTCTGAACTAGAAGGCAAGAAAAGTAATCCGCAGCTAAGTAATTTTATAATAAGGCATGAAAGATTACAAACTAAATCATTCTGTCCTCCACCTTAAAGCATAAACAAAAAGTCATCTGTTAAGAAAGCGTTTTGGAAAATGTCTTTATAATCAATATTTGGTTTTAATCTTTAAGAGTGCAAAACTGAACCAACTGGCTATCAAAATTTAGAGTCTGTTCACAAGTAGGTTGGAAAGAATTTTGAAATACTGCTACTGCTAACACTGTTATTAGTCATTCTTTACTTTCATAGCAACAGCTTAACTTCTTTTACACCTTTAAATATATATATATATACACACACACCTTTCCCATTAAGTAAGAGTTGAGTACTGTTTTAATACTTTAATCCTGTTTAATAGTTCACCCCATAATTTAACTTATTCTGACTAAAGAATTCTTAGGGAGACAAAAGAACATCTTAATTCCTTCCACCAAAACAAACAAACAAACAAAAAAAAAAAACCCACACAGAACAGTAAGCTGTGTTTGCCACTACAAGATACAATAAAGTTGTTATTCATTCAGTGCTTGTCCAATACATTATTTGCGATAGACACAGAGATCACCAGAACTTCTCCATTCACTCCAGATTACTCCCCCTGACCATCCAGAACTTTACTGTGTCCAAACACTGTGTCCAAACCTGCTTGCTCATGGTCTAATAATAAACCTAATTATACAACCTGTAACAGCCCCTGACAACCTTTTCCTTAAGAAGTCACACAGGTGATTTAACCAGCACCTCAAACTCTTTGTAAACCTATTGCAAAAACAGATGTCCATTCCAGCCCTCTAGGTTCTGCCGAGGGCTCAGGGCCTCTGGCCGTAGAGCGGAGAGGTGAAGATCCGCCAGAATCGAGAAGGACAGCCGCCGGGCGTTGGGCAGCAGAAGGTAACTGCTGGTTCATTTCTCTTTAAATCTGGCAGCACGTGGGGAGGCATTGTGAAGCCACCAACCCGCCTCCCCCTCTTTCACTCCGCACACGTACGTCTCCAATGCGCATGCTCCGCTCACACAGTCCTAGCAGAGTCGGAGCCAACCCCCTAAAAAGTCAACCTGGAAGCCGCAAACGGCCGGAGGCCGGGACAATGGGGGAGGGGGGACGCAGGCACCTCAGGGGAGGCAGACCCGGCCGCCGCCCCAAGCCAGAGCCCGCGGGCCGCAGCCCCGGGGCCCCGCAGGCCTGCACAGGAGCCGGAATCGCTCGGAGCACAAAGCCCCGAGCTGGCCAGCCAGCGGCTCTCGGCTCGGCCCGCTCCTACCCTCCCCCAGCCGGGCGGCGCAGCCGGAGCCCGTGCCAGGCGGAGGCAGGCGAGGCGGCGTCCCGCGCCCCGCCGGGCTCTCAGACCCCGTGCGCCAGCAACCAGGCCGCAGAGGCCGGCGCTTTTGTTGTCCGCCACAACTACGCGGACCCGGCGCTGCTCGGGCAGAAGTTTGGCGCGCCTCACCTACCCGCCCCGCGGCCAGTTCCTCTCGCCCACCCTGCCCCCGGCTGCCCGCCCGCGGCTCGGACAGCCGAGCCCGCGACGCGCAGCCAGCAGGGCCCAGGTGTTCTACCTGCCTCGGGGGGTCCAGCGGTCTCGGGCGCACCTGAGCCCGGACCCGCCCCTCCAGGGAGGGTCCGCCGGGACTGGGTACCCACAGCCCCTCCCCCGCAACGTCCCACCGAACAGTGGGGGAGGGGACAGGCTCCCCTCCCTCCCCGGGGGTGCCAGGCCCGGTCCGAGGGCCGAGGCCGGGGCGCGCCCCCGCCCCCAACACCCTCGGAAAGCCGGGGAAGAAGTGATGGGCCCGGCCCGGACCGGCGCCCGGGCTCCCCACTCTCGCAGGCCCGCGCCCGATCTCGCCGGAGCCTGCCGCTCCCCTCGACCGTCCGGCCCGCCAGCCCGGGAGCGCCCGGGAGGAGGGGAGAAGCGGGCAGCTGCTCGCCGCGATCGCGGCCCGGCCCGCCGCCCAGCCGCCCGCTCGCTCACCTGCCAGCTGTCTTCGCAGTAGCAGTGCCGACTGCAGCTCCGTCATCCTCCCCGCCAAGGGCCCGGGCTGGCGCCGGGGCTTCCGAAGGACTGGGCACAGGCTCCGGAGCTGCTGGAGCTGGGTGTGCTGAGGAACCCGGGCCCCCACGACGGGAGCGCCGAAGCCGAGGGAGGCTGGGCTGTGGCGGCGGTAGCGGCGCCTCGCTGCCGGTGCGAGTCCGCTCGCTTCAGCTTTCCTCACAGTGCCTCACGCCCGGAAGGGGAGGGTACCCGTGCCGCCGCGGCGCGCACTGGGACTTCGCTCGCCCGCTTCCCTCCTTCAACCCGCCCGTCGGCCCCACCGGTGCCTTCCCCCCGCCACAGCCTCACAGCGCGCAGGGCCGCTCCGCGCAGGCGCGCTGGGGCTGTCTACTTCGGAAGCAGCCTGCTCGCTAGCCCAACCCTTCTGCCTACTGCTCCGCCTCCGGAGGCGGAACCCCGCCCCCTACGCGCAGCGGCCTCTGTCGCCGCCATCTTGGGAAGGTCGCCGCCCGGCCAAGTGCCTGGCCCCGGCGGCAGACGCCCCGCGGACGCCATGACAGAGAGGTCGCGGAGGGTCAAGACACCGCCTCCGAGTCGAAGCAGGTGGTCAGCAGGGAGCGAAGGGGCCAAGAGAAGTGATAGATGGCTAGTTGCTGGCGAGCGCCCAAGAGCACACAGGGTGTGCGAATTAGTCATTGTTAAAGCCGAACTTAGTACTGGTGTGCCCCATTTTAAGCACACCCCCAAAATAGATTTCATATATGCTGGTAATTCACTTTACAGAAAGATACACAAAAAGATTCTTCAAGTTAAATGCTCTGCATCTCATAGTACAAAATGTTTAAACATTGTTGATAATCTCTATGTGTAAAGTGAGTTGAGATTAGCAAAATCTGATATACACAGTACAAAATGTCCAGAAAGGCATCTATTATGTAAAGTCAAAGTGTGGGATCTAAAGTTTGGAAAAAATCACTCTGCCTCCTCTCACTCTTATTGCCACAGCCCTCTGCTTTGCATAACACAGTCTCAATAAACAGACAAAGCAGAAGGAAAAAATGATACCTAATGGCACTCAAATTTGTATTTGTTCCTTCAACAAATATTTATTAAAGCCGCATGAACCTTACACCTGAACTGGATGGCTCTGTTCCTCGCCTCAAAGGGCTTACAGTCTCTGAGCTCCAGGTAAGGTAGCCAGAGAAGGAGCAGGTTCTAATACAGTTTATTGACTCAAAAAATTACTGAAAAAACTGTGCTCACTCTCCCTCCAAGAACAAGAATTAAAAAGAACAAATAAACAATCTGAATAAGAACATAAATCGACCGTTTAACAAAAAGGAGTAAGTTTGGACTCCTCTGGGAAACAACTCCAAGAAGCTAACCCAGATTTTGTGAAGAACATTTACCCCATTTGAAGGACTCTCTTTAAAGGAAAACAGTTTTGAATAGGGTTGGAATATGACTGTCTATTTAGAATGAGAAGATAAACCACAAATAACTGTAGTTTTAGAGAATTGTTCCCTTTCTCTGAGATCTCTTCAGGCAGGTTATCAGAAATTCTGCTGGGCTGCAGTATGGTTTCTTCTCTCACCTACAACAAATTCCAGCCCTGCCAGCGACTCTAAAGATTCTTTAGCTTTACCCGGAAAGAAAAACAAAAAAATCCATTTCTGACACTAACCCACCTTTCTGGACCAAAAAATCTTTCTTTTTTAAGTAAATTTTTACTTTTATCAAAAAAGCAAATATACAGTTCATAATCAGTGTATTAAGGATTATTGTGAAAAGCAAACATGGAGGGGAGGAGAATTAAACAAAAAACGTATTTCTCACATAGTTCCTTCCTCATTCCTAAATCTTGCTTACCACAGGCAGTCTTTTTTAACTCTTTTAGTAGTTTCTTCTGGTAGTTACCTTCATTTATTCTAAATGATAGAATGCTTTTTCTTGATTTATTCATTTTAGACCTAATATATTCTTATCGTAACTGATAAGAATTTAACTGACATGCTACTTTCCATCTTTTACTCTTTTAAATCATTTAATTATCATATTTATTTATATCAATAAATGATTTTTACACTATTGTAATTTCTTAAATGTTGAATGTGGATGCATGCTAAGTCACTTCAGTCTTGTCCAACGCTTTGTGACTCTATGAACTATAGCCCACCAGGCTCCTCTATCCATGGGATTCTCCAGGCAAAAACTCTAGAATGGGTTGCCATTTCCTTCTCCAGGGGATTTTCCCAACCCAGGTATCGAACCTGTCTCTCTTATGTCTCCTGCATTGGCAGGTATCTTCTTTACCACTAGTGCCACCTGGGAAGCCCAAATGTTGAATAGGAGAGCCAAATACTATAATAGATTATATTTATTCCTTACACAGATTTTTTTTTTTTTTTTGGAAGGACTATCATTTCTAATTATATTGTTTTCTGGCAGTATCTTGATTATAATCCTTCCCTGCCCATTCCCATCCCAGTGCTATTGCACCAATTATCCTACCAAGCCCTTTTTCTCAGAAATTTCCCTCCTAAAAGTCTCTATATTACCCTCTAACCTAGCCTGGTTGCTTTAGGCTGTGCTTGCTACATAGAATTCTTCTTAGGACTCCCCCATGGCTGCTCTCCTAGGGTGCTGAATCTACTGCATCCTGGATCAAATGTAATTCTTTTTCGTTTACTCCCTTCTTTTCCTGGAGAATATTATCACATAACTTCTGATGAGTACACGTGAGGCAGATTTTCAAATATTATAACAATGTTTGAAAAATGCCATTATTTTAAACAGCTATAATTAAGTGCCAGTTTAGCTGGGTATAGAATTTTGTCTAAAATCAAATACATTTTCTTCAAAAATGTGAAAGCATTGGTCCATTGTCTTTTAGCATCCAGTGTTGCTGTTGACTCTTATTCTATTGTCACTGACTTTTTCTTTTCCTTCTCTGGATAGTCTTGGGATTTTTGTCATTGTTATTTTTGGTATTTTAACATGTATTCATATGTCTATAGGGTGTTTTCTTTTTTAATTCACTGTGTTCACAGTGAGCTTTGTGGTGATAGAATGGTTGTTTTCATATAGAGATAAGCTTAGAGGAATGAGATAGTCTACATTTTCCTGGTATATAAAAATTATTTTTAAAAGCAATCGAGCTTTTAAAAGGAAAATTTATGTTTTGTTTTGTTTTTGTTGGCTGCTTGAAATTTATTGCCCACTTGGTGCAAGGCACAAGGTTATGGGATGTGAAGAAAGCTCTCATGTGACTTGGAGAGTAAAGAGTAAGGTCTTTCAACTTCCTTTTTGGTATTTTGCTGTTTTGATATTTAAAACTGAACTGCTTACATTGGCTGCAACCTGCTTAGTCTTGGGGAGAGGAGGGGAGGGGAGGAGAGGGGATGGGGAGGTCTCTGATGAACCTAGCATCTTGGAAGGAAGCCTGGCAGCTGGTGGTGGTCACTCAGGATGGGGGCCTGCAGTTCGTTTTGCCAGGCTGGCCAGCAAGCTGCTGCTTCCCCATGGCTTACAAAGCCTGGTCACAGGTGATCCTGCTGGTGGAGGCCTGGGCAGACTCTGAGTGCTCTGGGGACTCCAACACTGTGGCCATAAACGGGAGAGTGGACTTCCTGAAAAAGAAGCTTGCCTACCAGTGTCCTGGGTGTGCCTTGGGGAACCCTGGTGGTGGGGGAAGACCAGGTGGTGGGGTATGGCTTCTGCAGGAGCTGTTACTGGAAATGAAGCCAAGGTGGTGCTGGTAGTGGTCATGAGGGAGATGGCTATCTTGCTCTAGCTTGCAGGCTAGTGGAAACCTTGGTGATAACCCCTCATGGGCTTTGCTATCATGGACAGCAGGAACTGGGACACTAGGCGGCAGAGCCCATCTACCTAGGAGAAAGTGGGTGGCTGCTCCACGAAGGTTATTTTTAAATTATTTACTTATTTTTGGCTGAGCTGGGTCTTCCTTGCTGCTCAGGACTTTCTCTAGTTGTGGCATGTTGGCTTCTCATCGTGGTGGCTTCTCCTGTTGTGGACTGTGGGCTCTATGGCACACTGGCTCAGAAGTTGTGGCACATGGGTTTAGTTACCCCACAGCATGTGGAATCTTTCCGGACCAGGGATCAAACCAGTGTTCCCTGCATTGGCAGGTGGATTCTTAACCACTGGACCACCAGGGAAGTCCAAAAAAGCAGTTGATTTTTATATGTTGATTCTACAACTTTACTAAACTCTAAATTAATAATTTATGTATAGGTAATTTTGTTTTTATACATAAATAATATATGTCCAAATACTGGCATTTCTATTTTTTCCTTTTGATGCCTCATTTCTCTTGGCTAGAATCTCCATCACAGTTGCATAGTTTTTTTTTTTTTCCAGGTTGTAGATTTTTTGTGGACTCTTTTAGCAGGTAAAGGAAGTTCTCTTCTCAGTTCAGTTCAGTCGCTCAGTCGTGTCCGACTCTTTGCGACCCCATGAATCGCAGCACACCAGGCCTCCCTGTCCATCACCATCTCCCAGAGCTCACCCAGACTCACGTCCATCGAGTCGGTGATGCCATCCAGCCATCTCATCCTCGGTCGTCCCCTTCTCCTCCTGCCCCCAATCCCTCCCAGCATCAGAGTTTTTTCCAATGAGTCAACTCTTCGCATCAGGTGGCCAAAGTACTGGAGTTTCAGCTTTAGCATCATTCCTTCCAAAGAAATCCCAGGACTGATCTCCTTCAGAATGGACTGATTGGATCTCCTTGCAGTCCAAGGGGCTCTCAAGAGTCTTCTCCAACACCACAGTTCAAAAGCATCAATTCTTCGGCGCTCAGCCTTCTTCAAAGTCCAACTCTCACATCCATACGTGACCACAGGAAAAACCATAGCCTTGACTAGATGGACCTTAGTCGGCAAAGTAATGTCTCTGCTTTTGAAAATGCTATTAAGATTTATTTTTACAATAATTCCCAAATTTGTATCTTCAGCCTAGATCTTTCACCAGTTTATGTCAGCACATCCAACTGTCTAACTCTGTGTTCATTGATTTAACAAATGTTTTATTGAGCACTTACTGTGAGCTAGAGTTGATTCTAAGACCCAGGGCCCGGGAGTAAACTAGACAGACCAAGTTCCTGCCCACACGAATGAACATCCAGTGGGACAGGACAATCAGTTAAAAAGGTAAACAGATATTAAACAAATCATCATTGGATTATGATAAGTGCTTCCTGGGTGGTGCTAGTGGTAAAGAACCCACCTGCCAATGCAGGACACATAAAAGGCAAGATTTGATTCTTGGATCAGAAAGATCCCCTGGAGGAGGACATGGCAACCCACTCCAGCATTCTTGCCTGGAGTACCCCATGGACAGAGGAGCCTGGTGGACTATGGTGTATAGGGTCATAAAGAGTCAGACATGACTAAAGCGACTTAGCACTCAGGCATGCACATGATGGAAGTAAAAGGATAAGGAAAAGGGTTTATTTTTGATAAGGTAGTCAGGGAGTCCTCTCTCAAGAGATTATACTTGAGCTGAGTTCTGAATTACAGGTAGGAGATCCCATTTGAGGATTCTGGGCAAGAGATTCCAGGCTGAGGAAAAGCTACTGCTAAGATCCTATGGGAAGAAAGAGCTCGGCTTGTACAGAGGCGAGAAAGAGGGTCAGCACACGTGAAGTGGCTCTACAGGATCCTGATGAAAAGGGTGCTAAGAGCAGGTTGGAAAGGCAGACAGGGGTTATCATATCCGAAGCCTTGTTGACCACAGGAAACACTGTGGATTTTAGTTTAGTTACAGTGGAAACCTTGAAATGGGGGCAATCAGATTTATATTGTTTAAAGCTCCCTTTGGTGTTTACAGAAAAGAGAAGACTTTGCCAGAAGGTCAGTCAGAAAGAAGGCTATTGCAGAAGATGAAGCAAAAGACAGTGGTAACTTGAACCAGAATGGGAGCAAGGAAGGAAAAGCAGGTATGGGGAGGGGAGATTGGGAATGAAGTTGAGATACATTTTGGAAGTAAAATGCAAAGGGCTTGATGGTGGATGTCAGTGAAGGGGAAACATGACTCCTAAGTTTATGGAATAACTGGCTTGATTTCAAATAGGGGGAAGAGAACAACAGGTTTGGCAGGGGTTATCAAGGGATCTATTTTGGATGAGTTATATTTTAGCTCTTTATTAGACATCCAAGCAGAGATGGCAAATTAGCATATGAATGCATAAGACTGGAGCTCAGAGGAGAGGCCAAGGCTATAAATTTGGAGAGATCAGGCTTCCTACCGAAAGAATAAACTGAAATTTACTTATTTATTTATTTTTGGCTGTGCAACGCAGCTTTCAGGATCTTAGTTCCCCAACCAGGGCTAGAACCTGGGTCACAAAAGTGAAAGCCCAGAATCCTAACCACTAGGCCTAACCATGAGGGAACTCCTCAGATTTTTTTTTTTTTTTAAGCATACAAATGAGTCCAGAAATACTCAGACATTTAGAGGTCAGGCTGAGGAGGAGGAGCCAGCAATGGAAGGTCAGAAAAATTGCACACAAAGGAGAAAAACCAGTGTGTGGTGTTACAAAAGCCAAAAGAAGAGCAAATGTTCCCAGGAGGAAGGAATGGTCAATTGCCACATGCTACTGAGAGACAGAGAAAGATGAGGACTGAAAAGGATGCACTGAATTGTGTTTTGGGGTTTTTTTTAATTGATACAACTGGCATTTATTAGAAATTCACTATGTACGAAATAACTGAAGAACTACTTTGATGCATTTGCTCACAGATTCTGTACATTGACCCTATTGTTTCCATTGGAAAGATAAGGAAACTGAGGCTTAGATTCAGTGGACTACTCAAGTATCAAATCCTCTTAAACCATAGTAAGTGGTAGAACTGGGATTCAGACCCCAGGCTGTCTGTTGCCAAAGCCTGAGTTATTACCCATTGGAGCGCACAGCCTTCCTTCATGGCAGGTGTAAGAGGCTGCAGTTTGTCTCCTTAATGTACTAAATTACTTAACAACTCACTCAGGCATGACCATACCACCAGTTTCACATTTCACTACCTGAAACAGTTTAGTAACACTTCACACCTGGATGTTTGTGCATTTTGCCTTCCATATCTTTTAGAAAAATGCTCAATGAAGCAATTGCCAGTATTAACCTGCAGTGGTCTCAGTATTACTACTACTCTGTTCAGAAAAATCTCTATATAATCTATGTCTTTAGAA
This sequence comes from Cephalophus harveyi, assembly GCA_006410635.1. Lineage (NCBI taxonomy): Eukaryota > Metazoa > Chordata > Mammalia > Artiodactyla > Bovidae > Cephalophus > Cephalophus harveyi. The sequence goes on from SJYT01053979.1 coordinate 328,317, forward strand.
TTTTTTTTTTTTTGAGGTAAATTGACATATTAGTTTCAGATACAACAGCATGATGATTCCATGTTTGTATACCCTGAGATCACCACAGTAAGTCCAGTTACCATCCATCACCACACATAATTAACAAAAGAATTTTTTTTCTTACAATGAGAACTTTGAAGATGTACTCTCTTAGCAACTTTCAAGTATTCAATGCAGTATTACTAACTATAGTCACCATGATGTATATTTCATCCCTGTGACTTATTGTATAACAAGTTGATTCCTTTCACATTCTCCACCACCACTCCCCCAACCATGCACTGAATTTTGAAACTGGGAAACTGTTTTTGACCTTGATAGGATTCTGATGGAGCAATTTTGACAGCAGACCAAAGTGGGTTGAAAGCTGATTGCAAGATGGAAAAATAGAGATCTCAGTGTCAAGTGCTTATTTGAGGTTTGTGGTCATGAACAGAAAATGGAACCGGTAGGTCCAGCTCAGTAATTTTTTTTTTCTGGCAGTGTTCAGTTGCTCAGGTGCAGGCATGAAAAACTCCGATAGTTGGGGTACATTTAGGGTTGGTGGCTAGCCAGTCAAGTAAATGGAGGTTGAGATGGAGACCAGCAAGTTTGTTGAGGGTGTATGAAGAGAGTGCCTATAGTAATGAACTCTTTTCTAAGCTGAGCAGAGAAGGAAGTGAAAATGGGTGGGAGCTGATAGATAGTGAAAAAGTGATACAGATAATGGGGTCTTGATGAGTTTAAAGAGATGTGTAGTGTAGACACTAAACCAAAGGGACTGGAAGGATAGGAAATGGTGGTCAGAGTAGGTGGTTTGAAATTTAGAATTCAGTTGAGGTATGGTTATGGGTGGTGAGTTGGTCTCCTGTGAACCTGAGAGAGGCTGGCTGGTGGAGAAAGGAAGGGAGGAAGTCAAGGGGGTGACAGGCAGACGTACTGGATAGTTCATCCACATGGGTAATTAAGTCCCCAAGGACAAGAGTTGGAGTAGGATGAAGGGAAAGTCCGTGACCAGGAGACAGTCACTGATGAATGGGTCCACAGATAACAGCAATAGAGTAGTAAGTGGTACAGCAGAGATGGCATCAACCTCAAAGAGCTCAGGACTGGGGGCTTCCCTTGGGGTCCAGAGGCTGACTCCAGATTACCAAGGCGGGGGCCCGGGTTCAATCTCTAGTAAGGGATCTCGTTCCCATATGTCACAACTAAGAGTTCCCGTGCCACAACTAAAGATCCCCTAGCGCCACAACAAAGATCGAAGATCTCGCATGCCAGAACTAAGACCCAATGTAGCCAAATACATAAATGAATGAAAATAAATCTTTTTTTTCGCTTTTTATTTTGTATTGGGGTACAGCCGATTAACAATGCTATGACGTTTCAGGTGAACAGTGAAGGGACTCAGCCATACATATACGTGTATCCATTCTCCCACATAAAAATAATTTTAAAAAAGAGGTCGGGTTTGGGAAGGTAAAGGATAAGAAAGATTAGGAAGCAGCAGTGAGGAACCAGGAAACTGTGCTAAGCCTGCTGGCCCTGAGAGCCATGCAATGTGAGAGACGGGACAGCCTTCCCTTGAGAAGGCTAAGGAACCTGCGTCCTTAGAAGATCGCCGGGTTCAGACAGGGCCAGGAGGTATAGAAGCATCTGTGAGCTCCTCAAACTACCCTGACCAGAGCTCACTGCTGGGTCTTCCCTGGGGGTCTGGTGGTTAGGACTCTGAACTTTCACTGCAAGGGCACAAGTTCAATCCCAGGTCAGGAAACTAAGATTCCACAAGCCTTGGCACAGCCAAAAAAAGGCAAAAACAAACAGAGTACAGAAAGTACTCACCCTCTGGATGGGGTTGGAGGCGATATATGAGGAGTAAGGGATTAGCATATACACACTACAACATATAAAATAGAGAAACAACAAGGACCTACTGAACCACACAGAGAACTACAATTCAATATCTTATAATAACTTAGAATTGAATCTGAAAAAAAGTATATTTTACATGTATAAATGAATCACTTTTTTGTACACCAGAACCTAATGCACCATTGTAAATCAATTTTTTTTAATGGCTAGTTAAAAAAAAAAACTCATCTTCTTCCCAGCCTGTTCCGACATAAGTGACAGTACCCCATCATCTGTGTTCCCTCTTTTCCACCCGCTTGGACACTCCTTAACCCAGACCTGGATAACTGCTATAACCTCTGTAAGGGTGTCCTGGCCACTGGCCTTGACCTTCCCTCCCTTCATCTGTTTTCTGCAGCCACAGCAAAACGTTCAAAATGCAAATCTGCTATTGTCCCAATCCTACCTAAAACTCTTCAATGACCTCTCAACTATTGCAGGATGAAGCCCAAGCTCCCTAGTATGATTTAATTATACTTTCCAGTCTAGTCTTCGTGACCTCTCCACGTTTACCCTAACTCTCATCCTGTACCTCTCCCTGACACTCTCTGTTCCTAGCACAGTACATTTCTTTTCCTTCCTTCAAAACGTCAAGAGTTTTTTTTTACACCTCTGGGTCTTTCCACTTGCTGCTCCAATGGCCCAGGACACACTTTCCTGCTGTGTACTTGGCAAGCTCCTATTAATTCATCTTTCAGGTCCTTGAAGGGAGCAATTTCCTCCAGAAAACTTTTTCAATCTTAAAATTAATCTTACTTTTATGTTTCCTATTTCTAGTATGTATTACATATCCCACCCTAACATTTACAATGCAGTATTTCCTTTTTTTTTTTTTTCTTTTCAATTGCTTGTAAGCTTTGGGATAGCAGGACTCTATTTTACTTCTCTGTTCTCAGAATTTAATATAATGATGCTCTGCAGTAGGCACTCAACAAATATCTGCTGAATAAATGAGTCAATCCTATTAAATTAATAACCGGATAACCTCTCAAGGCTAGTGTAGGCCGTGTTTTTGAATTTGGGTTTGTGTACCTGGCAGAGGGTGGTAACACCGTGATGTGCCAAGGTGTTCTTGAAGCCTCAGAACAAACCTCTTTTCGATTGTCAATTTCACCAACTTGTCTGATATTTAAAAGTTAAAAATACTTTAAAATACCTATACTAGATACTTTATATCTAGTTAAAAAGACTAGACTGCAAAGTACAATTAAATCATACTTAAAGGAAAGCATATAGCTTTAAATGCTTATATTAGGAAAGAAGAAAGACTGAGAAAATAATAAGCTAAGCATTATTGTAAAAAGTTAGAAATAAAATAGCAAAATAAATGCAAAGAATGGTACTGGGCCAACTGGATATCCACGTACAAGAGAATGATGTTGAATCCCTACCTCACACCTTATGCAAAACTCAAAATGGATCAAATTCTAAGAACTAAAGCTATAAAGCTCTTACAAGAAAAAATAATCACAAATTTTTGTGACCTTGGATTAAGCAATAGTTTCTTAGATAAGCCACCAAAAGCACATGCAACAAGAGAAAAAAATAGATAAATTGGACATCATCAAAATTTTAAATGTTTATGCTTTAAAGGACATTGTTGAGAAAATGAAAAGAAAACCCTCCAAAAAGGAGAAAAGTTTTACAAATCACGTATCTGATATAGGATATCCATCCGTAATATATACAAAACGTGTACAACTCAGTAATAAAAGACAACCCAATTTTAAAATGAACATAGGATCTGAATGGATATTTCCCCGAAGTAGATATACTAATGGCCAATAAGCACCTGAAAAGATATCAGTATCATTAGGCATAAGGGAAATGCGACCAAAACCACAGTGAGTTATTACCTCACAACCACTAGAATGGATAGAATCAAAAAGACAGATGATAGGGACTTCCTTGGTGGTGCAATGGATAAGAGTCCACCTGCTAATGCAGGGGCCTTGGGTTCAATCCCTGGTCTGGGAAGATTCCACATGCCTTGGAGGAATTAAGCCCGGGCACCACAACTACTGAGCCCAAGCTCTAGAGCCTGCAAGCTGCAACTACTGAGCCCACATGCTGCAACTGATGGAAGCCTTCGCACCTAGAGCCTGTCCTCTGCAATGAGAAGCCGCTGCAATGAGAAGCTCACGAGGTGCCGCTAGAGTAAGCCAGCACACAGCAATGAAGATTTTTTTTTTTAAGATAGAAAATAAAAGTGTTTTGAGAAGATATGAGGAAATTGGAAACTTCATAAGTGTTTTGTGAAAGTGTAAAATGGTGCACCACTGTGGAAAACGGTGTCACTGTAGAAGACAGTGTCTCCAAAAGTTAAATATAGAATACTATGCTGCTGCTGCTGCTGCTACTAAGTCACTTCAGTCGTGTCCGACTCTGCGTGACCCCATAGATGGCAGCCCACCAGGCTCCCCTGTCCCTGGGATTCTCCAGGCAAGAACACTGGAGTTGACCCCATAGATGGCAGCCCACCAGGCTCCCCTGTCCCTGGGATTCTCCAGGCAAGAACACTGGAGTGGGTTGCCATTTCCTCTTCCAATGCATGAAAGTGAAAAGTGAAAGTGAAGTTGCTCAGTCATGTCTGACTCTTCGCAACCCCATGGACTGCAGCCCACCAGGCTCCTCCGTCCATGGGATTTTCCAGACAAGAGTACTGGAGTGGGATGCCATTATGATACAGCAATTCCAATTCAGTAGAATTGGAAGCAGTTTCACACAAAAACTTGTACACAAATGTTTGTAGCATTTTATTCATAAAAGCAAAAAAGTGGAAATAACTCAAATCTCCATCAACAAATGAAGAAATAATCAAATATGATAGATCCATACAATGGAAAATTATTCAGCCATAAAAAGAGATGATATACTGTTACAACATGGCTGAACTTTGAAAACATTATTCCAACTGAAAGAAGCTAGACACTAAAAGCCACATATTATATGATTCTGAAAGTGAAAGTTGCTCCGTCGTGTCCGACTCTTTGCAACCCCATGGACTATACGATCCATGGAATTCTCCAGGCCAGAATACTGGAGTGGGTAGCTTTTTCCCTTCTCCAAGGGATCTTCCCAACCCAGGGATCAAACCCAGGTCTCTCGAATTGCAGGAGGATTCTTTACCAGCTCAGCCACAAAGGAAGCCCAAGAATACTGGAGTGGGTAGCCTATCCCTTCCGCAGGGGATCTTCCCAACCCAGGAATCGAACTGGAGTCTCCTGCATTGCAGGCGTATACTTTACCAACTGAGCTATCAGGGAAGCATTATATGATTCTATTTATATAAAATACCTAGAATAGGGGGACTTACCTGTTGGTCCAGTGGTTAAAACTCTGTAGAAACAGAAAGTAAATAAGCTGTCATCTTGGGACTGGGTTGGAGAGAGGGGAATGGAGAGGAACATATGATGGGTACAGAATTCTTTTTGGAGTGATGAAAACGTTCTAAAATTAATTGCGGTGATGGTTGTACAACTTTGTGAATACACTAACAACCATTAATATAGGTGATTTGCAAGACATACAAATTATATCTTAGTAAAACTGTTATTGGGCTTCCCAGGTGGCTCAGTGGTATAGAATCTACTTGCCAATACAGGAGAGCCTGGTTCAATCCTTGGGTTGAGAAGATCCCCTGGAGATGGGAATGGCAACCTACTCTAGTAGTCTTGCCTGGGAAATCCCATGGACAGAGGAGCCTGGCGGCCTACAGTCCATGGGGTTGCAAAGAGTCAGACATGACTTAGTGACCAAACAACAACAGCAACAAATCTGTTATAAAAAATAATACATATACCCAAAGAAATAAGAAAATAATAAAAGCAAGAGCACAAGATTGAGAATATAAACAATAAACAGAAAGTCCCTGGTGGTCCAGTGCTTAAGACCCCACACTTCCAATGGAGAGGAAGAAGGTTTGATCCCTGGCTGGAGAACTGAGATCCCATGTACTGTTGGGTGCAGCCAAAATATAAATAAATAAACTTAAAAAAATAATAATATTTGCAGATACTGAAAAGTGCTGTTGAGAAAATAAAATAGGCTATCGGGAGAGGCTGATGGGAAAGATTTCTTTAGCTAAGGTGGTCAGGGAAGGCTTCTTTGAGGTGGTGACATTTGAATTGAGATTTGAATGGTGAAAAGGAGGCAGCCATGTATTATTGACTTGGAAAGAGTGATCCAGGCTGAGGCGACAGCAAGTGAGAAGACCCTGAGGCTGGTGTGAGAGCATCAGGAAGGCTTGTGGGGGTGGGTGAATGGTGTGAGGGAAGAGGTTGACAGGCTGTGATGTCAGAGATCCTACGCTTCCTGGACCAAGGGAAGGAATGCATTTTATTCTATTTGCAGTGGGAAGTCATTGCAGCATTTGAAGGAGCTTCTCCTCCTTCAAGATATTTAATTATGAAAGAGAAAAGAAGTGGGGCAACAGCTCAGAGGAGGGACATGAATGCCTAGCCCAGAAGAAGACAATGACTTAGTCTTAAATTTTATTAATATTAATGTTCCCTATAGGATGAGATGGCTGGATGGCACCACCGACTCGAAGGACATGAGTTTGAGTGAACTCCGGGAGTTGGTGATGGACAGGGAGGCCTGGCGTGCTGCGATTCATGGGGTCGCAAGAGTCGGACACGACTGAGTGACTGAACTGAACTGAACTGATGAATGCCCAGCCCAGAAGAACACAATTACTCAGTCTTAAGTTTTATTAATGCTTCCTCCTCACACCTTACCCTCCCTGCTGTTCTCACAGGTTTGAGCGGCAAACCTGTTCCTTTTTGGATCACGGTGGAGTAATAGTAAGTGCCTACAACTCCCCTTAAATGATAATTAACTTCTTTAGCCTTTGGTGTCTCAGTTCTGCCACCTGAAAAATGGGATGGGACCCATATGCCTCCTGAAGGTATTGAGTGTGAGGCCTTTGGGTCCCTCAGAGGAAATGATTGCCAGGGCTCCAAGCTTCCTGCAGACTCCAGAGCAGCTCACCCATCCTCAGTGCTTGCTGGGTGCCTCACAGCAACTCTGAGAGTCCCATCAGAGCTGAGAGGGGAAGAGACCTGCCCCAGGTCCCACGAGAGGCAGAGATCGATCCAGAGACAGAACCCAGACCTCGGTTCTCATTTCCTGTTGTTCTAGCAAAGCACACAGTGGCCAGAAACAGTGAACTTGAGACGCAGAGTCTGCTAAGATCTAGTTCCCCTGAAAACCTGACCTCTCCTCACCTGACCTGGGTATTAAGGACTCCAGGAAGTCCTCATCTGTCCCAGGTGTCACCCACCTCTGAGCCCTGATCCCTTCACCGGTCCTGGGTGTTTGCCAGCCTCTGCAACAAAGAAGTTGCTGTTGATCTCAACAAGCACATTGATAATGGAGCAGTGGGAAGATGAGCCAGACGACAGTGTGGGAGGACTGATCCTGAGTGACTTTTCCAAGAAATATGACCATCAAGGAAGGAATCAAAAGAAAGCACTGGGAAACAGCGGAGTCAAAAGAGAAGTTTTTGCCATTGGGTTTGGGTTGCAGTTGTCTTTTAGGACGAGGGAATTGAGAATAAGCTGGAATGTTGACAATAAGGAGTCAGTGAAAAGGATAATAGGGGACTTCCCTGGTCATCCAGTGGTTAGGATTCCAAGCTTCCACTGCAGCAGGGCATAGATTCGATCCCTGCCCAGGGAACTATTAATAAAATCCTACATGCCATGTGGTCCAGCCAAAAGAAAAAAAAAGAATGATGATAAAGTTTCAAAAGTACAAGAGAGTCAGGAATTGAGGAGTTGTGCCCCACAGCACAGGTGGAGACGTAAACTTGCAACAAGAAGGGAAGTACTTCTCTATTTGTAACTAGAGGGAGGGAAGAAGGAACTAACGTGGATGAAGGTGAGTCTGAGGGGAAGGAGGCAGGAAACCACAGGGGAAGCAGGAGGAGCATGGGGACAAGAGGTGTGGAGGTTTAAGAAATAGCTGTTGTGGAGAGCAGTGGAGCATTGACTGGGGAAAAAGGGGAAATGGCCAGGCAATTTTGAGGGCCCATTTATAGTAGCACCAACCTGCTCAGATATGTGACTTTGTTCAGCAGTGTCCATTTGTTCAGATGTAGACCAGAGAAGATGGGGAGGTGGAACAATGTAGGGTTGCTATGAGCCAAAGACAAGTGCAAGAGAGTTGAAAACATTGGTGAAAGGGTTGAAGTGATGAACCAGAGACTCCTGGTATTGAACAAAATAAACAAACCTGCTATACTCAGAACGATCTGTTTTATTGGCGCCATCCTTGCAGGTTGATGGGCGCTCTCAGACAACATTCTTCAGGGGCTTTTTGGCCATGGTTTGAGGCTTGTGGGATCTGACTTCCCAAACCAAGGATTGAACTCACAACCTCTGCAGTGAAAAGTGCAGAGTCCTAACCACTGGACCACCAGGGAATTCTCTCAGACAAGGTTCTTTAAGTGTATGTGCACATCCCGTGATGAGGAACTTTATAACCTGGTGATCCACACACTGCCAAAAATGTAGTGGAACAGTGACTGGCGCCTGTAATGGACTCTGTTATATGTGCAGCTCCCCCAGTGTCTTTTGAACCTATTTCTCATGTGGTAGTAATTTCCCACCTCCCAAAGGTAGCTGCCAAGACTTGCCTGTCAAACCTCGTTTGCAGCCAGGGCTTGAAAGTGTGACTTGATCGCCAATCAGATGCACCTGCATAAACCTTTCAGTGTCACAAGGAAGGTGGCACTGGCCTTGAAGAATCCCTTTTGCCTCCCAGGATGTTCAGGGTAGGGGTCCCAGCATTAGTGAGGATGCTCAGAAACTGCTAAGTGAGTAAATATGCAGGGGTCCAGTGCTTGTGGGCCCTGCCTCCTTCCTAGAGCAGCCCAGCTGCATGACTGGCCTATTATTCCTAGCTCTAGAGAAGTGCTGTCCAATAGGGATTTAGAGTAAGCCACATAGGCAATTTTAAGTTGTTTAAAAACCACATTTAAAAAAATTTAAAGGTGAGGTCATCTTATTATTATATATATATATTTGGCCATTCTGTGCAGCATACAGGATCTTAGTTTCCTGACTAGGGATCGAACCCATGCCCCCTGCATTGGAAGCATGGAGTCTTAACCACTAGACCACCAGGGAAGCCCTGAGACCATCGTATCAGTGTATTTTAATATATCAATATATTTTATATGTCAATATTTGGCCTCACCTGATGCAAAGAGCCGAATCATTGAAAAAGACCCTGAGACTGGGAAAGACTGAAGGCAAAAGGAGAAGGGGGCGGCAGAGGATGAGGCCTTAGATAGCGTCACCGACTCAACGGACATGAATTTGAGCAAACTTTAAGAGACATCGGGGGACAGAGGAGCCTAGCATGCTACAGTCCGTAGGGTTGCAGAGTCGGACGTGACTTAGTGACTAAACAACCAATATTTTATTTAACCCAATATATTCAAAATATTATCATTTTAACATGTGTTCAGTATAAGAAAATATACTTGGCACCATTTTTTATACTAAGTCTTTGAAATTCACTCTGTATTTAACACTTAAAGCACATAACTCAGACCAGTCAGTGACTACTGTGCTGTCAGTAGAGGTAGTGCAGACCTCCAGCCTCCCAGCCTGGCTATTTGGTCATCCTCTACATTACCCAAGCTTCCAAACAACCTTCAATAAACATCTGAAGGAGTGCTATTGCTATTGTCCTTAACTAAAGATCATTTGGAGAAACCAACCACAATTGAGAAAAATGCACACAGAGAACTTTCTGTCTAGCACAGAGAACCCTATTCAATGCTCTGTGGTGTCCTAAATGGGGAGGAAATCTAAAAAAGAGTGGATATATGTATATGTATTACTGATTCACTTTGCTATACAGCAGAAACTAAGACAACATTGTAAAGCCACTATACTCCAAGAAAAATTCATTAAAAAAGAAGGCACACAATATTGTAAATCAGCTATGAAGTGAAAGTGAAAGTTGCTCAGTCGTGTCTGACTCTTTGCGACCCCATGGACTACATAGTCCATGGAATTGTCCAGATCCAGAATGCTGGAGTGGGTAGCCTTTCCCTTCTCCAGGGGATCTTCCCAGCCCAGGAATCAACCCGGGGTCTCCTGCATACCTCAAAAAAAAAAAAAAAAGAAGAAAAAGAATGTGAGCACAAGGACATCATCTTTCTTGTTGACCACATATCCCTGAGGCCTGGAACAATGCCTGGTTCTCACTATTTAAATATTGGTTGCATGAATAAATGAAAGAATGAGTAAATGAGAAAAAATATTCTTCCCTCAATAAATCTCCCAATATAAATTCTTGACCAAGGCTACCTTTGCCTGGCAGTTGCTGTATCTCTTTAGGGCTCTGTCATGATCAACACCAACTCCAGGATAGCACATGTGACTTTTAAAGGTGGCCTTGGTACTGTGGGTGACATGGGCAGGACAACATAACTTCATAAAAGTCAGCCTCTGTGAAATGCCCAAAGCCAGTGGCTCATAAGGGGCTTGGATTCCAACCCTGAAGCAGGTGAGCGTGAATAAAGTAATCATATTGCAGGAATAGGACCCTCTGGCCCGGGACATTTCAGGGTCCGTGGCTCAGTGGCATCAAATACCACTTCCCCAGGTTACTTGATGTGCTGTGAGCAGTAACCTTTCATAGCTGTTTGAACTAAGAAAATCACCTCAGGGACTCTCCTGGTAGTCCAGTGGCTAAGACTCCATGCTCCCAAAGCAGGGGGCCCAAGTTCAATCCCTGGTCAGGGAACTAGATCCCACATGCCACAACTAAGACCCAGCACAGCCAAATAAATATTTTTACAAATCAACCCTGACTCTTGGAGACTTCTGCAGAAGCCCAAGAAGCAATGGTGCTCTTCCTGGCTTCTGTGTTGACAGCCAAGGTTTCCTCATCCTCCCAGCGTAGGATGTCCCTCCTAGGACTACCGGGTTTCTGATTTTTTAGTGATTGCCGAGTCCTGACCCATAAAAGCAGCACTTGTGCTGAAATTGCCCTTGTCTCCCTTTCCCCAAAGAGCAGTGCTGGGACCAAAGGCTGGCTCTGAACTATTGACACCCTTAACTCCCTGCCTGCCAATTTTTCAACTTTCTCATCTAATAAAAGAAGAATACAACCTCACAGGATTACTGTGAAGACTATATGAGAAAATGTAGGTAAAAGCTTAGCATGGTGCTTGGCATGCCGTGGATGCTCAAAAATTCCATTCTAGCTTTGTCCTTCAAGGCCTAACACTAATGTTGCCTCTGTATTAACTTTCTATAATACCTCACCCCCAGCTGGACAGAGTCCACTCTCCTCTGGAATCTCAGGGCCTTTTGCTTGTTGATGAAAGTGGCTCTTTCTCTCACACACACACATACACACTCACTTACACACAAAGGAAACACAGTTTGATGACTAGGAAGAGCCTGTGAGTCGTTTCTCAGTTGTTCAAAGTCTGAGGACTGTGACTGCTAAAGTTAACATTTCTAGTCAACGGGGTCTATTTTTAAAAAACTGTTTATTTCAGGGGGATCACAGGAGACTGATGGATAATGACACTTTTATACTCCTGACACAGTTAAAAATGCACTTATTCACTCCCTCAGTCACCCCACTTGTTTTTCACACATCCATTTGGCCGATATGTGCTCGTGAGAAAGTCTGGAGCTGAAAGGTGGTCTTCCTACCCTCCACACAGACATAAATCTTGCCCTTAAAACCTTATCACTCACAAGGAAAATCAAAGGCATTTATCCTGATGCTTTAAAGATTCTGCTTCCGTTCTAAGATAGAGTTATACTTTGGTTCTTCAGTAGGGCTGACCTTGAATGGCTGTGGCCCCCATGGCTCTGGACAGCGCATGCTGATTTGCACAAGGGCAAGTGCAAACCATTTATCTTTGACAAAGGCCCATAAACTTACTCAGTGTGTTGAAATACCACCACCGCCTCCCCTCCCCCAGAAAGCATAACAACACCTGGTCGCTTTGTTTCCCTATACTTAGGCAATGTGCATGTTGGCATAATTAGATGATCAAAATGCTAACAGAAATTCTTCCAAAGGAACTACAACTAATGCTACAGCTACAACGCCCCACTGAGATTGCCAAGGTGGGGCACTGTGGATGCCACCCTTTACATCTCTTTGTGGGAGGATCTCTTCCTCTGCCTGGAGTCTCTACCCAAATGGCAGCCAAAGGTCTGGGAGATCTAACACACCTTTCCACTTGTTCTCAATGGCAACTGATCTGATCGGAGCTGATATTTACTCCAGCTCATTACTCCTTGGGGGGAAATGGGGTGTTCTGCACTGACCCTTGAAGGTCCCCTGCAGAATCAGGCACTGTTACCCACAGAGGTCAGCTACCTGACTGCTTTTTACCAGCTTCCTCCCTTTCCTTGTTTCAACTGCCTGCTCCTCTTCAGGTGTTCCTGGGGTCACCTGCCAAAGAAACGCTCTTGCATTCAAATCTTTGTCTCAGGATCTGCTTCCGGAAGAATCCCAACTAAGGCAGGGGCATGTTGACAAGTATCAACAAATGTCCTTGGAAATCCAACTGATACTTGTTTTCAGAGGCAGTCCCTCACTTACCTCATAAAATAATTTAGCTTTGTGGCAATCTCAGAAGAGGTTTGTTTTGGTTTTGGCTGCACCGTGGGACCAGTGAAACCTTAGTTCCCTGCCCAGGGATCGAACCCTGGACCCTGAGCAGTGAAAAGCTCAGAATCCTAACCATTGGACCCACAAGGAACTTCCTCAAAGAGTTTTTCACTTGCTTATCATGTACTTCGTGGGAGGAAAGGGGACTGCAGGCGAACTTGGTGCATGCTTTAGAGCATCTTTCACTTAGTTTTAACTTTTTTAGGCTGAGACAGAGTGTGACATCTAAGGGGTGGTGGTGGTGAGGAGCAGGTACAACCTGGCAGGCGAGCAATGCCATTCTTCACACCATGAAGTTCATTGTTTCTTGGTTTATAGCTTCTTACCACGGAAAATCTCAAACATATCCAAAAGTAGAGAGAACAGAATGATGAACCCCTGTGTATTTGTCATCAGATTGGACAACTACCAACTCACAGCCAACATGTCCCTACGTGCATGTTGAATCATGTCCAACTCTGCCACCCCATGGATTATAGCCCACCAGACTCCTCAGGCCATGGAATTTTCCAGGCCAGAATACTGGAGTGGGTTGCCATTTCCTCCTCCATGGGATCTTCCCGACCCAGGGAGTGAACTTAAGTCTCCTTGGGTTAGCAGGCAGATTCTTTACTATTGAGCCAGCTGGGAAGCCATACTTTATCCCCAATTATTTTAAAATAAAACCCATCGGGAGAGAATTCCCTGACAGTCCAGTGGTTAGGACTCCTCACTTTCACTACCCAGGGCCTGGGTTCAACCCCTGGTTAGGAAACTGTATGTGTTTAGTTGCTCAGTCGTGTCTGACTCTTTGTGACCCTATGGACTGTAGCCACCAGGCTCCTCTGTCCATGGGATTTTCTGAGCAACAATACTGGAGTGGTTGCCATTTCCTTCTCCACTGGTTAGGGAACGAAGAACCCCAAAAGCCATGTTACTGACCAAAAAAAAAAATAAAAGCCATTTATATGATTTCACTTGTAATCTTCAATATCTCTATGTAGTTTTCAATATCTCTAATACATCAGGGCTTTTTAAAAAAGTATAAGCATGATATCACTGTCATACCTAAAAAATGAGTAATTCCTTAATATCATCAAATATTCAGTGTTCAACTTTTCCCAACTGTCTCATCATTATGTTATTATTAGTATTTACAGTTTTCATTATTACTATTATTACTTAAAACTACTTATAACTTTACAGTTTGTTTGAATTATAATCTAAAAAATGTTCATACTGGGGACTCCCCTAGCAGTCCAATGGTTAAGCCCTGTGTTTCCAATGCAGGGGGCATGGGTTTGATCCCGGGTGAGGGAACTAAGATCCCATGTGCATGGCCAAAAACATAAATAAACGAATAAAGTAGCTTGTTCCTAAGTTCTCATTAAAAAAAAAAAGTCCCTATTTTTGATTAGTTCTGTCTCAAGTCTTTCTTTTCTTTTGAGGGGAGGGGGTTCAATTTTGTTCTATTGTTGTTGTCCTGGTGTTCTGGTTCAGTCGCCCAGTCATGTCCGACTCTGCGACCCCATGGACTGCAGCATGCCAGGCCTCCCTGTCCCTCACCATCTCCTGGAGTTTGCCCAAGTTCACATTCACTGCCTCAGTGATGCCGTCCAGCCCTCTCATCCTCTGACACCCTCTCCTTCTGCTCTCAATCTTTCCCAGCATCAGGGACTTTTCCAATGAGTCGTCTGTTCACATCAGATGACCAAAATACTGAAACTTCATCATCAGTCTTCCAGTGAATAATCAGGGTTGATCTCCTTTAAGATTGACTGGTTTGATCTCCTTGCTGTCCAAGGGACTTGCAGAAGCCTTCTCCAGCACCATAGTTTGAAGACATCAGTTCTTTGGCATTCTGTCTTCTTTACAGTCCAAGACTCTTACATATGTAGTATTAGGGACTTCCATCAAGAGGTACATCTAACTGGTTTTTCTTTGTTTTCTAGATTCTATCTTGATTTAAAAAACAAAACAAAAACTTATGATGTTTACAGTATCATGGGACAAACAGAACTGTTACTTATGTGGGTGATTCCCCAGGTTCTTCTGCAGTGTGGACCAGCCTGTCCCTGAAAGTTGCAGTATTTTCCTTCAGGGATGCTGAGATATGGCTACGGGTTCCAAAGAAGAGCAATGTCTTCCTGTGAGGCCAGTGAGGGTGGGGCAGAAACTGTCTTCGTTCCTTTTACCTACCCTGCCTCAAGGTATGGACTCTGGAAGACCTTGTTTGAATCCTCTGGGAAGGCTCAGCTGGGTAACCATGGATCAGTTCAGTTCAGTCACTCAGTCGTGTCCGACTCTTTGCGACCCCATAAACTGCAGCACGCCAGGCCTCCCTGTCCATCATCAACTCCCGGAGTTCACTCAAACTCACGTTCATCGAGTCGGGGATGCCATCCAGCCATCTCATCCTCTTGTCCCCTTCTTCTCCTGCCACCAAATCTCTCCCAGCCTCAGAGTCTTTTCCAATGAGTCAGCTCTTCCCATGAGGTGGCCAAAGTACTGGAGTTTCAGCTTCAGCATCAGTCCTTCCAATGAGCACCCAGGACTGATCTCCTTTAGAATGGACTGGGTGGATCTCCTTGCAGTCCAAGGGACTCTCAAGGGTCTTCTGCAACACCACAGTTCAAAAACATCAATTCTTCGGCGCTCAGCTCTCTTCACAGTCCAACTCTCACATCCATACGTGACTACTGGAAAAACCATAGCCTTGACTAGACAGAACTTTGTTGGCAAAGTAATGTCTCTGCTTTTGAATATGCTATCTAGGTTGGTCACAACTTTCCTTCTAA